>JAIWWG010000004.1:600000-933286 GCA_025435555.1 Chytriomyces cf. hyalinus JEL632 | reverse complement strand
AAAGACCCCACCGTGACCAAGTTCATTGCCAAAGGAGACCTCGTGGCCGCCCTTGCGCATCTTGAATCACTTGGCACACAAGGTTTACCAAGCACACCCCAGCACACAAGGTCAACCCAGCAAGCCACTTGGCGCACAAGGTGAACCACCAAGTCGCCAACACGTTTCAGGGTCACCTTTTTAGTCTACCTTCTTCAGATTTCTACTTAGCACTTATTAGGTTAAAGATTTGGTACTTTAACTTATTTGGGTCAAAATTACCAAACACCCTGGGTTACCGGGTGAATAAAACCTCCAAAAAAAAAAAAAAAAAAAAACCCTAACCTTACCCTTAGGGTTAGCTTCGGTCGCATGGGTACTGCCTTTGTAAATCAAGTTTGCCAGTGGATTCTCAAGCCACTTCAGTTCAACCCACTGTTGGAACCTGACCTCGCATGCCATGTTCTCAATATCCCAACTTTCCTCGATCGAGCCGACTTCCTGCTCGCCAAGATGACCATCAAACCACCAAGACTCATTCCAGCCAACCAATGCATCCTCATGCAAACTTTAGCGTCCTTGCCAGTTTCACCGGAATTCCTCCGTCTCAGTGAAAATCACAAGCTCCGCCACATTGTCCACCAATTTCTGCAAAAACAGAAAGCCCAAGTCAAGCCCTGCCCAGTCATCATTTTTAATCCAGCTTCCGGCATTGCCAATGTCCTCAAGCACAGCCCCGGTCTTTCTGCGGAAGGGACTCGACGTCTCGTCTTGTACCACACTGCACCCACGACTGGCCCCAAAGACCCCACCGTGACCAAGTTCATTGCCAAAGGAGACCTCCTGGCCGCCCTTGCGCATCTTGAATCACTTGGCACACAAGGTTTACCAAGCACACCCCAGCACACAAGGTCAACCCAGCAAGCCACTTGGCGCACAAGGTGAACCACCAAGTCGCCAACATGTTTCAGGGTCAACTTTTTAGTCTACCTTCTTCAGATTTCTACTTAGCACTTTTTAGGTTAAAGATTTGGTACTTTAACTTATTTGGGTCAAAATTACCAAACACCCTGGGTTACCGGGTGAATAAAACCTCCAAAAAAAAAAAAAAAAAACCAGTGTGCCACCTCCATTTGTACCGACAGTTGGCAATTCATTGCTTTCAAAAAATGGACAAGGTGATTTGAAAACTTTTTGGAAAGTTTGGAGATGATAATTTTTAATTTGTCAAATTTTTCACAGATTCATTTTGAGGACTGTTTTGAGAACTGGAATCACCTGCAACTGTCCTGTTATGTTGACAGCACTGATGTCCTTGTCACCGAGATACATCCACATGATGCAGACCTCTTCAGTCACAAGTTCAACCATGCTGGCTACCATTACCAGGTGGCAACGGCTCTTGGGTGCTCCAAGATTGTCTGGGTTGATTTAGGAGTTCCTTGTGGCTTGTAGCCAGACCTCAAGATGGTTTGTCATGGAATTCTGCATGAGATTGGACCCAACGAAAAGGTGGCAGCTGATCAGGGGTACCATGGTGATGGCCAGATCATGACCAAGCTAAACAGTTGTGACACTGACATCAGAAATCATAATCACAATCTGAAACAGATGGGTGCAAGACATGAAACAGTCAATACACACCTGAAGGACTTTCACATTCTGAATGGACTCTATCGATCAAACCCAAATGATCACCATCAAATTTTCAAAGCTGTTGTTCAAATCACTCAAGTTAAACTGAGGCGAGAGCCTCTCTATCATCTCGATGGCTTCTTGCATTAATAACTTCTCAATTCATTTGTTTGAAATAAAAAAGTTTATTTAGTTGGTGCACACTCCTGTGCCCACAATTTTTCAACAAATTGGCCTTGGCAAAAAATAAGCAACACACACACCCAGTTTTGGGTTCGGGTTACCTCAAGGGGCAACTTCAGCAAAAAATACTGTGATTCACGTTTTGGATAAGGGAAGGATTGTCAAGTCAGGGAACCACAAACCTCTCATACAAATGAGAGATAGACCACTTGCAACACTAACGCCAACTTGGCATTTATACTCCCTTGTCCTTACGAGACCGACATGCCACTTACCAAGTTAGAGGGCGTTACTTTCAAATGGCTGTGCGACTATTTGTCAAACACATTTCAATAAACTGCACTTGACGGATCAGTTCCTTTACTAAATTCAGTTGCGCTTTATTGATGTGACACTACCCTGCAACCCAACAGCACCCTGTCAAACATATTCAAATCTATTTCGGGCCTTGAACTCGCCACTACCGTCCAGGTCAGTGAGAAATAAAACAACTGCCGCTGAATAAAATGAATACCTCAAATGTACAGCCGTCTGAACTACCAGTGGAGATGAGGTAGCGACCATTCGAATTGAATGAAACACTTGACACAGCAGACCCATGCCCTGAATACTGCTTATACGGCAGCTATACGCACCGCGTTACAAAAAGAAACACTGAGCACAGCAAAAATTAAACAATAAATACGTACCAAATGATCACTAGGAAACGTCTGCAAAGTCAAGAATCCCGCATTCGTTCCAGATACAATAATCTCCTTATTTGGACTACGACAGCATGTATGCACGTCATCATTGCGGTTATGAGACTCCATTCCGATACAAGTCCATGACGACCATTCCACATTTTTCTCGAGTTTAACATGTGCACCGTCGGAAATGCTCCCTGCGTAAACTTTTTAGCATTAACGAAACCAGAGTAAAGTTGTATTGTACAATGCATGATTTCGGCTCCACTGTCAGATCTCAGGAAATCTGATCGGACAGACCAATCCAGACACATCACACTGCCAGAGTGACCCTTGAATCAAAGAACATCTGAGAAATCTGAATGAGCCCTTTTGACAATAAAACGTACTCTGAAGGTGTGAGTTTTCTTGAACCCATCCGACAACTCGAACAGATACACAACATGGTCGCTTGATCCAGCGGCCAAGTATTTCCCATTCGGCGAGAATTTGATGACGTTGATGGCGTGGAAGTTTGTTTTGACGTCGTCCCGCTTTTCGTATTTTTGAAAATGTGCTTGTGCCAAGTCGTTTGATTTCACAATGAATATCTGCAAGAACGCAGTCGTCAGTGAACACACGCGGAAGACCTCTCTCTCACATCTCCGTTGGCATTGCCAACGGCAATATATTTCCCATCCGGGCTGTAGCTGGCTGCGCGCAGTTTGCCTTGAAGGTACGTTTTGGCCACCTAACATCGCGTTGCCACTTCGATAATTAAAATTGAACCAAACGCGATAATTCAACTCACCGTTGCCTTTGACTTTAAATTCCTCACATAGACGGCAGAGTCATCCCCCACAGTCGAGTACTCATATTCATTCGTGGGGTTTGTTGCGCCAACACGCAGTTTATCATTTCTGAATCACAGAAAATATCAGTCAAGCTTCAAAAGAAGCATGCAGCAAAAAATCAAACTCAACTGAGATACAGAATGTCCCTGCAGCAAAGTACGCGCGACGCTTTTTTCCAGTACAGCGTCCTTCGCGCTTAGTTCCGTAATCTCAATGAGTTCGGACCCTTCAAATCCGACAAGAATTTTCCCATGGCCAGACGCGTCCAAGGATTTTATCGCTGAGGGAGTTTTCATGGATGCGATCTTTTCGAAAGAGTTCGCGTCAAAGCGGACCAAAATTCCATCTTTTCCTCCAACAAGAATGCCCAACTTTGAGCTGGTGTTTATTGAAAACACAGGGCCCTATTTTACATTCATATTACAGGCAAGCGCAAATGCTCAAGAAGGCAATAAAATCCCACCTGTGCAGCAAGCTCAATGACCTTTACGATTTGATGTTTTTCCCAAAGCAGAACTTGGCCTTTCTGAGTCCCAGTTAAAACTTGCGCGTTTGGTAGATATGCGCTGGACAGAATGGACGGTATCTCATCAGTTCGAAAAACACCTTGAACGGAAGACAGCTGTCCTTTGGGAACATCCAACTTCCAGAACGTGATGTGTCTGACACCAAAAGTGATGAATTCATGCGACACGAGCGGGTTGAAGCATAGTCCAAATATCTGGTTCAGTAAATAATTGAACACTTTTAGGTTCAGAAACAATTCAATATTCTTCGGGGGGAGGGTTTATACCACATGCTTGTGCCCAGATTCTTTTGCGATCAACTTTCCCGCTTTTTGCCAATTATAGACGTACACATGATGGTTGAAATCCATTGAAACAGCCGCCAAGAATTTGCCGCAAGATGAAAACTGCGCGTCAATAACGCCACCTGCCAATTTCCGATCACCAACACGGATTTGAACCATCCGTTGAACATCCTCCGGTTCCTTGGGATCCCACACGTAAATGTAACAGCTTTCAGAGGTTGATATTGCATCTCCGGTTGCAACGAGTTTCTTTGACGGGTGGATACACAGTGCCGAGATTTCTTGTTTATGTCTCCCCTGAAAAAACCGTTGCGTGTTTGTCTTTAAACACATGACGACACCAATGGATCCAGCAGGGAAAATGATGGTATTTTCATTGAGGTAATATGCATTGTTGCTGACATCTTTTGACCGATATCCTGTGTTTCGCCCAGTCAGTATTGGAAAAAAATGATCGCATGACATTTACGCACCATGTATGAACTCTAAAGAGATCTCCTCCGCCGGTATTGTACTGTCACGGCTCGGAAGATTTGTCGGGATGATAATTTCTCCTGATCCAGGGTCCGAATCATGATGCCGATGAATGCTTGCAATGCTCGGCAAAATACCATGATCTAAGACAATTTAATTGTTGTTTCATCAATAACCGTTTATTTCGAACAGCAAAATCATCGCAGATCCTCACCAGCGTGTGCAGATTTATCCTTCTCGTGTGATGCACGAGGAGTGGAGCCGCTGCTCTCGCTGAGACTATCAGAAAAATGCGACTCAGACTGATGGTCACTCGATGAGACGTTGCTGCATGAATCAGAAGGATGCATTTCCTCCGAGTAAGATGAATTGGATTCGGTGTCTTCGAGAATTCGATTAAAGGTTCCGTTGCACCCTTCTCCCTTTCTGCAGTCACATTTCGCTGATCCATTCGTCAAGTTGGATTCGGAACTGCTGCGATGGCTGTGTGAATACTCAGAAGCTAGACTCTCTGACTCGGAATAATACGGCGCATCCGATTCTGAAGGCGATTCGCTGTGACTGTAGCTAGAATCACGATCTCGTGACTTGCTATGAGAACCCGCCTCGCTATGAGAGTGCTGAGTGGACGACGAGTTCACACTTCTTTTTTTGAACGAGACCCTTTTTTCGATACGTGACTCTGAATCCGACGCGCTTTCATTCTGGCTATGCGGATCGGTGAATAGAAAATAGTTTTCCAGGTCCAAGAAGGTGAGGACTGCTGGAAGTTTATGAGCTCCTCGCCTACTCCTTGACCGGTGCCGGTGTGCATCAGATTGGGGCGTTTTATCCGAAGAATATGAGTCCAGAGAGCTAGAGGAGTGGCTGGATTGTCTATGACGCTCTTGTTTGCTGTGCTGTGAGCTTCCGCGGCTGTACGCTTTATCACCTGCGCTGCTTTTTCGGGTTTTTCTCGTTTGGCTTTTGTTGCGCTCGTCATCCGTGTGGCGCGCGCTATGAGAACGGGATGTGGACCGTTTCCTGTGCCCTGATGATGATGCATCGCGCTGAGAGTCGGTAGACGATGACGAGGCCGATCGTTCAGAAAGCTTGCTCTTGTCATGATGGACTTTCTCAGGTATCCGTGAGTTTCGAGAGTGGCTTCGAGATCTCCCGCTAGCATGCTGTTTAACTGTTTTTTGTGTGTCTGACTTTGACGTAGTTTCTGATTTTGCCTTCTTTTTCCCGTGGCCTGAATGTGGATGATCGGGGCTTCTAGATTTCTCGTCGGCATGATTCGAGTGTTTTTTTTTCGTATCCTTGGAGTGATTCCTGAATGTCACTTGGTCCCATTCGTAAACGGCGCTCTTGTCAGTGTGTTTTGATTGCGTTTTTTCGGCTGCCTCGGATGCCGAATTCTTTCCGTCTTTGGAATCCGCGCCATGACTCGTCACCGCAATTGCTTTGTGTTTGGGTCTGCGCGAGCGGCTTCTTGAACGCACGATGATGACCGTCTCGAAGGAAGCGTCCGAATCAGATAACTCACTGGGCGCCAGCCTGTGGCACGATATGGATGCTCTGACTTCGCTGCCCAAGGAATGTTCGCGGGACTTTCCAGGATTCATATTCGATACCTGTGCGTGTTTTGGATTGTGCTTCTTTTTCTCATGCAGTGAGGGAGAACGATCCCCATCACTTTTTCTGCGCATTTTGTCTGGAGCTTTCGATGACGGTCTTTTTGATTCTTTGGCTGGCTTTGATTCTTTGTCTGACTTAGAGGCGCTGCATTTTTGAGCGTGTTTTTGATGCTTGGAGTGATGGCTATGGCGTTTTGCTGAAGATTCAAACTCTGCGCCGTTTGAACTGTTGGAGGTATCGGATTGTCTTCGACCTCGTTGGTGCTCGCTTGTTTCTGAATCCGATTTTAAGTGTTGCCTGTTTCTTTGCGGAGACCGATGCCGACTTCGACTTCGACTATGTGTTTCCTTTGACACGGCCTTCGTAGGTTTATGATTTTTTTGATGCGCGTGCGGTGATTTCGAATGCTCGTCGGTATGAGTATCCGAATCGGACATGCTGGATTTCTGATGCGACTTCTTGGACGTGGATTCAATTCTTCCACGACTACAAGATCGTTTATGTTTCACATTGGAATGTGACCGACAATGGTTGCGTTCCTCTGAATTCCTACGCTTGTTTTTTGCTGCTGAATGGCCTTTGTGCTTATCGTCTGCGCCGTCTTTGTAGCTATCCTCCGCATGACCCTTGCGTCCATCCTCTGCATGGTCTTTATGGTCTTTAGCAACTGAACTCTTCCTGGACCGACTTCTTTCCATCACTGCTTCTGATTCGCTGCCGCCACTGCTTGAAGCTCGGGTGCCATCTCTTTTATGCTTTCTCGCGTCATTTTCGGCTGATTTTCTGCGTCTTGATTTCGAGCGAGATTGCGACCGTTCCTTGTCGTGATGCTTTCCCGTTGGACTCTTTCCAGCTTCAGATTTCCTGCCTTTACTCGAGTCACGCGACTTGCTGCGTCCTCTTTTGCCGTCCTTATCGTCTTCATGGTGGTCATGGTGGTTTTCCTGCTTATTTTTCCCAGCTTTCGCGTCTTTGTCCAATCTGGACTTTGAAGTATGTCGAGACCTGGACTCGTTCGATGAACTTGACGCACTTTCAACATCGCTAGCATGTCGAGATTTTTGAACAGATTCTCTTCTGTCGCGCTCATGTTTGTGGTGAACTTTGGCGCTGCTGTGTTTAGAATGTTCCGTTTCCGCGTTTTTTGAAACATGAACCTGTGATAACAATTTCCATTCATGAGCTTTGGAAGGGGAATGCATCCAAGACTTTTTCAAAGTTTTTCACCAAATAAATGGTCCCCAGCAGAAGATCATGATCCGGGTGTGGGTGGATTTGTAGCGACGCCGAAACCTTCCCCGTCTTGATGTCTTTAACCGTCCCGATAAATTCGTGTTCATCCGGAAAGGTCCGCGTAAAGCATAAACACGATCCTATATCACAAGTCAGCAACCATGAACAACATTAACTCCAAAATAATAACACCACTACCATACGCCTTCGAAAGTTCCCTCATATAACTTGCCAACTGAATCGCAAACGTCCGTACTTTCAAATCCGATCCATACACATCCGCAGGTTCCTGAATCATGATGGACTCGTTCTCTCTCCGTATCTCAAACTTTGTTATAAACTCCGTTTCTGAAGATAGTTCCACGTTCAGAATCACAGTCCCCCTTCGAATCGCAAATCTCCACGGACTTTTCGGTGGCCCAGCGGGTTTATGTGCAATGTTCGAGATTCGGCTGCACAGGCTTTCCAGATCACTGCAGGAATACGCGCTACTCGTGTAATAAGACGCATGGGATTGATGCTTTGATTCGGGATCCGATTTTCTGTGTTTGGAACCGTTGTAGTCGTGGTATCTTTTGTTGTCACTGCTGTGTTCGTGGTGTTCCTGACTCTTGCTGTTGTGGCTTTGCTTCTTTTCGCTCTTTCGCAGCGACCGTTCGCTCGATTCGCTGCTGGAATCGTGTCGAGTGGTTTTGCCGCGTTCTTTGCGCGAAATGCCGCCTGTTTTCGAACTTCAATCAGTACATGGGCAGCAGTCGTTTCCATAAACAAAGCGGGTAACCTTTAACGCTCGCACTTCTGCCGCGAGACTCTTCTCTGCCCATTTCGATCGACAGAGTTGAGGTAGCTTGAGCAGTTGGAAGGAGGAGGGTGGGGATTTGCAAGCGGTGCAAGAAAATCCAGAAAAAAGAAATTGTCATTGTTGATCATCCACATCACACCCAAAGATCCAAGAACAGCCAAAAGAGCCTAAAAACCCACATTAACCAAAGACTTGAATAAAATGATCGCACCAATTATAATAAGCTTTTCAAGTCGCCATTTTATTCTGATTGAACATTTTGAGCAAGTTCAACAACTCTTCTTCTAACGCGTCTCTCTCCTTTTCGGCGGTAGCTGCGCGCGCATTCAGCTTTTCAAACTCCACTTCTTGATGAACGGTCTTTGTGTTCGGATTCGCCGGCTTCACAAGATTGTGGTTTGCAGCGTTCTTCCGATTCCAGTCCGTGAAATGCATGCTCATCTTCTTATCCGGCAACTCTCCGTGTTCAAACGGCGATAAATCCAGCCACCGCAACTGATCAACTCCAGCCTTTCCTTCCGACTTGGTATCAATACGAATTGGTGCACTGAACCCCATTACTCCATCATCCCGCTCAAACTTATCGTGCATTCCAGAGATGGGTGTTTTACTTCTGTTGATTGGTATTTTCGGCGACCGCACTTCATGCCGAACAGATTCACGCAAACTTGCATCATACGATCGAGCTCGTTTCCAAACAGACGGGGACGTCATTTGATGTTCAGAGCCTGTTGTCGGTGCATGGTGATGGCCACGATTTCTAAATTGGGTTTTGATGTTTGATGGTGATACTGTCTTCGTCAGTTTTTTCTGAGCAGAAGAGATTGTATCTTCGCGTGCTCGTGATGAATTTTGTTTTCGGCCTCGATTCGATTTGGTTGGTTCCCTGACAGGAGACGCTGAAGCAGAAAAAGCTGTCAGCATCAGAAATATCATCTCATAAGACCATATCCATTTGCAATACCCGAAGCACGCGTCAACATTGTATTCACCAAAGAATTCGCCTGTTCGCGCAATCCTTGCCGACATTCGTCCAACTCTTTCTTCAATTTCGCAGACTGATCCTTTAAAACAAACGCCTCTTGCGTGGACTTGTCAAGCGCAGTTGTGAGGGAATCAATGGTCGCATCTTTTAAACAAAGTTGCGATTTCAGCGAGTCAATTGTTTTTCGCGAGTCCATAATGGAAGTACACAAGTTCGCAATTTCTTTTTCTTGAGATTTAACCTGGAATTAATACGCACAGGGGGGAGGTGTTGGTTGATGACCGGTGTGGGTTTTGGAAAGCCGTTGCTCACTTTATCGAGGATTCTCTCATCTTCAGCCGCACGAGCATCCACAGGTTCGACATCTGCCTGAGACATTGACGTTGAGATGAAGCTGCTGGATGAATAGTCCAGAAGCGTCTTTCGTAAAACGGCGATTTCTGTTTGCTGCTTCAGAACCGTGTCTTGCGTCTGGGCCAGTAGTCTTGCCAGATGCTGTTTCCGTGCGGTACAATTTATGCATCAGCTACAGCCGTAGCTCACGTCAGTCATCAACAAGAACGCACTCGCCTGTTGTCGAATCTTCAACTGCTGCGTTTCAACAGACTCGAGCGGCGCTTCGTTCAGAGACAGCCGTGACACATCAAACGACGCGTCCGAGAACGAGAATGAGTTGTTGAACCGCACTTTCGATGTGTTCATTGAGACTGAGGGTGAGTTTGGGTATTTTCCGTCTTATTTATTTATGCTCTCCATTTATTTACTTATTTCTTCATGTAATCATGCTTCACGCCAACAGGAAAGTAATGCGGTTCCCCATACGGATGAATTCTAACAATGGGCAATTGCTTATCCTCTGGCACATAATGCGCAAATTCAGAATTCAACTTCCGAAGCCCCCCCAAAATTGAACGAGCCAGCACCAATGCAACATCGTCCGCATCTCGCTCGGACTTCTCATCTGCCGCCAAATTCGAATTTGCGGCAGCAAGCTCGACTTGAATCATCAGGCGCACATTATCCGGATCCTCATTCACATCCAGCACAAACTTCCCGGTCACAAGAGAATGCACATGTTCTTGCTCAAGCCCAGCCATCACATTTTCAACGTACACGTTTGCACCGTACAGCGATACCGTCCAAAACGCTCTCCCAAACACCCAAACAAACGGCAGCTTCCGGATAACCGACCCCGATTTAACAGCCTCAGAAACAGCATCCAATCCAGCGTTCACTTTCATAAACTCCATCATCTCATCAAACCCAATCAAACCCCCTGCATCACCAATCGAATACCTCAACAAAGGCATAGATACGAAACTCGGTACCCCAACATCCGCATGTGGCATCGTAGTAATCACAAGAGTCCCCGACTCTGGCTCCACTTCAAAGTACCGAGAAAGCGGATCATACTGCATTAAAGAAGGAATCCGATCTTTTTTAAACAACGCACGCGCCACGTCCGGTTTGCTCGCAAGTGTTGCTCGAATCAAGGCAGACAACGGAGTTTCATTCGCAAGGACTCCTGCATCCGCTGTCCCATAAATGCTGACTACATCTTGTAGTGGGTTCTTGATTCCCGCACGCGCGCTGATGAGAGCCCTCCATTCTTCACTAAAGACTTCCCCGGCAAATACGAATTTCATTGAATACTCGGACCAAACAATTCCTTGCGCAATTCCAGCATCAATACACGTTTTCGCAAAGGGCGGGTACGCCAACAACACAATTTGACGGAACGAAGCACCCAGCGTCGAAACAATCCGCAAAATCTCGGGTACATTATTCCCAGGCGCAATCACACTGATCGGATGCCCCTTCTGCGAGAGATATCGTATACAACTCGTTGTAAACAGACCACCAACCCAAGATCCCATGGGCAGCGCGACAATCGCAAGCGTAGGAGCGTTCCCAGCGACATTAAACGCATCCACAAAGATTTGCTCAAAGCGAGTAGCAATAGCAACTTCATCTGCAACAGATCTACCCCAGAATGTAGGAATGCCGCCAGACCCGCTTGAGACGTGAATAATTTCTGGTGGTTGTCCATTCACGCATCGCGCAAGGAACGGATCAGCATTCATGTGAGCTGCTTGAGAGAGAAGATGCTTCTTTTCGAGAAACGGCGCTTTGCTAAATTCGGTAATGTTCTGTGGTAGTGATGTTGAGAGTGTGGTCAGCATGTAAAGCAATGGGGTCAAGAGAATCCATCCTCACGAGAGACGAATAAGACGCCACTTTGTTGGCCTGTTCCAGCGCCTGTTCCAGAAGCGACGTTGCAGCAGGCGGCGAGACCTGTCCCGTGTTTGCGTCGAGAAGTGCCGAAAGAGGCGTCGCAAGGAAACGGTTGAACATTATTTTTTATTTACAGCAGTGAATATATTCAGAGCTTAAAATAGAAATGAGAACGTTGGTCGCATTCACAGCCGCACTCGCTTCTCTCCACGCCGTACTTGCACAAGAGAATGCAGCAGATAACCCAAACAGATTCGAAGGCGGCATTGAGCTCAACAGAAATAACGAAAAGTCGCTCCCAATCCAAGTCGGCGTTGAGTTGGCCAAAGCAGACCCAGACGCAACAACAGCCTCAACAACAACAACAACAGCTGCTGTCGATGAAACCGCAGTAAATGCTCTCCCACCACCGAAGACTGCCGCAGCTCTCAGCAACAACCCTCCAGCACCTACGAGCATCAAAGCTCGACCGCCGAAACCCGATCGAAGTATCGCTTACCATGACATGTTCACTCGCATGTTTCCCAAAAACTCGGTCGTATTCGCCACTGATGCGATCACGCAAGAGGAATCTGAAACATTGCGGTTATCGGGTCAGGTATAAATCAGTCGCACTTTCCTTCATCTTCGTCACACATGCTCGACACATGACTCATTCGCAACCCCCCAGAACACCCAAATTATGGCAATCGAAGGCACGCAGTACATCTGCTCGCTTCCAGATGTGCGAGAACAGCGACGCAAAATGATTGCCGAAGAAGCCCTCTCCACCAGCTACGGGGAAATATCCCTTCAAAACAACCAAAAAGCCTACGAACTAATTGAGGGCTTAAATCAAGGATGCATGAACTGGGTGCGAATCATAATCAGTCAGCTTGTTAAAAAAAAATGTAACCTTACCGAACACACTGCATCAAAAAACAGACTTCAAATTATTGGATCTACAGCTATTGCCACGAAGATCGAGTCATTCAATACTCCAACTTCCCTGAAGGGTACAAACCCGTTAAATACTTGCTCGGAGTCTACCACGACACACCGGCAGACGAAACGTTTTACGGCGATCGAAGTATGGCCGCCAAAGGTGGATCCGAACTCAGAAACATTGATGGAGAGGGAAACAGATACCTCCGGATGTGGTACGGTGAAGGCGACTGGTGTAACACTGGATTACGACGCGTTGTTCAAATTCAGGTAATTGATCTCACTTTTTTCAAAGCCCGCATTATTCACACATTCAAAAATGCCAGTTTACTTGCTGCCGAAATGAGCACATTGCTCGCGTTCAAGAAACTACAACTTGCCAATACGTAATGTTCATTCATACCCCGCGAGCGTGCCACGATTTGTTTAAAGCAAAATCAGCTGTGCCCTCAATCCAAAATAACATCATCTGCACTCCCATCCTGAACGGAAATAACATGTTGCAAGAGAAGGAAGATTCAGTGCCGTCAACGCTGTCGCTTCAAACAATGATTGCCAACAACTGCAAATCATCAGCACTCTGCGCAGTAGAAAGCGAATCCGAAAGTTTGACTTTGTCTGAAACAGACTCGCACGTTGAACCGCGGTCATCATCGTCTACTGGAAACGATCTTCTTCGGGGTCCGAAATCAGCAGGCATTCTACCAGATCAAGTCGATATTGAGCAAGACGCGTTCGATACACTATGGCTTGACGAATACGACCCAATCTATTTGGACGCAGAAGAAATGCAGACTGTCATTGAAGATGCCAACAATATTCTGCTGGATTTGTATGAGAGTTTGAACGTGAAGAAAGCGGGTGTCGGAAAAGTGGATGATTCAAAAGAGGCGTACTCAAGGACGGCAGTGGATCCGAGCATGTCGGGGGAAAACTCCAATGGAGCTATGGACACAAATGAGTCCACCATGCTTGATAGCAACCTCCAACCCATCACAGGCGAGGAAGAAAGACCCAAAGAAAAGTTGGACCCCCTTCAATTAATCCGGCAAGAGTTGGCCAACATTCGAATGGATCTATGGAAACGCGCTGTTGAGAAGAAGGATAACTCAAATCAATGCAGCGCAACAGACGAGAATGGGCTCGAATTTTCCGGTGAAGGTGGGCTCTATGGGTTTGATCTATGGGAGACTGCGGCGAACGAGGCCCCCGAGCAGGCCGTTGACGCCTTGGAGCGTTTTTTGAAATAAAGAAAGAGTTCCCTTAAAAAAAACAAATCATTGAAAAATGAACGGGACGTTGGTCGCTGCACCGCCATCCATTGCCGAGGGCATTCTGGTGTTCCTCGACCGCGTTATCACTGTAATGGAATGGTTCCTCAGAGTGCGCATCTACCGTGTCAGCACGACTGGCTTTGACAAGACGATCGAGGATATTGGCGAGGTTTCGGGGAACTTGTTTGGTGCACAGGACAGCGTGCGTCTTCAATGCACCGCGTATTTAGGTGCGGTGAATGAAGGACCGTACTCTCCGCTTGGGAGATACTCGGCGGCGAGAGGTGTGTTCCAGCTGTTGATGCGAAGGTTTGTGTGTGTGCCCCTTAATCGCTTCAATTTATCTCTTTCCTGGCCGCATTATCAGACACATACCAACGCCATCTATTTACTTCTTCTTCTCATACTCCATTCCAGAAAGAAGACGATCGACAACGTCACTTCAAACCCAGACTGCGCCCGTCTCCCAATCACAAAGCCGCTGATTATTACGGGTCTCCCTTCCAGCACAAACACCCTCCTCCACAACCTGCTTGCATGCGATCCAAACGCGCGCACAATTTGCACCGATGGATCCTTGTCCTCCGCGTACGAAAGCGACGCCAAGATTGCCGAGGACACCCTTATCCTGGACCACCAACTGTTTTCCTCCGACTTTGTCGCCGACACAGCCATGACAACTCTCCGCAGCAGCTCCGAATACATGCTCCAAGTGTACGTGTACTTTAAAAGATTCCTGCAATTTGCAAGATTCTCGAAATCGGACCAAGATACCCACGTACTGCTGAACTCGCACGCGCACGCGTACAACCTCACCGCCTTGCTCAGCGTCTTCCCAGACGCACGCATTGTCATGACACACCGACACCCAATCAAAACAGTGCCCCTCCACGCACACGCAATCGTCCAAGCCAACGCATCCAGAACACCTTCAAACGCGACAGACCGCCACGCGCTCGGTAAAAAGATTTTGAACAATGCGGCAGCCATGGCGAATGGGATCGTTCGCGTACGTCGATGCCTGCGCAGGGAGAATGACGGGCTTGATTTGTTGGCGCATGCGGCGATCACTGAAAATGTTGAAAAGATTGTTTCTGAGGAACAGTTTCTGGATCTTCATTCCGTTGGTTTGGAAAATGATCCTATTTCGACTGTGCAGGAGATTTACACGTACTTTGGGCTCGAGTACTCGACAAAGTTTGAGACGGCGATGCAGGAATATTTGTTGCAGAATCCTTTGGTAAAAAAAGATTTTTTTTTTTTGTTGGTTCTTGATGTTACTTATATTTACTCTTCTCATGTTTGGTTACTGCAGCCAAAGTACGAGCAAGCTGATATTGCCGCAACCCAAGAATTCTACGGCCTCTCCGACGCGTCCATCCAAGACGCGTTTGCCGACTACATGACGGAGTTTGATATTCTCGACGAATCAGAATGATTTGAAAAAAAAAACGCGCGATGCGTATAGCCTCAAAGTATGACTATGAAAGATTTTTTTTCTACTGGATTTTATACCTCCTCTGCTCTATTGCAATTATTGGACTGCTTTTTTTCCCCTCCTCGTGTCTGACAATAAAAATCCCACCAAAGGACTTACCGACACTTCTCTCCTTGTCCTTTCTTTTTTCGCTGCCAGCAGTGACTCCTCGTTTCTCGGCTGCTTTTACCGAGGAGCGGTTCTTCCCAATGTTCACTGCAATCAAAACTTTTATTACATAAACAAAAGCACTCATGAACCAACACACATACTTAACAGACAATGCCATACAAACTACAAAGACTAAACAAACACGAAGGAACCACCAAGCGACGCGTACGTACCCAACGGCACCCTCCACAACCCACTCACACAAAAAAATAACCCCTCGCCACCACTTTACACCTCCCGCGCGTTAACCAGCACCTCCCTCCGGCACAACAACAACAGAAACAGACTGTCTCCGAATCGCTGCAACAACAGGCACAGGACTCCTCAAATCAATCAACGGCTTCATATCTTCCTCCTCTTGGTCCTCATTCAACATGAGGCACGCATGTGCAACGGTTGCAGCGTCCGGAACATAAAACGGGTACTTTGGTTGCTGTTGCCGTACACCTCGAACACTTGAAGTGTGTTCACTTTGCTGGTGAATATGTGAAGGGATCGCAGCCGGTGGTGGCGAGAATTGCGGGTGTTGGAAACGGGAGGATGCAGTTCTTGTTACAGCTTGTTTTGGCTTTTCAGGAGGATGAGGAATTTGAACCATCGTACGCGTGTTGCTGCCACCTTGTTCCATTTCTTGAACATTACCAGCATCTGCGTTTGCACCGTGTACTGGTGGCGGTTGTGTCCGCTTCCTACCCACATGCACAACAACAGCAATCACCAACACTACCCCTGCAACGCATCCCAACGCTATAAAAACGATAGCAGCAATGGAAAGTCTCGAAGAATCACTCGCTCCTTGACTATAAACAACCGTTGCCCCACTCGTTGAGGATACGCCGGGTTCAAACGTTTGAGGCGGTACAGTACGACGCGGTGGTTGTTGTTGCGGTGAGAATGATGAGCTTTTGGAAAGGTTGGGTGAGCCGTCTGATGAGTTTGGATTCGTTTTGGGAGATGGGGATAATTCGGGTACGGCTGAAGAAGTTGATGTTTTTGATGTGCTGGTGGCTGTTGTGGTGGTCGTGGTAGTTGTGGTGGTCGTGGTAGTTGTTGTAGTGGTTGTTGGGGATTCCGAGACTGGAGGACCCCCGCGACGGAAAATGCGCTGCCTCTCAACCGTCATTAACGAATCGATATCAACGAATGGTGTGTTTGCTATCCCTATGCTTTCTTTTTTTTCTTCTTGCGCCGATGGAATCACAGCGGGATTGCTGCAAGCACCCCTTGTTTGAAAAAAGGGAAACCAGCTCTGACCTTGTCATTCAAACTGTTTGATCACGATCAGAAAGAACCGTCCGAATATTCCATCAATGACACACAACTAAACCAACGAGAAAAGAAAAACGAGCGATAAAAAGAAAAACAAATGAACTCAAAAAGATAAACAGCCCTTTGAAAAAAGAACCATTAGTTTTAAAAACGAGAAAACGAAATTGCGCGCGCATCAAAAATCAGTTGTTGGACTGTCCCTTCAACGCCATCAACTGTTTCGTTCTGTATCCTTCGTAATGGACCATGGCCGTCACATCAATCAGATCTTGCATGTGCGTGCGTGTCAAAAAGTTTCGGAGTGCCACAAATTCGCAGTGGTCCTCATTTTCAACTGCAAGTAAATGACAAGGATGAGAAAAACACAATCAGTATAGCAAAAAAAAAAAACCAAATCCATCAATACCGTTGATCACTCCCCATCTAGTTCTACGACCTCTGACAGCCTAAACAAACACAGAAACAAAAAGGTTCAGATCGTATCGTTCGACCAAAAAACAAACAAAACAAACTCACCTTTCCATCCACAACAACATTCCTCTCACTCCCAACAACAGCAAAAGGAATCACATCCCTCACTGCATTAATCAACTGCCTTTCGGCCCTCTCATCATCATTCAGTGGTTGC
Source organism: Chytriomyces cf. hyalinus JEL632 (assembly GCA_025435555.1). Lineage (NCBI taxonomy): Eukaryota > Fungi > Chytridiomycota > Chytridiomycetes > Chytridiales > Chytriomycetaceae > Chytriomyces > Chytriomyces cf. hyalinus JEL632. The sequence goes on along the minus strand of JAIWWG010000004.1, from coordinate 916,067 downwards.
CCATCGTCCTCAGTGTCCACAAAAACGTCCGCGTAAGGGAAAGTGCGAATTCCGTGGAATTCAATTTCGTCCTTGATACGTTTTTTGAAGGAAGCCCGTTCCTCGAGAGTAAGAGAGTCGCTCTTGGCAATGACGGGGATGACGTTTGCGACTTCAGAGATGCGGCGCATTACAGCAATGTCCAATGGAGTCAAGCTTCAAAATGTTTGTAGTTGTCCGTTGTTGGAATGATGTGCATGATCAGGAGGGAACACCAATGTGTGATACAAAAAAAAAAAACCACTCACGCATGTCCAGTTGGCGCAATAAAAAACAACACAGCATGAACTCTAGAGTCCGTGATTCGTCTGTCTCTCGTTGGAGTGAGCTCCTTCCTCAAGTAACTGCTGTATTGGTCCTTAATGTACTTGACGACTGGCTCCCAGCAGTTGTCATTGTTGACCTGATCTCCGTATCCCGGGGTATCGGTGATGGTAAGTTTCAGCCGCACTCCGTTTTCCTCGATAACTGTTGTAAAATGTGAGAGGGGCAGACACGGATTGTATGTTGAAGAAACGAAACTCAACTGTGGGAGATGCTCTGAATCTCGGTGGTCTGAATTGGCTGGCCGTTCTCTGAAATCTTTAAAAGGCCCTTTGAATCGACCAAGTGCGAGGCAAAGATTGTGTTGACCAAAGTAGATTTTCCAAGTCCCGAGCGACCTGTCAATTTGTGTGTTACAGACGCAAAGCGAGGGGGCGGACTTTTGACACACACCGACGGCCATCAGGTTGAATGCGAATCCGCGCTTGAGAAGCTTCTTCTCAATCTGGGAAGTGATGCTGTCGAATCCGACGTATCCTGTGAGTGTCTAATAAACAAAACCCAGTTTGAGACATTGTTCGTTATCAGCGAGGATCCCTTGAAGCATGCGCCGGGGTCGGAAGGTTCGATGTGCATCTCTCTCTGTCGCAGGGCGTACGCACCTTCTTGTCTGTGGCCATAGTGGGTGACTTGTGTGTGTGTGTGGGTCCAAGTCTGTCTAAATTCGAGATGGAATTTTTACTTTGCAAATATTTACAGTAAATAAAAACGGAACAAGTTAAGTGCCAGGAGACGGCTCCAAATGAAGAGCATTCTCTGGTCATGCTGCTGATGGGGTACTCTGGGGTAGGCCCATCGATTCGGCCGCTTCTTCCGTGCCAGTTGACGCGTAATTAGCCAGTAAGAGCGAGTGCATCTCCAGTGCTTTGGACTCCTCCTTCAGTCCCCAGAGCCAAAAACAGCAGTAGCATCGCCGGGGTTCAAGAATACGGACAGATTCGGACAGATTCGGACAAAACATTAAACTTGAACAGAAAATAAATAGAAGATAAATAAATAAATTCGTGAAACAACTTTGAACATGTCTGATCTGGATCACTGAATCACTGAATCAGTTCGTTCAAAATAACAATTGTCCGAATTCCATTTCGGGGTCTCTCATAAATAAATGAAGGCATTATTAAACTGAAATTTTGGCCGTGTCAAATCCTGACAAGCCGCACACGGCGCACTTTTATACTTCCAGTTCCACGGCGGCCAACTACCAAAAACAAAACACCTGCAACACCTACCATACCATCCCATCAAGCCAACCACCCACCCACCACAGCATGTCCACTGCAAACACCACTACCACTACCACCACCCACCGCCGCACCTTCTCAAACCTCTTCTCATCCACACTCTCCATGAAAGCAACATTCCCATCTACACTGGCTGACACGAGCGAAGTCTCCAGAAACTTGGCCAGCAGCAACGATGCAACCCAGCGCAAAAGAAACTCTTCCATATGCTCTGTCAAACAACAACCAGGCGTCAGAAACTCGATGTCCTTGCACAAAGAAAAAAGAGTCTCTATTCTACCTTCTGAAACGGCTTTGGATGCCAAATCTGTGCCGCCACGTGACCAATCTTTGACAAAGGTTAGCGTCTTGCTTCCACTGAGGCTATTTGTAAAATTAACTCCTTTTGCCACAATCAGCCCGATCCACCGCTTCCGAGCCCGAAAGTAACACCACCAAAGACAGTACGCAAACAACCCACTCTGAATATCAACCGATCCTCCTCCCTCGTCCAACCAGAACCCGTCAAACCGGGTAAAAAGTCGCCGGTTCGCAACGGACACTCGCCAATCCTGCGCAACCACTCCGACGACCTTTCCAAACGCGCCGAATCTCCACTCGCACGTTCTCAACGCCCCGAGTCGCCCAAGAAAGCTGTTGTGGACGCGGCAACCAGGCAACAGATGCTCGAGACTGTGATTTGCGAATTGAACAACACGATCGCGATCCAACGCAACCGACTCGATTTTACAGCGTTGCAGCTGGCTGCAAAAGACTTTTTGATTCAAGAGCTGCAAAACTCACAAAAACAAGTTTCTCAGAGTAGTGCGCAGGAAGAGATACAAAAAGTCGAACTTGAGCAGAAGGAGCACGAGGCAACGTTGGAGTTCAAGGATGAAATGATTGCAGATTTGCAGGCACAGCTGCGATTGAAGGACACGCAGCTGCAAGAGTTTCACGTTGAAATGTCGCGGCAACGCGCAGAGAATGAAATGCTCCAAGCAGAGTTGCAGCAGCAGCAACAGCAACTATTGTGTGGACATTGAAACGATGCAGTGTTTAAGAAGTTTCAGAAAAAGCAGTACAAACGGCTGAAGGCTGTAGAACGCCTGGTAAATACAATAAATAAAAACCGTCTGCGTTGAGCGCACGAAAACTAAAACCATTTTGACAACTTCGCCAATTCGATAATAAAACGCGCTTAGTTTGAAAAATAAGAAAATAAAAGCTCAGGTCAGTGATTGGCAAAGATTTGCAACAAATCGCTTCATTTTTTTTGCTGAACGAAAATCTCTCCCTTGAATCTGCACTCTTTCCCTCGCCATCACGCGTCACAGCACGATACCCCGATACCTAAACTAAATCAAAAACCAAATGACAACACGACTGCTACCTCCACTGCCCAAAGTCGATGCCCGTGAAGGTACGCGCTTCCTTCTTCTCCACAAGGGGTGGTGACAGAAACTTATTCACTTATAAACCAACCCAACGGACTTGCAGGCTTCCCACGAAACGTAACAACTGTACCAGTCCCTTTACATCCATGCGAACGAGCACACGGATCCGAGCGGCCGAGAATCACACCAGTCATGCTGGTCCCAGCGCAAGACTTTCACAAGGCGAAAAGCTTGTCCCTGACAACGCAAAGCGACGCAGAGATTCTCTTGTCAAAATTGAAGGAAGAGGTAAACTCACAAATCACTCTCTCTTCCCCTTCATAAAAAAAAACTAAAATATGTACGATACAAACAGAAACAAGAGTTGCACGAGCAATCGCTACAACGAGTGAAATCATGGACAAACACCATCCTTGGACAGCGGGTGAAGCGGCTCGCATTCCAGGCTGAGAAGGACCGACTGGCTGAGGCGGACCGACTGCGCATCGACGACGAGTGGGGTGTCCTGCAGGCAAAGGAGCGGAAAGACCGCGTCGAACGAGCCAGACTGATGCAGTACAAAGCAACACCCATGATGAGGCAGTTGAATGAAAAGCTCAACATGTCCAATGTGTTGCATGTGAGTTTTTTTTATTTTATTTACCTTTCTTTTGCGCAAGCTAAACCTCCTTATGTATGTTCCAGGAACGTGAGCTCCAAATTGAGCATAAAAAGAATCTCGACGCGCTTCTTAAATCTCACGAGTACGACGAAACCGAGGCTCTGAAACGCGATAGGGCCGCACTATTGAAGGAAATGGTCAAGGAAGAATTGGACCATCGGAACCGGAAACGCACTGCCTGCGAGCAACGGGATCAGGCAAAAGCCAAGTTTACGGGTCTTCTTCTCGAGCGAGAGGTAATTTGATTTTGTTGCAGAAAAAGCCATCTATTCATGTTGACAAAAAACTTGAACAGGCTGAAAAAGACTTTCAAAACGCCGTGATCCAAAAAGTAGCCCAAGAAGCGCTAGAAGAAAAAACAAGACTCGACGCGCTTCGCAAATCTCAAAGAAAGGCCATGATTGACGGATTGAGAAAAAACATTGACGACAAGAAATGCGCGCAAGCAGAGATTCAAGCACTGGACGATGACCTTGACTACGTGAATGACCAGCATTATCAAATGCAGTCTAGCATTGCCGCGAATAAGACGCTTTTTAAGCTTGGAAAGAGGGGGTGGGTTTATTACTTGACGTTTTTTTGGTCCACCGGAATTCATCAATTTTTTTTCACCCCTAACTTTAGGCAACTTGATAAAGTGTTTGACAAAGTTGCAGCCATCAATGCGCAATTGAACAAGTCAAAAGAAGACAAAATGGCTGATTTGTACCATAAATTGGAAGTCGCGCATGACGGGGTTGAAGAGCGGAGAGAAGCAGAGGAGCTACGAAAGAAGAATGAACGCGTCCAAGAAATCAACGACTACCGTCGATTGCTTGTCAGTAGCCAAAACACTCATTGCGAGCCGGAGAATCAATGCTGACTTACTCCATCTTTTTTTTTTTTCCCCATCAGTTCCAATCAAAAGAACTGGACGGTGTTCAACTCAAGATTGAAGGAATGAAAGACCGGAAACAGGCGGAGCAGGATAAACTTGACTTTGAGCAAAGTATTCGACAGGATCAAATGAAGCGTTCTTTGAAGCTGCGCAATTTGCAGAAAGATCACCTCACGCAAATGGTAACGTGTTCTTTTCATATCGTTCTCTCTTTTGCGCTGACACACTGAGGACCCCAGCGGGAGACGAACGAGCGAAAAGTGAAGCGAGATGCAGAAGTGCGAAGTCTGGAAATTGCAATGAACCAGGCAGTTGCGTATCACATTTATTTATTGGTTCTTTACTGCTTTCCTCAAACTCGATCCCCCCCAAAACAAAACATCGTTAAAAAACTCAGATGCTCGATGACAATGAACGCTTTGAAAAATTCGCATACGAAGCTGTTGAAGAATTCCAAAAAGCCGGCAAAAACGTGAAACCCATCATCCGCGGAGTTCTTCGCAAATCCCAGCCATTCCCCATCTCGCCATACCACCAAGGTTTGAATGTTAAAACGTACGAGCGGCTTGGCTTCACGTGTCGGTACATTCCCACACAGAGTGTGTTGATGAATCCGTGGGACCGCGCGACCAAGGCAAATCGCGTTGTTGACCAGAGACAACATTAGAAGACTTATTTTTTCTTTTATGACCAAACGGGGGGGCAGTTGAGCTGGAAAACTGAGGGCGTGAGGCGCGCCGGGGTCCAATTTTTATTGTAGAAGCTGTCTCACAAATAAAAACTTTCTCATGTAAGGACTATGATCCCACTGCCACGCGTGCATTACGAGCAAGTCTACGTGTAAGGTTGCTGTGGTAGCTGTTGACGAAACCTGACTCGCATCACCGGCACAAATTTCCTCCAAAATATTTACAACTCATAAATCCAGATAACGTCAAACGGCAATAAAATAAATTTGTTCATGAAAGCGAACCGTATGGCAGGAATCGACTTGAGCGATATTCTGATTGTGGGCGCAGTGACCCTGGCAACAGGACTATTCTTGTACTTGCGCAGAGGAAACGGAGGCAGCGACGCTGGTGCGAAGCAGACTGCGAGAGATGAGTCTCATGCGCGTGAGGCAACTGGGACCCTTTCTTCAAGGTTTCTATACGTACAACCCTCCACCCCTTCCCCTGTTGCTTCCTTATTTCCCGTAATTGTGAATTGATGAGGAGGTCAGAAAACTGGGCAGCACATATCCCGGGTTAACACATTGCGCCAATGGAAAAAAAGAAGCTTCCGATTCTCAATAACTCGAGATCACACACACACCCTTGCGAAAATCCGCCACACACAACCCCCTCCTCTCTCAACTTCACGAAATCATCAACGAACTCTGCAATGTTCACCTCCTTCGTCTCGAAACTAACCGCCATCCTCACTCCATCCAACACCCCTCCAACTCCCTCCACTCCCCGCATTGTCTCCAGACCCTCCAAGAAAACCATCTCAACAACACTCGCGTCCATGGAATCCAAGCACAAAATGATCCTCTTCTACGGCTCTCAAACGGGAACCGCCGAAGATCTTGCCACCCGCACAGCCAACGAAGTGTATGCAAACTTTGGCGTAGAGAGCGTTGTGGCTGACCTGGAAGACTATGACATGACGGATCTCATCAAGTTTGGCGAGAGCCTCAAAAGTATGGGCGATGAGGTTGGGAAAGTTGTGATTGGATTCTTTTTGGCCACGTATGGCGAGGGAGAGCCGACAGACAATGCTGCGGACTTTTACGAATGGTTGATGGACGGGCGTGGCAAAGGTATTGTATTCTTATTTGTTTGCTCGGGAGTGACGCTGTTGAATGCGCCCACCAATCCAAATTGACATCAAATAATTTTTCCGCCTCCGTTACACCCCAATTTAAAAAAAGGTGAAGACGAAGATGTGACCGATATTGGCGATGACATGCAGCTGGAGCAGCAAGGAGACGGCGTCCACTACATCATGTTTGGACTCGGAAACAAAACTTACGAGCACTTCAACTCCATGGGACGCCGTGTGAGCAAGAGGCTGGACTCTATCGGCGCCAAGATGGTCGGCATGCCAGGCGAAGGTGACGATGACGGCAGGTGAGGATAACTTGTTTCTTGAGCTTTCTTGGTGGTTTCCGTTTTCTGATTGTAAACTATAATCAGTATGGAGGACGATTTTCTTGCTTGGAAGCCAAAAGTCCTCGAGGCCCTGTCTGCGTACTATGGCGTGAAAGACATGGGCGGAAAGGCTGGTCGTGGATTAGCCCATGTCCCACTGTTCAACCTGTCTGAGGAGTCCAGCTTGCCAGACAAGGCCGTGTTCCACGGTGAACTTGCCTCGGACCATAAACCAAGACGATTCAAGGATGGACCTGGAGGTGACGACAAGCGCGTGTTCGTTGAAGCCACGTGAGACTTAATTGTTTTTCACTTTTATCCCGAAATCGCCGAAATAACTCCAACGCCTAATTTCTCAGCGCAAAAAAGCGTGTCCTTTACGACGCCAAAAATCCATTGTTCAGTCACGTCACGAAATCTTACAATCTCTTCAATGAAACTGTGGACCAACTCAAACTGAAACCATCAGAACTCCCACCAACCACCCCCTCCGACAAATACACCCATGACGCATCAACAAACACGCTCAACATCCGTCGCGAGTGCATTCACATGGAATTTGACCTCTCCAACACCGGCCTGCGATATGAAACGGGTGACCACGTTGGAATTTACGGAGCCAACAGCCCCGAGCAAGTGTTACTCCTTGCACGGGCTTTGGGACTGGACGATGCCGCGTTGGACTCGGTTGTGCGTGTTAAAGCGAACCCTGCGAATAGACAGAGCGCTATGGCTAAGATGCCATTTCCAAACCCATGCTCGGTTCGAACTGCGTTTACTCATTACCTTGCCATCACGCCTGTTTTGAAGCAGCATCAGTTGGAGGTTTGTTAAGAATTTGTTTTGTTGGTTCTGGGACTCCTTTTTGATGAGCCACCCATCTTTCCTAAACAGTTGATTGCCAAGTACGCTGCTGATGAAACCGAAAGAACCATGATTTACGATATCGTAGACAACCGTAACTTGTATGTTGAAAAGGTTGAGACCAGCCAAAAGAGCTTGGCCGAAGTTCTCTTTGACTTCCGAAGTGTTAAGGTGCGTTTCTTAAAGACGTTTGCGTTTGTCACAACTTTAAACCTTGAAAATAGCTTCCGCTGCAAGTTGTTCTCGGAGAACTGTTGAGCCCAATTGTTGTTCGTTACTACTCCATCTCTTCGTCATCCAAAAAAGAGCCCTGCACTGTCAGCATCACCGCTGTTGCCGTCCGATATGCACTTCCCTCCAAACCACTCACGAAGTCTGAAAGCAGCGCCGCAACTCTGCAATACAAAGAAGGTCTGGTAACAGCCTACGTCAGTCGCCTCCATCACAAAACCAGCCAGCTCCCAACCCCAGAAATGTCTGCAGACGACAGCACTTACCCATTCCCCCCCTTACCCACACACGTGCCAATCTTTATCCGCACGAGCTCGTTCCGCCTGCCTCGTGATGCCAGTGCACCTGTGATTATGATTGGTCCTGGAACGGGAGTTGCGCCGTTCCGCGGGTTCTTGCAGGAACGAGTGCATGTTGCGTCGAGTGGAGCACTCAAGAAACCTGTTGGAAGCACTTGGCTGTTTTACGGGTGCCGACACCCGGAGCAAGATCACTTGTACAAGGATGAGTTTGGCTCGCTGATTGCGACTGTCGATGGGTGGAAACAGAGTGAGGAGGATGCGGAGCGTGCCAAGGCGTTTGATCTGCGTGTCATGAATGCGTTCAGCAGAGTTCCTGGGCAGCAAAAAGTGTACGTGCAGGACATTGTTCAAAAGATGGGGAAAGAGGTTTATGAAGTATTGGACAAGATGCGGGGGTACATTTACGTTTGCGGTGATGCAAAGAACATGGCAGCGGATGTGAACACTCTTCTGCACAAGCTTGCAGCCGAGTTTGGCGGAAAGAATGAAGAGGAGGCAAAGAAGTGGGTTAAGAACTTGAAGACGACCGGAAAGTACCACGAAGATGTGTGGTAAATGAAGGAGTTTATCGTGTCGTTATCTACTTGTATTTGCTGTGTGTGTTGGGGGATGGTGGGGATTCTTTTTTGATCCACTCGTTTCATTTGTTTGTTTTTTGAACTGTGCCATGTGCTTTGACTTACCTTTTTCCATGTGTTTTGGTGTGTACTTGTCAAGCGCAATGCCATGATTGGGTGAGGGTCGTGGCAAGTGGGATGTGGAGGTGGGTGCAGGTTGTCCAGAATTGTCACTCGCAGGTGGAGAAGCTGAAGCAAGAAATCCAATTTGTCCGAACCAGCGAAGAAGAAAAAGCGACAAAGGAAAAAAGCAAAGCGAACCAGTGACAGTCCCCGCGCACGTCCCCAGTCCGAAAGAGAGCCTCAGCACCTTAAGTACCAGGAGCTTCAGTTTGGCACCTCTCTATACCCCGCCTTTCGAATCCCCCCACCCCCACCTGAGCCACTGATAATCAACCCCAAAGGTGAGAATATTCTGCGATTTAACTATTTAACTATACCCGAGCCAAGTACAGCAACCACATATCATATTGTCGACTGTGTCTGATTGTTTACCTCCACGCAGACATCAGCCCAGACATTTCCATGGACTCTCGCGCAGCCATCACCACATCGTCGCAGCGTCCGCAGCCAGTCCCCGCCTCACTTTCATCCAGCCCCTCCGTCACATCACCCACACCCCAGTCGTCATCATGCCTTTCACAGTCGTCAGCACCTTGTCACTCTGAAACTCAATCTCATCTTCAGTCAACCGCCAACCACATTATGAACCATATTAAATTAACGGCTCGGCGAAAAGTTGTAAAGCGAAGCAACTTTAAAAAGAACCCCTCATCTTCGGACTCTGAAACTTGTGCCTTGTTGTACACCATGCAGCCATTTTCGAATTCGGCAAGTGAACTGTTACCGCCTCCGACACCGCTGCTTTCTGGCGCTGAGTGGACGCTGGGTATCCCCGGGTTCACGCCCCTGCCAGACTTGTTTTCTAAAGTGGAGCTGGACAACTTTATTGCGATGCCTCCGAGAGATGCGGAAATGTACGATGCGCTGCCCATAAAGATTTTTTTTTTTCATATCCAATCCTTGTCGCTCACCATGTTTTCTTTCCCTCACAGTTCTATTGCCGATTTCTACGTCTCGTTTCCTTCAGTTTCCTCAGTGAAGATGGAAGTTACAAAAACAAATGCCGATGAGATAAATGCAGCTCGTCAACCTGATGCACAAGTGCCGTCCGTTCAATCAGCTAGCGGCTCCAACATTCAATCAGCCACAACCATCCAGCTACCCATAATTCGAAGAAACTCACAAGACCCTACCAATGGCCCCACCAACTTACACGACGAAGAAGACACCCCTTCAAAACCTCTTCCGACTCCTACTCCGAGCCCCATGAAACCCCGCTGGGCTTCGGGGTCAACAAAGGCTGCTGCAACGGCAGCATCTGTAATCGCTGCTGCTGCTAGTGCTGCTGTTGCAGTTGCTGCGGCGGCGGCAGTGGCGGCCAGCCTCATGTCGAGTGAAAATTCATCAGTATCATCACAATCAAGCTCATCACAACCACCAGAATCTCCTTCAAAACGGCGCGGCCGACCGTCATCATCAAAATACGTTCCTAAACATACATTTCAACTGCAAAAACCGGCCGTCTCGCTCTTTTCTGTCATTGCCCCTTCATCTACACCTGCAAGATATCCGACAAGTGCATCCTCTGAAACTGAACATGATCTTCAAAGTGATTCAGATGTTGTGCCGATGAAAGATGAGATTTGTACAGAGAAGGAGTCTCCCAACACGGATATTGCAGAGAACCAAGGGCGACCAATGACAACGCGTGCAGCTGATTCAAACAGTGCAAAGCCCTTAATTCGAGCTGCTTCTGCATCAGATTCTTCCACCGCAAGTGTCACTGTGTCGGACACATTTAACGACGAGGCCGTCTGGAGAACGGAAGCCAAAACGACCTCACATCAAGTCAGGATCCCATTCGGCTCCAACAGTGCAGTCAGCCCTGTGAAAGTGCGTCGACAGAATGCGTTGACTGCAAAAAGTCGGAAACTTACAGATGCGGTTGCGCTTTTGAAAGCGCAGCGGAGGGCTGAAGCGGAAGGGTTGACGACACTGCTCAAGAGCCGGGTTGGCGTTTTGGGAAATTATGGAGCGGAACTGCGACGCTTTGTGGTGGGGAGTGGTGATGGGGCAAACGGAGAAGATGGTGAGCATGATGGTTATGAAAATGTACATGGTGATCGCATGGATGTCTTGGAAGACGAGTGGGGCAATCAGTATGATGGAGATCATAGCACGGCTGAAGAGGGTTTGGCTGATCGACCAGTGGAGACCTCTGACTTGAAGAATCCCGTTCAATCCAGCGCACAATCCGACCGTGAAAAGCGAAAGAGATCAGCGCACTCGTTAAACGAATCGGATAGTGGAAAACGCGCTCGACGCGGCGTGCCCAGGAATAACGATACAGAATCGGCAGCTCAACCATCTCGGAAAAAGCAGCGAACCGCGAACAGTGCATCTCGCAATACCGCCGCCGTGGACCCATTTCCGGCTTTCAGTAGTGTACCAAAATACGGTCGTCGAAGAACGTCTATCGGTGGAGGCGATTCGACTGCGGCCACGCTGGATTTGACTGTCCTCCTATCAACTGCAGTAGAGTTGCTGAATGAAACCGATCCTACAAGTAAAATTACCGCTCAACCCGTCTTAATTGGTGCAGCGACGAAAAAACGGACTGCCAGCGACCTTTCTGCAAGTGAGGAAGGGAATGATTCACAACCACGGTCAAGTGGCTTAGATTTGCTGGCGCTTCTGGCAGCCGATGGGTTGTTTTAGACAGACAGGCCATATTTGCAAACTATCTGATATTTTCTTTTGTTTTCGGATACAACTGCTTACAAAGTTTTGGGATTTTGATTCGGGTTTATATTATTATTTTTTCTTTTGATTCTTGCCCCATATTCTCACGTGCTGTACTCTCCTCTTTTATCACTGTACACTTTTTATTGTTTCTGTTATTTCTTCAGATTGCTGTTTCTGTAGTTACGCCTTTATCATCTGCCTTCCATCTTCATTCTCAGCGTGCTTTCCCCTTCACACCCCCCTATTTACTTGTATGGAAAAAATAAACATCAGAATGTGCGGCATCCATCGAACCTGAAGATTATTTATTCACAGTGTGCGTTTGAGGCGCAGCGCGGATTTTGGGCGCGCTTCTCGAAGAGCTTTGGGTGTTCGGTTGTGAATGAGGCGGTGAACCCCATGAATATTTTGTTTATTTTTCAAAAACCCGCATGCGCGCAGCTATGTTTTCTTCTTTTTCCTTTCCATTTTTTTTCCTTTTTAAGGATCGTTTTTTCCTCCTCCATGTAATAAATAGCTCCGACGAGGTGGACGCAATTTCCGCCAAAGCGCGCCGTTCTCCATCGTATTTTTAAAAAAAAAGATAATTAGTGCGGTTGCTGCGCCTCAGAAGGCATCCCCGCCAAGTTCAACTTCCGTTTGGCGTCGATTTCCAAAAAGGCGACAGCGACAAAGAATAGTCTCTATCAGAGGGTTAAGAGACATTAGAGCAAGGAACGACAAGTTTTTGAGTTTAAATGAGCAACGAACCTCATCATATGGGCCACCTGCAGAAGTGATGATTTTCTTGCCTACACGAGGAATAAATAGCCAGCAGGATAGAAGCTCTACAGGACTACCGATAGGTGGAAGAATGATGCATCCATAGTCTTTTGCCATATTTTGTGGCTGAGAGAAGTATGCCACCCATTCCTGCGTGGAGTATAAATAGCTCCGACGGCAGAATGCTGATCAAAAGCCATTATTGTGACTCAGAAGGCATCCCCCGCCAAGTTCAACTTCGGTTTTGGTGTCGAGTTCCAAAAAAAGGCGACAGCTACAAAGAACAGCCATCTACAAAAGTGTAAAAAGACATTAGAGCAGGGATAGACGCGTTCAGAGCTTAAACGAGAAACAAACCTCATTGTAAGGCGTGGTTTTTGGTGACTTGAGTATAAGCAGGTTCAACTGGAGGTATGTTGAACAGCCAGAAACGCTTGGCGAGATTAGCGCTGCACTTGGCTGCTTGGCTGTGATCATGGGTTGGTTTTGGTTCGTGCGTTGTGGGGCGCCGCAAGAAGGGGTGCGAGTGTACGATGGACCAACCACTGGATCGAAAGTCATGTGCATTGTTTCAGAGCATTCTTGTTCAGGAGGCGCCCTTGTTTTCAGTTGTTTGCGATTTGTTTTGTTTGTCATTTCTTTTCCGTTTAAAACTGAGAATTGTCAGCAAAACCAATTTTTTTTTTTTTATTCATGTTCCCCCCCCCTTTTTTTTTCAAATAAAGTGAGACGAGGTGGGGGTATTTGATGCTGCTCTTCTCACCTTCCTTTTCGTATATCCCCAATCAAGAATGGGGAGTCGCGCGATTTGCGAGAGTCTCAACAAACTTTTTTTTAGTTTCATATACACACACTCTTTTTGAGCAAATCGATCGCACATTCTTGGAATAAGCCTGGTCTGCCTGAAAAAAACAAGGCACACGCGGTTACTCCGTAGAATAACTACGCCAATCTCTACCCGCGAAATGCTGCCCCTATTATTACAGCCTTGACTAACTGAAAGGCAAAGGTTTTGGCAGAAGTAAACATGCATGTAGCTCAATATGGAAAAGAAGGTTTATTTTGAAAAGTGTTTCTTTTGACCCGCACAATAAAACAAATAAAACAAAAATGGCATCATCTGCCCAGCCAGAGCCCAAGTCCCAATGTTTTGCTGCAGACAGACAGACACTGTTAACTTAACGCTCACCAATGTACCCTTCCTTCTCCAACAAGAGCACAATTTCATGCACAATCTGAGAGACAGAGTGGATCGACGCATCCACCCTCAGGTCCGGCTTCTCTGGAGCTTCGTACGGGTCATCAATTCCAGTGAATCCTTTAATCAACCCCGACTTTGCTTTTGCATAGGTTCCAGTGCGGTCCGTGCTGATGCAGTAGTCAATCGGTGTCGCAACGTGCACCAAAAAGAAGCCACCCTGTTCCGAGATTGTTTTTTTAGCAGCTTTCCGTGCCGCCGCGTAAGGTGCAATCGGACTGGCAATGACGGCACCCCCGCATTTGGTGATTTCTCCAGCAACAAAAGCGATACGGCTCACGTTCGTGTCTCGGTCCTTTTTCGAGAAACCAAGTTCCGTTGATAGCTCGCTTCGGATCGTTTCACCCTTGAGGAGGGTTGTGGGGCGTTGGCCGTCTTGGTTGAGAACAACTTGGAGAGCTTCGGCAATGGTGGATGCGCCAGAGTTCCAGTAACCAGTGAGGAAGACGGTGAATCCTTGTTTTGACCGAGGTGGGTTTTGCGAGCGAAGAATCTTTTGTACATCAGGGTATGTGAACCAGTCTGGAATGGCGGCTCCGGTCTAAATTTTGGATGTTGAGAAATTTGCTGCGAATAGCAGTATCGAACAAGAAATATTCACCTTCAAGCGACGTCTCAACTCTGTTCCAGAGATATTCAGAGTTTTGGTGCCAGCGGGCACTTGATCTTGTGGCACGTATTCATCCGTGTCAGGGACATAGGCAACCATTTGGAATGGCACCACTTCAATGTGAAGCTCATCCTTGTACTTTGCAACAAGGTCCTGGGCATCGTATGGTCCGTAAAAGTCATCGCCTTTGCTGTTTTTACCCGGCCCGGCGTGATCTCTTCCAATAATGAAATGCGTGCAACCATAGTTTTTACGAATGATAGCGTGCCAAAGCGCCTCACGAGGTCCACCCATACGCATAGCAAGGGGAAGAAGAGACAGAGCAGCCATACCCTGTGGGTACTTGGGCAAAATAGCCTTGTACACGCGGACACGCGTGTAGTGATCAATATCACCTGTTTGCAGAAACAAAACATACAGTGTTGGATTGAGATGTCTGGATTTCAATGCTCGCAGCATGATAATAGATCACATACCTGGCTTGGTCATTCCAACAACAGGGTGAATCAAAACATTGCATTGACGCTCACGAGCCGCTCGCACAGTAAGCTCTCTGTGCGCACGATGCATTGGGTTACGAGTTTGGAACGCAACCACACGAGTCCAGTTGAGCTTTTTGAAGTGAGCACGAAGTTCGGTGGGGGTGTCTGGGCGTATACATATACAGATCAGAAATTGTTGGAATGAGCAAGTCACGCAAAAGGCGCCCAACAAAACTCACATCTGTTCTCCACATAGTCGTAGTGCGAAGACAGCTGAATGGCCTCCAGCTTACCTCCTACGTAAAACTGCTTCGTCTCATGGTGCAGGTAGTGCACAGCTGGGTGCGCGAGATCGTCATCGCCAAAGACAAGGGCAGCTTCGCGATGCTTGTCGGGAGCGTAAATGTCATCGACTAAAAAGTGCAATGTGAGTTCCTTATCTACTAAACAAAAAAAAAAAAAATTGCGCAATTGGAAATCAAACAAAACTGGTGAGAATTGCGAGCGCGGCGTCGTCGATTGGGTCTCTGAGAACGAGTCTGGCTCCGTGTCTGAGACCGAGAGCGTTGATCTAGAAACAAACAAAGCGTCAGAGAGACACGTTCAGATGCTCGCACAAGGGACATTTTACCTGCTCTTGGGAAACATCCAGATTGATGGGGATGGGCCACAGGGACCCGTCAGCAAGACGCATGTTTGAAATGACGCTGGTATGGCATGTTAGCACGTGGAGAATGGGCCATTTTTGTAGATTGTTTACCTCTCGTAGTCTCTCTGGTTAAGGAAGCCTTCGAGCGGGGAGAAACCTCCATTCAGGATGAGTTCCAGATCACACAGATTCCTCTCTGTCAGCACGACTGAAGGCAGACCGGCAGCTGCCAGTTTAAGCGCAGCTTGGTTGGGAGCATCGCGCGCAACGAGGTCTTTGAGGACACCTCCGTGTGGACTGTTTGACATTTTTTGAAGTTGTTTTTTTTTTGTTGAAAGGAATTGCGCAACTGTGTTTTTGCACTTGGCGAAATCTGGCTGCTGCTGACGCCATTTGAGATACGCCGATTGCGTCATTTGCTTCCATTTCGAATCTCGTTTTCGGACTTTTTGGATTCATTCGTTGTGTTGCTGTTGGGTGCTGCGTGCTGGGTTGGCTGCTGTTGATGGTGGGTAGAGTCTCGCTGGCTGTGATGGCTATGTGTCATGTCTGCATTCTGTCTGGGGGAGGGGGGTGTTGTTCCTGCTTGGAAGCAAGAGGGAGAGAGAGAGAGAGAGGAGCTATGTATGCGCTGACTCGCAGTGACATCAATGGTGTGTGCGACATTGCGAACATGATGCCGGGCGTCTGCTTTCCCTTTTTATGTGCTAGCACGCCCACAACAAAGTTAAATTATCACTCAAGAGAACAAGAAGCAGACATGGCATCCATCATCAACACGGACGTCAAAATCAAAGTGTCCTCCACGCTAAACAAAGACTCAAAGTCTTTTGGAAAGCAGTATCTGACAGACGGCGATCTCGAGACTTGCTGGAACTCGGACCAGGTAACCTTACCTACCCTCTCTCTCGAACTTGGCTCAACAACGAGCGAGCATCACAACCTTATACATGACAAACTCAACTCTTAGGGAACCTCGCAATGGATCATCTCCGAATTCCCTCGCAGCGTATGCCCATCGCAAGTTGTGCTCATGTTCCAGGGCGGCTTCTCCTCCTCACAGGTGCTAGTGTACGGTGCACCTACTCCGCTCGCCTCTGCAAGTCCCGACTGGACGCAGCTGACGCATCTGTATCCCGAAGACTCAAACAATGTGCAGACCTTTGATCTCGCGTCGAGTGTAACCAATGTTCGGTCGCTCAAGTTTGTGTTTACTGAATGCTCGGACACGTACGGACGGATAGTCGTGTACAGACTGGATGTGCTGGGCACAAGTGAATCAACTTGATAAAAATTAAAAATATTTACTGATAACGAAAATGAAACAATTGCGACGAACACGTGAAGAAAACATCGGGATAAAAAGGACGCCGCCGGCGACACGACACGTTTGAACTACGACAAGCACGTACGTACGTACGTGTATGTTTATACACGGTAACGGTACCTAAGATGCCAACATTGCAAGAGAGCTAGCGTCGCAAGCAGGTGGCCCTCCTACCCTCCTACCCTCCAACCCACTCACTCACCGTCGACTTGCCAATTGCCAATTCAATTTCCATCAACCTTTTTCGCACATGTCAAATGCACAAGCAGAAAATCTGATTCCTTTTACGTAAAAAGTAACGAAATCCAAAAGATTTTCAGGTTCCCCCTATTTAGCTTGACACTTTCACTCCACTCCCGCTCTTTTACACCACACAAAAGAATGCACTTCCACACCATAGCAGCTATCCTCCTCGCTGCTGCTACAGGGACCAACGCCGTTCTCGTCGGCAGGAGACACACCGCCCCAGTCTTCAACGGCACCTCATGCCTCATGCGAGCTACCATCAGCGACATTAGCATCCAAGCTTTCATCCAACTCAACTCCAACAACCAAGAATGCGACTGCACTACACCCTTCTTTCCTGAAGTCACAAACTGCACCGTTGGAATGACGAATCAAGACTCCAGTGCGTATATTAACCATAAAGTCTCCAGCCCAGCCATCAAACGAGACTTCTTTTCAAGTGCTATGGTTGCAAAAAGGGATGGAGAACATAACCGCTGTGGATCCGACTTTTACAACGCTAGAGATTCCTGCGCGAATAGCTGCAGCGTGGATGCTGACTGTGAGGGTGAGCTAAAGTGCTTCAACACTGGAGAACCTTGCTCTGAAGGCGGCGGCTCAGGCTCCTCGAATGGAGAAAACTGCGGAGGCGGTTCCTGGGGTAATGGAATCTGCGACGACACTTCCCTGTGTTGCAGTCAATGGGGTTACTGCGGTACTGGGTCCGAGTTTTGCAGTTCTACCGGAAACGACTGGATCGTTCCAGAAGAGTCTTTCCCTGCTTCAAGCCCTGAACAACCACAACAGCAACAGCCAGAACAACAGCAAGAGCAGCCACAACAGCCACAACAAGAACAACCACAGCCAGAACAACCACAACAACCATCCGCCCCATCCGCTCCATCAGGAGGAGGTGGAAGCCTGTCTCCCCAAAACGCCTTGGACTCTCACAACTCTCTCCGAAGCAACTACCTCTCCCCACCAGCACAATCTCTTTCCTGGGACTCTGGCCTCGAAAACCTTGCCCAAATCCGCGTAAACTTTCTCGCATCCATTCAATGCCAATTAATCCACGGTGACCTCCCTTCCGCGGGTGGACAGAACCTAATCATGTGGGCTTCGGCTCCAAACGCGCCGTCCAATTCATACACGGACGCGGCGCAGGCTTGGTGGAATGAAGGTGCGCCGAGTGGGGGTGGGATTAACCATTTTTCTGTAATGTCGACTGCATCGTATTCTAGACTTGGTTGTGCGTATGCTGTAGGGGATGGAGGTCCTACCAACGTCGGTGGGCTTGGAAACTATCAGTGTCTTGTTATTGCTTGTGACTACTCTTGAGCATGCAGCGCCCTTTGTTTGTTTTTTTGAAGTTTTTGATGAACTTACTTTGCTTCCATCTGCACGTATCACTTGGACCTTGGACCTTTCTTTTTCTTTTTCTTTTCTTTTTTTTTTTTTGATTCGGCGGTTTGCTTCTTGAGTTGCTTAACGAATAAATTACCCAAAAGCTCCCCTCACACGTACAATGTAACAATAAGAAATGTATTGCATTGTATTTGGAATATGGTACATTGAAAACGGAAGTGGGAGAGGGTACTTGCTTAAACAAGAAAAAATAACAAGAAAAACAAAAACCTATGCTTCACCCCCTTTTTTTTTTCTAATATTCCTCCCGCCTCGTCACACGGCTATTGTCACTATACGCATACATTCCCACATCATCACGACTATTCCCACTCCCCCCACCTCTCCGAGAAACAACACTCCTCGACCGAGTCGACAACGACGTGCTCCTCTTTGGCGTGGTAGGAGTAACAGGTTCACCTTTTACCCCGCGA
Source organism: Chytriomyces cf. hyalinus JEL632 (assembly GCA_025435555.1). Lineage (NCBI taxonomy): Eukaryota > Fungi > Chytridiomycota > Chytridiomycetes > Chytridiales > Chytriomycetaceae > Chytriomyces > Chytriomyces cf. hyalinus JEL632. The sequence continues at coordinate 897,438 of JAIWWG010000004.1, read as the reverse complement.
CTATCATCTACAGTTAAATCAAGGGATACAGTTCTCGGCGGGACAATCACTGAAGATGTAGGACTTGTCGTTGCAGGTTCTAAAGGCGACGAAAGTTTGGGTGGCGGAGAACAGAGAGGCGTCGCAGTTGGAGTAGTGGAAGATGCAATGTATTTTTGGTAAGCGGCTTGTTGCTGTTGTCTGACGGAGGACATTGTAGTTTCATTTTTGGAGTCTGGCATGGTATCGTCGTCTTGATCACCAATGTCCGGCAAAGCGCTATAATCAGCACTATTACTAGAACGAGGCGGAATAGAAATCCTCGGCTTTCTCGCAACAATCGCGGCTCCATACGCTTCCACCAAATGCACCTGAACAAACTGCAACTGGTCTTGGACAATCGCATCAAACTGTCCCCCCAAATTCCACGCATATCCCAAAAAGTGATCGCCCGAGTATGGAATCGCATTCATGAATTGCAGATTGACGCGTTGTAAGATGGTTTTGGTTTTTTCGGAGGAACTGATTTGATCGTATTGTCCAAATTGGTACAAGAGTGGGCTTTTGAGTTTGTGAATGTGTTTTGTGGGGTTATAGTTGGTCATGGAGAATGCAGTGCGGCAGACGATTTTGTTGAATTCGGTGAACGTGGTGTTGGATCCGATGCCCGTCATTTTGATCAAGCGACTGTTTCAAAAAACAAATGTCAGTTCAACTTTCACCCGCTGTGCACAAAAAGAGACTGTTACCCATTAAACACATCCTCCTCCGCATAAATCACAGGATGCCGATCCACAACCCCCTTCACAGTAACATACGCCGGCGTCTCGGAAACAACTGGAAACTTGAAATGCGACAACACACTGGATTCATGTAGCGACTTGATACCCGAATCCATCGCATTAATGAGCGGGACTTGCGCAATCGACAGAAACACGGGGGCCATGGTTGACAGTTCAATCACGTGACCGCCGGCGATGCTTGCACCCCAGAGAATGATTTTATCCGAATCAACAAACGGAAGTGACTTTGCAAACTGCATAGCACAGATCCAGTCACAAAACTGGTTTCGGGTGTGAACAATCTACAAAAATGAGTTGAGTAGGTAATCCAAGTAAACCAAAATTCAACGTTTTACATGTCTCGGCATGCCTTCACTCATTCCAAACGACCGGTTATCAAACATCAACACATGAATGCCAAGCTGTAAATTGAACCGCGACGCAAACGCAACAAGTTCCCCAAATTCGACTGTTTCGCCAAAGCCGGGTGCCATGACAATGATGGGGGCTCTTCCAAACTTGACTACGGCGCTGTTTGCGGGTGCTTCGAGGAGGACTCCGCCCAGGAATAGTTTTGGATCTGAACTGGGGAATCGGATGGATTGTGGAACAATGTTGAGGTTTGTGCATTGGTCTCTGTGGATGGGGACGGATGTAGGTAGGTTGGTAGGTAGTTGGTAGTTGGCAGTTGGCAGTTGGTAGTTGGTAGTTGGGGGTCAGTTTTCTGTTGACAGTACACCCTCGGAAGAATAAGGACAGACTCACTTTAGCGTGTGAGGTATCATGGTTGTTTGTTTGTATAAACTGGGAAGACACGTTCCCTCTTTATGCCGTAATTGGTTGAAACTGTTTTCGCTGTTTCACCCTCTCCTAATTATAATTATAATTTTAAATAAATTGATAATTAACGATTTTAAATCCCATTCGCCGAACTATTTTTTAAACATACCCCGAAAGGACAAGACACCGCATCCATCTCATGTCTCTTGCTAAGAGTTCCGGGTGTATGAAGAAGGTGGTTCACGGTATTCTCGGGTGCCATGTCGTCGTCGTATTCTTCGAAAAACGCTTCTCAAAAACCAAGTCCCTCCCCACCACCACCATCACCACCACCTGTACACACTGCCCCCAAACGCACATCAACAAATTCAAAAATAAATAGTTCTCACAAGAAAAAAGAAAAAAAAGAACGCAACCATGTGAAAAAAAAAAACAAAATGTAGAAGGAGCAGTCGAATAAACAAAAAAAAAAAAAAAAAAAAAAAAAAACTCCTCATCATTCAGCAATAAAACGGGTCGATTCAACATTTGACGCGCTTCCATTCGTGCCATCCTGTAAACTGCTGCTACCCCCATGCACCATCCACCCTCCTTCGGGTGCATGCATCTGTCCAATCGCTGGGTGCAAAGACATGCTGCTGCTACTGCTGCTGCTACTCACATTCCCGGTCCATATGTTCATGGAACCTCCACCACCCAATGATGAAGGCCCACCCCCGCCGCTCCCAGTAATTAAAACAGAGTCAGAGCCACGCCGACGAAGACTTGCCCGGAGCCCTGAAAGTGCTGCCGATGGCGGGCCCGGTTCATTCAGAGATGCAATCAAGCTGGTATGCGTCATAGCATCGGGTCTCAAATTCTGCGTCAGCTGCGACCTGAGCCGCGTCCGTGGTGGTTCCATTGCTGCTGGAAAATTGGAAAAAAATCCACTGGCAGGCGGCGGAGGAAGCGAAAGTGTGCTTCCATTCCCAACATCACCCAACCCGCCAGCAGCAACGACCCCACCACCACCAACACCTGTACCTCCTACACCTCCACCACCACCAAGATTACCAACATGTCCAACTCCAGGCAAAGAGCCCAACGATCCAGCAACATGACCATCCCCGTTCCCCAACCCAACACCATGATGGTGATGGTGATGATGGTGATGATGCCCGTCTTCCCCTCCATCTTCATCTTCATCGTCCTCATCCCCATCCATCCATTCAGGCCCACCATCCCCAGGCCCTTCCACTCTGGTTCCATGTGCAACATTCTCCCCAAAATCCAACACCTCAAACCAAGTGCTCCCACCTTCCCGAGAAATCGCACACACAAGTCTACGCTCATCCATACGCACCCTCCATACTCCTTGAATATTGCTCACAAGGTCCCGCGTGAATCGTCCATACACGGGTTCCGGCCCATTCCGCCCTTGTCGAAACTCAAATCCAGGACCACTGCCGTTCGTGGAAGTGCCAGCACCGCTTGAAGACGCTCCATTCGCAGCAGAAGACAACTCCCACAACTTTACACCACCGTCAGACCCAGACACGATTCGATTCAGTTTTGGGTCATGGTGCAGACAAGTAATGGCAGCAGTATGACCGTGCAAATGCGCCAGACATGACCCTGTCGTGGGTTCCCAGATCCGGAGTGACTGATCCGCTGCAGCAGAAACAAGGTATTCAGGAGACAGTTCAAGCAGACCCACAAGCGATGAGTGTCCTTCCAAGTTTTGCAAGAGCACCCCGGTTTTCGTGCACCACACTTTCACCGTCGCGTCCAAACTACCGCTCACAGCACGTGACAGCTCATGTGAATATCCAACACTGTACACCTTCTCACGGTGGCCCCGGAAACAGTGGATCGACTCTCCAGTAATTAAATCCCAAACGCGGACAGTAAAGTCATACGACCCAGACACAAGGATGCGACCATGCCCAGCAATGGCTCTCACGCTATTTGTGTGGCCCGTCAGAGTATGCATAAAGTAAGGGTTATTCCCGCTGTTATCGTAAGTGTTGTTGCTGGGATGTGTGTGAACAACGCCTGCAGCCGTCATGGGCACGTGAGGACGATCAGTTTTTGGGTTCGGCAGTTTCCAAACACGAAGACTTGCGTCTCGGGATCCCGTCACAATCAGAGGCTCAGACGGTTCCATCACCGCCTCTCCAGCAATTTGAGATCCAGAAGGCGACGGAGGGATAATCATAAGACAGCGGACCGTCGATGTGTGTCCTTCAAACAAGTGTGTGCACATTCCAGTGTCCATGTCCCAAACTCGAACAGTGCGGTCCGTTGATCCAGACACTAACGAGTCACCCCAGTATTGAAGCGCCCAAACGCCGCCATCGTGTCCACTTAGTTTCCGCCTCAATCGACCCGTGTTGGTGTCATAAATATGAATGGACTGATCATCAGACCTGTCAAACGAATGAGAAAACACCACACAATAACACACACACAAACAAATCTCTCACCCTGAAACAATCTTGTCATTGTCAAACTGCAAGCAAGTAACAACATTCGTTCCATGTCCAGGAAATGCAATCGTCTTGTGCAGACCACGCCCCCAGTTCCGCCGCAAAATGTGATGCCGCCGATAAATACCCTTGTACAGATTCGGAACCTGCAAAGCACGCCGACTCAGCTCCGACTTTGACAGCTGTTCAATGTACGCCCGCAGCCGCGCACGCACACGTGAAATGCGTAGTCGGCGTCCAAACCGACGTCTGTGTGCCGCGGCGCCAGAGTTCGACCCCGCTGCACCACGTGCGTGTCCCGCCATGGACGCGTCTGAAGAAAACGAGGGCGGCAAACCGGCAGTGTATCCGCTGGCAAACTCGTCAACAGTCTTCATCCATTCGGCAGTTTCGGCCTTCAGCTTCTCGGGGATGTTTCCAAAGCTGAGGTTAAAGAATTCATCAAATTCAGCTGCTGCTGGCAGTCCCATATGACTAATGTCCACATCGTCGTCAAAGTCGTCTTCTTCTTCGTCTTCCTCAAATTCATAGTCTTGATCTAGGTACCGATCCATATCGCTGTCATAGTAATCTTCGCTGTCACTGTATACGATCGATTCGTCTCCCTCGTCATCATCTTGCGGATGCGCATGGTTATGATGCTGATGAATGTGATGAATATGCCCAGGGCCATCAACACGGGTCATTTCATTAGCGCCGGCACCAGCTACCCCCAAAGAACCGGGCTGGAATCCGAGCCCAACGTCTCGCGCAATGCTGCCAGACCCAGGATTCACACTGAACGCTGTATTCGTTGAATTTAAACTGTCTGCCGATTTTTTGAGACCAACTGGAGGATTTGCAAACGCTGCTGAGGCTGCGACTGCTGCTGAAGTTGCAGTGGAAGGGACCGGCAAGGGCGGCAATCCACTACCATGTTCCCTGCTCTTTGTATTTGCAACGGAAGTCTCCAAGGTGATCCCAGCTTCTTTCATCACAACATCTTCAGAATTCAAACGCACAGATGACACAGAATCCCCACCATCCACACTCTTGCCCTTTTCACGTCGAGAATTCAAAATGTTGCGTCGCCGCCACAGAACCCATTTTTCAATGACTCCCTTCACTTCAGCTTCGTCAAATTGACCGGCAGACACGAGTCTCTGCTTCCAAACAGCAATTCCGGCACCTTCACCTTCCATGATGCCATTCCAACGCTTACAGACGCGGCCTATACGGCTAAGCGTACGCAGGTCCAAATGTTTGAGAATCTGGTAGCTGAGTTCCGTGGGCAAATCGCCAAGAAAGTCACTCTTCAGATGAGGGAGGATCAGCGAGGAGACGAACTGGAGTGTTTTGGAAGAACATCGACGGAGGAGGTGTAGGAGGAGGTAGGATTGCATGGGGTTAGGGAGATTATCAAATGTCGATATGATTGCAGGAATGTCAGTCAGCAATGAAGGCATGGGTATGGAGTTGCTAGTTGTTGATACAGTGCTGGTTGGTTTAACAGTTCGAGGGCGTGGTGAGTGGATCATAGCACGTGATGATTCCATGCTGCGATGGCCAGATGGAGACGGTGGTCCGTTGCTTCGATTCCCAGTTGGATTTACAAATACTTGTGGGGGAGGACTGGAGGCAGTAGGAGACATTGTTGGACTGGGCAGATTAGGTAAATCATCTGAAGAGGTATTTATGGCTTGATTTAAAACAGATGCAATGGGTGAGTCGGTTGGGTTGACGACAGTTGATGCAACTGGAGTTGCCACAACGGCTGCGGCATTTGCAGATCCATCGGGAAAAGGAGTGAGTGGAATCATATCCACAGCGGCATCATCGATGTTTTGCTGTTGCTGGAATTGCTGAAGATTGGGGTGAAGGAAAGCTGTGCCTCTGTCTCTCTTGCGCGACAGTTTAGGTCGTTCGGCAAAGCCGGACAAAGAGCCAGCTGATGAAGCGTTTAAAGTGTGTTGCTGAAGATGTTTATGTGCTGCTGAGGGAGATGTGAGAGAGGACACAACGACGTGCTCTGTTTTGGAGTTCGTAACGGGTCTGCTCATCTGTTTAAAGATATTAAAGACAAGTTGTAGAATGGCAGGCCATGGACAGACACTCACTCTCGATACATCGCTTTCGAACAAGTCGAGCTCCGTGAACCGAGCTGGAACGCCATTAAGGTCAAAGCAGAACTTCTTAAGGGCCGGCGGAGTCGGAGTGTTTGCGAGAGGGAACAGCCCCACGTCCAAATGAGAGCGAAGGGGTGGAATAGAATCAAGCACCAGAGGAGGAAACTCTGTTATCTTTGTGGTTGTTGTTGTGACGACAGTCTGAGAGCGGAATAAATTCATTGATAGTTAATATCTATATGAACATGTTCTGCAGCGACGGCATTGCTTAACTGTTGTGATTGAGTGTGGGGCAAGAGCGAACGACGCAGCGCGGGTAGGAAGCGAGGCGGGGTCCCTGTCGGCGTGTCCTGTTGAGATGGAGTGTGGATGGATGAGGGGGAGTTGCAAAAAAGGCCCCAGCGTGGAGTAGAGTGGGTGCACCTGCAGCGTCACTGCCGTCCTTGTTCATTGCGATGTGTCTTATTGGAGGGTGTTGTTTTGCTGTTTATGCTGCTGACTTTTTTTTTTTTTGTTTTTAGTTTGTGCTTGGAATATTTCCTGGCTCGCTCGCACCCCCTGGCTCCGACGAAACAGTTCTTGGGACCGCGCGGCCAAGGGCCGGACCCAACGCCGCATTTTACGCCAGATTCTTGTGCCACAATAGTTTTTTATTTATTTATTTATTCTATTTATCTTCTTATTGTTGTTGTTTTTCTTCTTCTTCTTCTGAATCGCTGTTCTTGTGATTCGCGACTCGTTTGCTCGCTGGCTGGCTTCGATACAGACACTGATGGTACCGCACAAAAGAAGTGCACAAAGTGAACGCAGAAAGTGGCAAATGCCGTTTCGTAAATTTATAAACTCTGAAACTTCACACAGATGGGCATCCACATTGCGATCCTGTTTGGCTACAACGGTACCTCCTTCGAGGGTCTCGAGCGGTGAGTACCGCATGCTCTCTTTCGCTGCGCCCACTGTCGTTACCACGTGCCCGTACCTTTGCTCATCGGTTCAACCAACACCTAATCAGCGCAAAGGGCGAGAAGACAGTTGAGAGCGTTCTCCTCTCTGCTCTTGCAACTCTTTCGGGCAAGTCAAGTGCAACCGAGTCCGTTACGGTATGTAACCAATGAGTTGCCGTTGACTCCCGATCGATCTCAAGACTCATCCGTCTCCCTGTTCTTCAAGATGATCAACATTTCACGTGCCGCGACCACTGAAGAAGGCGAACACGCAGCGAGACAGATCCTGTCTGTTGAAATCGTGGATGATAACACCAAGATCCCATCGGTGGATGCCTTGAACGCTGTCCTGCCCGAGTCCATCAAAGTGTTCAAAATCATCAGTCCGACTGTTGGAGGCTTCTCAGCAAGAAGATCATGCGAAGCGAGAACCTACGAATACTTGATCCCTGTTTGTGTCGAACCATATCCACCTGTCATCTGTTTCTTTCTCGAACGTCTTACATTTTCCCTCGTGCATTCAAAACAGACGTATGCCTTCATGACTCCACAGCAGGAAACTGGGTTCGACATTCAAGCCGAAGTGATTGCTACGAAAGATGACCTTGACAACATGTACCCAGATGCGGACCCCGAATCTGACCGCTCTGGGCAGGCATCGCTGTTCACGACCCTCCGCCGCCAGCTCACTCGCAGCCGCAGTCGAAGCCGAGGTCGCAGCAGCTCTGTCAACGCCCCTGTCGAAGAAGGAGGGCCCGTTGGATCCGAGTATCCTGCTGACACGACTGAACAAGGTAAACTTCGTTTCAGTGAACAATGATCACGTTCGAAAGAGTTAATCAACATGAAAATTAGCCGGTACGAACACAGGCTTCTTCTCGAGTCTGTCCCGCAAAAAGTCGATTTCTCGTCGCAGCCTTTCCCGCAAACGCAGCCAGGCTGATAATGACAGCACCAACTCGCTCATTGCCCCCATCGCAAACGAAAACCCCGTCGACAACACTCCCCAGTTCTTTGACCCAATTGCGCTCCCACATAGAAGTGTGGACAAGATTCGTGCCTACAGAATCACGGAGGAGCAGCTCGATATGGTCCGCACGATCGTTGCAATCTTCAGAGGCACGCACAACTGGCACAACTACGTGCCTGGCGCCGATGCAGATGACCAGCGTTGCTTCATGCGCATCATCAACATTGAGTCAGGATCGCCAGAGGTGCATAATGGAATGGAGTGGATCCGCATTAAAGCGCAGTCGAAGGCCATGGCGCGTTTCCAATTCCGTCGTATGATGGCGCTGCTGATTCTCGTTGTGCGTACAAACACCCCGCGAAGCTTGATTGCAAACTCGTTTGGTGTTACCAAAATTGATATTCCGAATGCACCAGCTATGGGTCTTATTTTCCACCAGGTAAATACTGGTTGTTGATGTTTGAGCTTTTCCCTCATTCCATGATTGAACCACTCATTTCAACAGCCCACATACGCGCAATACAATGAAGCCGTTGGCCCTGAAAGCGCGATCAACTTTGATGAAGACAAGAGCAAAGTTGAATCATTTCGACGAAGCATGATTCACGAACAAGTGTACACCGAAGAACGCGACGGGTTACATTTTGAAGAGTGGCTGCGCAAGATTGACACAAACGCCTTCCTGTACAAGTACTACTTGAATGCACGCGGGCTGATAACTCCGCAGAATGCGTAAGTTTTAATTATTTTGTTTTTGATTATATTTGCTGTCATGTTTCTGATACTGCTTTATCTTTTCAAATGGCGGACGCAGTTTCCTGCGTGAAGGTGCTTTGGAAGAGAGCATGTACAACGTTCGTTAAGACACGTTGTGGATATTGCTCCCTTTTGGAGTTGGACGCGTTCGCGCGCGTTTGCGAAGAAAATCGCTGAAGTCATGCCATCCTTTTTTTTTTTTTTTGTTCATTCGACATTGTCAGTTCATTCGGCACGAAGGTAAAAAATAAAGGAGAAGAAAAAAAAAAAGAAAGAAGATAAAATATTGTCGCAATAAGCATCAACCCACTCGCATCGATGTTGGTTTATGCTTCAAACCATTTCTTGAAAGATTTTAACAGGCGCCGATTTTTGGAGCCAAAACTTGCAGATGAAAACTTTCAAATCAAAAACTATGAAATACGGCGCCATCTTCCAACCACGCCGAGATATGTTTGAGTTTATACCGAGTTCGCATTTATTTGCAGCAGCTTTGTCGGCAGTCCATCCTTGCAATTTATTACGCCAGAACAACAGCACGTTTTATCTCTGATGATTGATGAGAGAAGTTCTCGCACCCTTCTCCACTTTACTACAACTGGTATCCTTGGAACTGGATGCGGTTCTTTGCGAGATCGAGCTCCGCTTCATGAAATGCAAGCGCACTTTCATTGAAAACAACGCCCCAAACGCAAACACAAGAAAAAAAATGGACAATGAGAAACAAACGGCACTCTCGTCAGTCCCAGTAAACCCATAGCCACCCAAAATCGCGCACACGTATGCGACCAGTTGCGAGGCGCTAGCAATAAGTCCGTGGGCAGAGATGGTCTTGACTTTAGGGTCCACCCCGATTTCCTCGTTAAGTCGCTGCAGTGAGCGGGTACAGCAAAATGCAAATAGTAGGTCGAAAACAGTTTCAACGGCACCGCATCCGAGGTTGATGAGGCTGTGTGTCAGACTATATTCCAGGCGGTTCAGAAAAATGATGTTCATGACACTGCTCACAATGTTGCAGGTAAGGAGAGAAGGGAATAGAAACTGGACGAGGATTTTGACGGCCGGGAATAAACGTGGGAATTGAGTGCGAAGTTCGGACTCGGCTCTTCTGAACGTGTAGTAGACGAAGGAAAACTGCCACCCGCAGATCCCAATTGTGAACCATAGAACACACATTCGGATAGACTGCTGGCCATAGAATCTGTAGAGAAGGTCATGTGTCATAACGCTGAGAGTTGCTGCTTGCATAAAGACGCCGGCAATCCCCAAAAAGAGACTGATGTTGAAGACTGAAAAAATAGTTCGGCTGCTGTCTTCCCGGTTAAAAATCTCGTAGTAGGTGACAAAGCACAAAAACGACAGCAGCAATATCCCCGCCAATATGGCAGCACCCAGATTTGAGTAGTAGCCAAGGTACGGCCCGTAGGTTGCAATGGTGCGCATGAAACGTTCAGAACTCTGACGGAGGAGAACTTCCGGAACATTCAGCTCATATCCAAAAAATTGAAAGTGAATGAAAAAGGGAGTCTTGATAAAGATGGCCGGATTTTCAAAAATTTCTTGCAGTGCGACGCTCATGGCTTCGACAGTCGTCGAGTGTACTGCCATGCCATTGATCATATCGAGCATAAATCCCGGCACATGATCGCTGTAAAACAGGCACAGTGTGTGGCTAACGGCGCGCGTGATTGGGTTCACTGACGCGTCAAATTGAATCAGCGGCGTGAGGAGCGAGTAGTCGATCGCGTTCATGTCCACTTGAGCGAGCGCGGCTGGAGTGTAGTTGGCACACACGAACGTCGCGTTAAATCCGGCAGAAGATGCAAGGTACGCGTACGACACAGACATGCATATATTTTTTTTTATGAGATTTTATTTGGAGAGGGCTTGTTGTAGAATGGCCAACTGAACGCCGAAAAAAAGCTTGGGCACAAGCAACCACTCTGCCGAAAGTAATGACACCGCCCTACTGTAACCAGCGCAGACTTGAAACAAACGCGTTTCTGCTCAAGTTCTGCTTGTGGGCTGACAACTCCGCCAAGGAAACAAAACTTCTTGCATCAGACACCTCCAATTCTCACACCATTTTTCTTTCACTATTTTCCACCATATTTTGAGACCGTTTTGACAACATCCTCGACGCAAGTTGAACCTCAGCGATTTTGGAACCTAAACTTGCGAATGAAAACTTTCAAATCTGCATAAAAAAAATTTATATGGCGCGAACTTGTAACATAGTCGAGAATATTCAGGGCAAACTGAGACCCTACCCATCACAACAGCCGCTATTTCGGCAGTCTACCATTGTAATGGGTCATGCAGACCTGTCTCATCAATAGAGACAACACTTCTATCTCGGACGATTGGGGGAACCGGTTCTCATACCTTTCTCCACTTTGCTGTTACTAGCATCCTTGGAACTGGAAGCGCCTCATTGCGAGTTCGAGTTCCGCCTCATGAAATGCAGCCGCACTTTCATTGAAAACAACGCCCCAAACGCAAACACAAGAAAAAAAATGGACAATGAGAAGCAAACGGCACTCTCATCAATCCCCGTAAACATATGGGAACCCAAAATAGCGCAGACGTATGCAGCCAGTTGCGAAGCGCTCGCAATGAGTCCGTGCGCCGAGATGGTCTTTACTTTTGCGTTGACCCCAATTTCCTGGTTAAGTCGCTGCAGAGAGCGGGTACAGCAGAATGCGAATAGGAGGTCGAACATGGTCTCAACGGCGCCGCACGCGAGGTTGATAATGATATCTGCCATCTCGACTTCCATGCGATTAAGAAAAATGACGTGCGAGACACTGCTGACAGTATTGCAAGCAAGGAGGGAAGGGAATAGAAATCGCACAAGAAACTTGATGGCCGGGAATATCCGAGGGAACTGGGTACGAAGCTCTGCCTCGGCTCTTTTGAACGTGTAGTAGACAAAGGAAAACTGCCAGCAACAGAGGCCAATGCTGGACCACATGTCCGACATTTGGATAGCGTGCAGGTCATAGAAGTTGTAGAGAAGGCTATGTGTCATAATGGTAAGACACGATGCTTGGACAAAGACACCTGCAATCCCCGAAAAGAGACTGATGTTGAAGACAGTGAAAATAGTTCGGCTGCTATCTTGCGGGTTTAAAATCTCATAGTAGGTGACAAAGCACAAAAACGACAGCAGCAATATCCCCGCCAATATGGCAGCACCCAGATTTGAGTAGTAGCCAAGGTACGGCCCGTAGGTTGCAATGGTGCGCATGAAACGTTCAGAACTCTGACGGAGGAGAACTTCCGGAACATTCAGCTCATATCCAAAAAATTGAAAGTGAATGAAAAAGGGAGTCTTGATAAAGATGGCCGGATTTTCAAAAATTTCTTGGAGCGTGGCGCTCATGGCTTCAACTGTCGTCGAGCGCACTGTCATGCCATTTATCATATCGAGCATAAATCCCGGCACATGATCGCTGTAAAACAGGCACAGTGTGTGGCTAACGGCACGCGTGATTGAGTTCACTGACGCGTCAAACTGAATCAGCGGAGTGAGGAGCGAATAGTTGATCCTGTTCATGTCCATTTGAGCGAGCGCGACTGGAGTGTAGTTGGCGCACACGAACGACGCGTTGAATCCGGAGGAAGATGCGAGGTGCGCGCACGACACCGACATGCATTAAATTTTTTAGTCTTTGTGTGCCTTGTCTGACTGGCTTATTTTAGAATGTCGATCCTTGCTCAAAAGAGCATGAACAGAGTGACGAAAGGCAGTGAAAGAGGAGAGCAACAGAAGTTCGCGGGAAAAGAAATAGGCGGAAAATCAACATGCAAGCACGCTAAATCACGTGCCTTCTCCTGTTGCTGAGTGTGCGCTAGTTTTTATTGAACACCTTCTCCTTTATTTGAAAACTTTTAAAAAATGCTCATTCAACCATGCCGTTGAGGCATGCCATTTTTTTCTGTTGAGACATTTCATCTCAACAAAGCATCGGACACTTCTGTTTGAGCGTGGTCTTTGTTTTCTCTCCTCGTGCCTGTTTTATTGATCTTCAAATTTGAATCACGCCGACTTTATCAAAACTAAAAAGAAAGGAAGAGAAAAGATAAAGGAGAAAGGGGTTCTGGAGGGCGGGGGAGCAAAAACATGTGGATGAAACTTGCAAAAAAAAACCCCAAAAGAGTATAAAATATGGTTGGACACAAAAGAAGCAGCTTAGGAATGCGTTTCGTCTATTGATTCTATTCATTACTTGGCTTTTCCTTCGGCAGTCTATCTGGTCTCAGAGACAACACTTCTATTTCAGAGGACTGGAGGAAGTGGTTCTCGCACCTTTCTCCACTCTACTGCTACTGCTATCCTTGTTGGTCGACGTGCTTTTATGCGAGATCATGTTCCCCTTCATGAAATGCAAGCGCACTTTCATGGAAAACAACGCCGTGAACGCAAACACCAAGAAATAGATGGACAGCAAGTAACATGCGGAGTTTCCATCAATTCCCGTGAACACATGGGCCAAGATGGCACTCGTGTACGCAATTAGTTGTGAAGCGCTGGCAAAGAGCCCGTGGGCAGAGATGGTCTTGACTTTTGCGTTGACGCCGATACTTTGGCCGAGCCTCTTCAGCGAGCGGCTACAGCAGAATGCTAACAAAAGGTCGAAGATTGTCTCAACGGCGCCGCACGCGAGGTTGATGTATTTGACCGCCAGATCCATTTCCGGCCGGTTTACAAGAATGGCTTTCGTGACACTGCTGATAACACTGCACGCAAGCATGGAGGGGAAGAGAAACTGCACGACGAATTTCATGACGGGGAATAAACTCGGGAACTGGGAACGAAGTTCGGGTTCGGATCTTCTGAACGTGTAGTAGACGAAGGAAAACTGCCAGCAACAGAGACCAATGTCCGAGCACGTGTCAGACATTCGGATAGCGTGCTGGTCATAGAATCTGTAGAGAAGGTCATGTGTCATAACGGTGAGACTTGTTGATTGTATAAAGACACCGGCAATCCCCAAAACGAGGCTGTTGTTGAAGACTGAGAAAATAGTTCGGCTGCTGTCTTCCCGGTTAAAAATCTCGTAGTAGGTGACAAAGCTCAAAAACGAGAGCAGCAATATCCCCGCCAATATGGCAGCACCCAGATTTGAGTAGTAGCCAAGGTACGGCCCGTAGGTTGCAATGGTGCGCATGAAACTTTCAGAACTCTGACGGAGGAGCACTTCCGGGACGTTTAGCTCATATCCAAAAAACTGGAAGTGGATAAAAAAGGGAGTTTTGACAAAGATGGCCGGATTTTCAAAAATTTCTTGCAGTGCGACGCTCATGGCTTCGACAGTCGTCGAGTGTACTACCATGCCATTGATCATATCGAGCATAAATCCCGGCACATGATCGCTATAAAACAGGCACAGTGTGTGGCTAACGGCGCGCGTGATTGGGTTCACTGACGCGTCAAATTGAATCAGCGGCGTGAGGAGCGAGTAGTCGATCGCGTTCATGTCCACTTGAGCAAGCGCGACTGGAGTGTAGTTGGCACACACGAACGACGCGTTAAATCCGGCAGATGATGCGAGGTACCCGTACGATACAGACATGTGTAAATTTTGATGCGTTTTTTTTTTTTTGACTGCTTTGTCTCAAGTCGGACGGTATGGCGATCGCCCATCAAAAAGGTGTTTTTTTTTTGTGACTTGCAGTCATTTGTTTTGTAAATCCTGCATTGTTTGCGTTTAATACAGCAGATGACCATGGGCGGACACCCGGTGTTCTCATTATTTATTTAGTGCGCCGCCAGTAGGATCAGTACCTCCGCGTTTCTCCGGGGCCACCTGGCCAAAAAAGTAACTTTCATTTTATGACATGTTATGCCAGCATGCTTCCATTTCCAGGTTTGGGGCACCTGCGTCGCGCAACTGAATGCATGTTTTCAACGGCACCAACCTCTTTCTGTAACCACCCATTTTGGCTTGCTGTTATTCTCAGCACTGCTGATGAAACTGGAATTGGAATGAGAGTTTCCAAAATATTTACGCGGTCAAGTGTTTACTTAAATAAAAATGACGGCGCTGGTCCGCTTGAAGGACCAACACGTCCAAACGATAATCCTGATCTCGACGTTACTGCCCGAAGCAATCATTGAGTCCATGTTATCACCGCTGGTTCCCTTCATGGTTCGAACACTGTCTAGCGATGTTCCCGAAAGTCAACTGGATGGTGCTGTCGGGCGAAGATCAGGTACAGATACTGACCCCCCCAGCCCCCAAAGCACAGAGTTTGAACAATGAACCCTCCAAGATTATTGATTGTTCACCAGGGATATTGACGGGATCTTTCTACTTTCCACTGCTTGTGATGAACATTCTGTGGGGAACCCTCAGCGATGGGGTCGGCCGGAAACCCGTCTTGCTGCTTGGACTCTTTTTCTGCGGTGCATCAACGCTCGTGCTGGGCGTGAACATTTCTTCGTTTGCTGTTGCGGTGCTGTGCAGACTTCTTGCGGGTGTCTTTGGGGCCAACAGCACAGTGGCAAAGTAGGTAGTTTCTTTTTTGTAAGAACCGACCCCTCACCTGGTTCGACAGAGGTGCATTGGGTGAGATCCACATGGAAGAGATTGGTCGAACGTGGGCGTATTCATGTTACGGATCCTTGTTTGGTTTGTGATTTACCTCGGATTTATCTTCACGCTTTCTGAAGCATCGAAATTGCAGCAATATCTGGAATCCTCGGACCTTTGATAGGCGGCCTTCTTACTTCAAACACATCAAATTCAAGATACCCATATTTTAATGCATGCTTCTGTGGGACGGTGCTCAGCTGTTGCGCGTTGTTGGTTGCCCAGTTCTTGTTGATGGAGCCGAAAGAGTTTCTCAAACAATCGAAAAGCGCAAACTTGGAAGCTGATGCGGACTCAGGATCGTCTTTCGAAATGGACGAACGACCGGTCTTGGGAATCAAACAAACACTGGGGACATTCTGCTCAGTCTCAGGAATGCGAACATTACTCAACAACTTATTCGAACCCATGACCCCGAAACTCGTAATTCCAATCATTTTGTACGTGTTTATTGCGTTTTGCAACATGTCGTGGATGACGCTGCTGGCGCTGCTGTTTGCAACCGAGCCAGAGCACGGGGGACTCGGCTTTACGCCGTTTGCGTCGTCGTTTGCAATGACTTTAATTGGTGTTTCGAAACTGCTCTGCCATATTTTCTTGTGCCGTCATATGGTTCGGTTCTTTGGCCCACACAAGAGCTTTTGCTTTGCAATGGCGACCACGGTTCCAGCGTTACTAGGCATAAGTTTTCTTGGAGGGAAAAATGCAATGGAAGGCGCGTCATGGCATTTTGTCGTGGGATGCATGTTGCTTGTCGGGTTTGTTGAAGCAAATGCATATTTAAGGTTTGACTCCCCTTTTTCAGTTTTGGATCTCTTTTTTTGTATCCCTCACCAGTTTTGGTTACGCAAGCTCAATTGTCATGATCACCGACGCCGTTCCATCCGTATCTCTCGGCGCAGCCCACGGCTTGGCATCCACATGTGCGGCGCTGATGAGGACGGTCGCGCCGCCGTTGGCTGGGTTCGCTTGGGAGATGGTGGCAGGTTATCGGAATCAGACTTGGGTTGCGTTTCTAGTCCCGCTCGTTGCTGCGTGGAGTTCGATTGGCGTGTGTGTCTGGAGCATGCGGCGTATGGGGTATTCCGGGGTTGCGTCGAATGAATAAAAAAGAAAGTAGGCTCGAGACTGACATAACAAGGATTCTAGTTCTATTTTTTGAGGGATTCGGAAACTCCCCCCCCCCCCCCCCCCCCCCCCCTTTGTTTTTTTTTTATTTTTCGTAGTGCTGAATTCCACGCAGTTGAGAGAGATTTACCCTCGTTCCAAAGAATCGATATTATTTTTTGTCCCTTTCAGACAACCACGCAAATCTTTATAAAGAAACGTTCGCTGATTGAAGGGCCTGGCTTCTCCCCCATCGCAACTCAGCTGAAACAAGACGCGTTTTTATCGTGTCTTTCAGCTCGCACACCAAAACCAAACTCAAATTCCAAGGAATCGGAAAGACTTGATAAACGCAATCAGCTCTCTCACCCGAATCAAAAGTTCAACAAAAAAGACATGGACTGCTACGAAAAGATATCGCCGATTGGTGAAGGAACGTACGGCATGGTGATGAAATGCCGGCACAAGGAGTCCGGGCTGATTGTGGCCATCAAAAAATTCAAAGAGTCCGAGGACGACCTCCAAATTCGAAAAACTGCGTTGCGAGAAGTGAGAATGTTAAAGGTGCGTTTTAATGTCTTAAATAATAATGAGAGGGAAACTATGAAACACATTTGCTCACACTCACTCACAAATCACACAAAAAAACACACACACAGCAACTCAAACATGACAATATTGTCAATTTGATTGAAGTTTTTCGCCGAAAAGGAAAGCTGTATCTGGTGTTTGAACATGTGGACCATACAATTCTGGAGGACTTGGATAAAAATCCGTATGGGCTTTCAGACGAGCGAGGACCAAATGGCGCTGTTCGAAAATGCATGTGGCAGCTGCTGAAAGCCATGGATTATCTGCACTCGCATCATGTAAAGCGCGCGTTTTTTATTTTGTTTCGAATCTGTACTTATAAACAGCTCCAACTTGACAGGTGATTCATCGCGATATCAAACCAGAAGTATGCTCCTATTGTTACGAATTTTGTGACCCAGATTTGTTGTGCTGAGATATCGGCCCAATATATCAGAACATTTTAGTCTCTGTGCATGGTGTTCTCAAACTTTGCGATTTTGGATTCGCTAGAACTCTGGGTAATCATTCTCAGTCAACATCCTCAACTAAGGATTTTTAAACAGTATCTTTTTTTCTTGTCCAGCCGGGCCTGGTGCCAAGTACACAGATTACGTCGCAACACGATGGTACCGCTCTCCCGAACTTTTAGTTGGCGACACAGAGTACGGAAAAGCAGTCGATGTGTGGGCGACGGGTTGTATATTTGCAGAAATCTTGACGGGACAACCGCTGTTTCCAGGAGACACGGACATTGATCAATTGTACCGAATCATGAAATGTCTAGGTACCTGAGTTTCCAACAGTAAAGAACATTGGAACTAATTTTATCTTCTTCCTTGGCCGTTTTGTAAGGCCAACTGACGAAAAGGCATACCGAAATCTTTCTCAAAAATCCACTGTTTGTTGGCGTTCGTATCCCTGAAGTCGGAAAACTGACACCCCTTGAATACAAGCTACCCAAAGTTGCTTCAGATGCCATGAACTGGCTACACGTAAAATATCTCCGTTTTTGATAACTGTCTCGATTCTCACCACCACCCCCTGCCCTTTAACACCCACATCTCTGTTTCCCCCCTCACACAGCAATCTCTCATCTATGACCCAGACCAACGCGCAACCACCAAACAACTCATGGCACACCCGTACTTTCAACAAGACGGCTTTGCGGACCGGTACGAATCCGAACTACGCCACGTGATTGATCTCGAACGGGAACGCGAACAAGCTGACCGGCTGAAACGCAGAAAAACAAAAGCGAAAGAAAGTGGCGGAGTTCAACAACCGGGAAGTCAGTCTGGGCAACAGCAGCAACAGCAACAACAACAACAGTCGAGGAACTTGGCGTCGAGAAAAGAGTCGAGACAGCCGTTTGATGATTTGGACGGAAACAGGTAATGTTATTTTACCTTTTAAGACGTAGCCCTGATACGTTTTTGTTTCCAGCATCCCTCCTATCCACCACGGGGGTGCAAAGTACAGTCAAATGAATCAAGCAAACACTGGAAGCAACGGAACAATCAGCAGTATCGGAGATGCGCGTCCGAATTATGGAAACGGCGGAGGCCGTGGCGCAAACGCGACAATTGATCTTGTCAGCGGCATGATGAAACAAGGTGGTGGTGGCAAGAAGCCGTCGAGCCAGCAGCAGGGCATTTCTTTCCCAAAGATTAACCAAGGTGGATCGAAAAATGCGCCATCCGGTGGCCTTAATTCGTATAATGGAAATTTCAGCAGTGAAGACAACCTTTGATACGGGCAGGGGTAAAAGCTTGAGAGTTGGAGTGAGGGAGTTCCATGGTAGCGTTGGCGCCCGTGCAACTCTTTCGTTCCTTTTTTTATTTCGCTTCCCATTGTGAGGAGGGGACATCCAGTACACAGTTAGAGTAAAGCGCCTGCTATTTAGCTTCTTGGTTGCCAATCGATGTATGTTCTGGTTCGCAACTCTAACTGCACATTTTATGCTCCAATTACAACCAACCAGCTGGACACTTTTATGCTGCATGGCAAATATTAATAATGAAAAAAAATTAAAACTCTTTTGGGCTTCGCTTTGCTTCATTCGGGCAATGAAATGAACGCAGTTGTTGTTGTACAAACTCTGGTTTTTTTTTTTCATTCATAACAACGTCAAAATTCTGTTCAACCAAAAAAAAGAAGCTACTTAAACAGACGCTCATTCGCACATTCCCAAAATCCTTTTCATTACACAACGATCCCTTTTGCTCAGCATCATCCCTTGCATTACCCCCCAGCATCCACATCCACCCCCCCAGGGCTCTCTCTCTCACTGCATACAATGAAGACTTTAGCGCTACTTCTCGTCACATCAGCACTGTCAGCTCATGCGCAACTCACTAAATCGGGGTGCGCAAATCTGGAGTCTGTTTTCCTTGCATTCGGTTATGAAACGACTGCAACCACAAAAGACATGTTTCGAGGATGTGGATGTGATTTTGCGGTCTCGATTCCAAGAGGTTCTTCAGCAGAGGCGGAGTGTGCTGATTCTAGCGACGGTCCGAATGCATCAGTAGATTCCATGTGAGTGTGCTTGCAGTGCTTGCAGCGTTTTACTGACGTACTCATCCAGAACCATCTCAAACCCGCCTCTCATTCGCCGCACGTTCCCATCCGCTCTTGTAAAGTCAAAGGGAAACTCGGCAGGGTTCGAATATCTTCGCGAACTGTGAGTTTTATTTCTGCAATGAATGAATCAGTGACAAAATTTTTGTATCATCCGGCGGCTAATCGGGAAAATTCATTCAATTGTTTTTAACACAGGACCTTCACCGATGAAGCGTTGAAAGGCGCTGCGCTGAGCCAGGCTGAGATGCTGCCGTCATTGACAAGGAAGATGTAAGCTTTTGTCCGTGTCCATCACTCCCCAGAAACCTGTGTTGACCGTCAAAAAACAACAGTGACATTTCCAACAACAAGGACCTGGAGCCTTGGCCCGGTCTCACCGCAGATGGGTCCAAACCATTCTACTCCTTCGAGCAAGTCACTCAACGAAACGTTCCAAACGCATGCTGCCCCCCAGGAACACCTGACGCCATCACTTGTTTCCCTTCAAGCAGCATCTGTAAAGCAAAACCCGGCAGCACTTCTTCATCCTCCTCCTCCTCTACAGGGGCTACCTCAGGAAGCGAGTCTGCTCCTCCTGCACCTATCCCAGCACCACCTTCTTCTGGCATAGGCGAGTCTGGATCAGGCGCAACAATGCCCAACCAGCAGCCACCTGCAGAAAAGCCAGTGACAATGGCAAAGCCAATCACCCCCGCAAATGTTCCACCCATGGTCCCCACAGTGGAAGTGCCAATGAAAACAATGGGCAGTGGAGGTGCCATGCCATCTATGGGTATGCCTGAGGGTAAACCTGGAATGGGATCTGCAGAAGTGACTGGGAAAAAAGGAGGCGAGGCAAACTCGAGTGAAGGCCAATCAATTGTAGCTAATGCCGAAGGCAAAGGAACAACTGCCAAAGGCGAGGCTGCGAAAGGAGAAGGAAAAGCCGAGAAGAAGGAAGAGTAAGTCACGAACTATTTCTTATGTATACATGATCGCCAACATTCCTCCATTAATGCAGAGTACAAATTTCGACTGTTGCCAAAATCGTTGGTATTTCCATTTTGGGAGTCTTTGTCGTTGGAGTGGTGATTGCGGCGACAAGAATGGCGATGGCTGGAGGGGGCCACGAAAAGAAGCACGTGGTTGAGGATGTCGAAGCGAAATGATCGGCATCGTTAACAAGTGTACGCGTTGTACATTTTTGCATCTGCATTGTTTTGGGCCGCATTTTCTCTTGTGTTTATCGAGCGTTTTACCAGAAAACAAAAAAAAAAAGAGCAGCTTCAGCTGTGTAACAAAAGAAAGGCAGATTCTGTATAAACTTGTTTGCTGTCAAGTGTACGGGGGTGATGGCCGTAGCTGCGGGGACAGTGATATCGTCGCAGCATTTTGGAGCCTAAGGAGCCACTGGCATTCGCAGTGTTTACAGTAAATATTTATCTGCATCGATATCGCCTGAGCCACACTTGGCACAATGATACTTTTTGCGTGTTAGTTTTGAGCCTATTTATTTTGGAATGCTTGTCTGCCCAGATAAACTTGCCCACCAGACATGGCACACTCTGCGCCACTCTTCACCAGCAGCGGTTAAACGCAGCACCGCAAATCCGTCTTCCGCAACAGCCGGCGCCGCAGCCGTGCCAGTGCCAATACTTGTGCAATCTACAGATACCACTCCTCGCAGATAAGGGAGGCGAAATTGGAAAAATTTTTATTGGGTGAGAAGTCAAGCCAGAGAAAGCTCACGGAAAGCCCTCAAAAGGAACGACCGGCGCTGCTGCGATCCCGCCAGAAACTACAGAAACCACCACACGCTAAACATGGGTTTCATGGACACGCTCAACCTGGCACGTACCCAGGTCTACGTCATCTCATTCGTGTGCTTCTTGTGCCCGGGAATGTTCAACGCCCTGAACTCCCTCCCAACTGACGGTCCATCCGCCCAAGTCGTCAAGGACCAGCAGAACGCTGCCTTGTACCTGTGTTTCGCTGTCATGGGTCTCCTTGCCGGTGGTCTCAACAACATTCTTGGACCCCGTATTCTTGCTGCCATCGGAGGTACCGGTTACGCCGTGTACGCCGCTGCCCAGTACAATGTGTTCAAGTCCAAGGGTGCTGACGGTTCCATCCCAGACTCTGCCAACACCTTCTCCATCATCTCTGGTGCCTACATTGGTCTGTGTGCTGGTATGCTGTGGGCCGCCCAGGGTCAGATTTGCTTGACCTACCCAACCGAATCCCAGAAGGGAACCTTCTTTGCCACCTTCTGGGTCATCTTCAACATTGGTGCTCTGTTCGGAAACTCCCTGTCGACGATCCTGTCATGGAACTCTGCCACTGGTCTTGCCATGAGCGATGCCATGTACCTCATCTTCATTGTGTTGATGGCGTGTGGATCCGTTGTTGCCTTCCTTATCCAGCCACCTGGCACCATCATCCGTGAGGACCAGACCCAGGTCGAGTCCCCACCCACCAACGTTGGCCGTGAATTTGTTGAGGTTCTCAAGCTCTTCACCAACCCAGCCATGCTCACCCTGGTATGTCTTTGTTTAATTCCGCCTTTATGAATTGAATGCTTACTCGATATCCTTTTTGTTTATTCAGCTCATTCCATGCATGGCTTCCAACTGGTTCTACACTTACCAATTCGGACCCTTCGGAGACTACTTCAGTGGACGTACCAACTCCCTCAAGGCCATCTTCTACTGGGGAGCTCAGGCTGCCGGAGCATGGGTTCTCGGAAACATGTACCTCGACAACACCAAGTACACCCGTACCACCCGTGCCTGGACCGGATTCTACCTGATTGCTGGATCCACCATTGTGTTCTTTGGAGGAGGTGCTGCGTTTGAGTACGCTGCGTCTGCACCAGGATTCCTCCCAATTGATGCCGGCAAGGAGACTGGCCGTTTCATTGGACCCTTCTTGCTGTACGTGTGCTACGGTATCTACGACGCCTGGTTCCAGATCTACACCAACTACCTCATCGGAGCCATCTCCAACGACTCCGAGACTCTCTCCCGTTACGCCGGATTCTACAAGGGAACCCAGTCTGCTGGAGGAGGTATCTCATGGGCGCTCAACGGATTCGTGTTCACTGCCAAGAACGGAAACAAGCTTACTTCCACTGCTCAGTTCTGGGTGATGGTTGTTCCATGTCTCCTTTCGATCGCCTTCTTTGGAATCTACTGCAAGACTTTTGTCAAGGACTTTACCGACGAGTCTGCCGAGACTGGTGTCTCGGCCATGAAGGCCCACTAAATCTGTTTTTATTTTGTTTGTTTTTGTTAGATCCCCTCGCGGGTGTTCTATAACGCTGCTCCTTTCTTGTTTTTGTTCTTGTATGATTCATCTATCCTGGAAGCTATGACGGAGTGCTGTACGAGTGTGAGGTTGGTGGAAATAAATAGAAGTAAGCACTTCCTACTACGTTGCCACCATTGCTACCACTACTCCCACGCTGGCATCGCTGTCTTGGGAATATTCTCGAATAAAAAGCTCCGCGATTACCAAGAGTGTCGTCTGAAACCATGAAACATAAATCCTCGTTTTTGACACAAACCATTTGAAAAAAAAAACAGATTGCTGAATGTTGCAATCTGAACCTTCATCCACCATCAAAACCAAAGCACAAACAATGCACACAGACAACGAAGGCCACGACGACGACCACAGCGTCGGTGACGCAGATGAAGACTATGAGGATGCAGACATGGGCGAGACAGAGGAGGACGTGCCGCCCGTCGACCCTCTCGTTGCTGCCGAGGAGGCCAAGGCAAAAGCGAATGCCAAGTACAAGGACGGGGAATACCGGGCTGCAGTCGAGCTGTACTCGGAAGCAGTGGGTACGTAGTGTTTTTTCGCCTTTTGCTGTGCTCAAGTCATGCGTGTCCACAGCATTCGATGGGCTTCCATTGATTTAATGCAAGCATGTTTTAATTCTTTTTTTTGTGTTTTGCATTGCAACAGCACTGGTTCCGTCGAATGCAACGTATCTCGCCAACCGTAGTGCCGCATACACAATGCTGCGCAACTTTGCCGAGTGTCTGCGTGACTGCCGCGCTGCGATTGCGATGGACCCAACGCAGTGCAAACTGTATTTGCGTGCGGCAAAGGCGCTTGTGTTTATGGGCGATTTGGAAGCTGCGAAGGCGTTTCTGAGGGATGGTGTTCAGGCAGCGAGGCAGTCGAAGGGGACTTGGGAACTAGCGGAGAAGTGCAACGAGGAGGTAACGGCACTGCAGTTTCTTTATGGTCCTTGTTGTACACTTTCCATCTTGGATTATCTGTTTTTTTGTCCATTTTGATCTGTTATGGTTGCTTTGTTTTGTTTTTTATTTTGTTTGACAGTCTTCTCTCCTACGATACACCTAGATTGCGTCCATTACTTCCATTCAATCCAGCTTGGCTGTTGTATCTGCTCAATTGGAAGCCGCATCCGCTCCCACAGCAACCGCAACGCAAAAAACGAAATCCTATCTCGCAGCATTGACGGCCATCGAAACGGCCATGATCCTCGCAGACCCATCCAACGCAAAGCAATCCCGCTCAAGTTCAACCAGCAGCCGCCTTCTCACGGCCGATCTCAACAACTTGAGCCCCAAGTGGAAACTGCAGCGGGCCGAATGTCTCGTGGGACTGCTGGAACTGGGTGAAGCCGCCAAAGTTGTGAGCAACCAAGTGCTCAGTTACGATGCAACCAACAGTGAAGGACTTGCGTTGCGGGCGCAGATTTTGTACTTGAATGACTCGCATTCGTTGGCGCATGTTGTCCAGTTGTTGACGAATGCTCTTGCGTATGATCCGGATAACAAGCGTGCGCGTGTGTTTTGGAAAAAGATTAAGGCTCTTGAGGTGATTAAGAAAGAAGGCAATGAAGCTTACGGTGCAAGTAGTTGGGATGCTGCGGAGGAAAAGTATTCCAAGTTTTTGGAGGAGGATACGATTGGCGGTGTTGTCAGAGTGAAAGTTTTGAGCAATCGAGCCATTGTGCGATCCAAGGTGAAGAAAGTTTTTTTTTGGTCATATTGCGTTGCTTTATGCTCAATTCTTTTTGCCATCTATTTTCCGCACAGGCCGGCCGACACTCCCCAACAGTTGCCGACTGCACCACTGCAATCGAACTCCTGCAAACTCTCTGCTTCCCACGAAACCAATCTTCCTCCGATGAGGCAAACTCACCCTCAAGCGCCGACATTGCCAGCAGCACGCAAAGCAGTCTCTTCCTTAAACTGCATCTCCGTCGCGCAGACAGCAACTTGAAACTCGAAGCGTACGACAAATCAGTGCAAGACTACCATGTGTGCGCTGAAATCAAACCGGAAGACCGCGAGATTGCGAATGCTTTGCGTCGTGCGCAGAAGGCGGAAAAGACTGCAAAACGGAAAGATTATTACAAGATTCTAGGGGTAGACAAGAGTGCGGATGAAGGGGCCATCAAGAAGGCATATCGTAAAATGGCGTTGCAATACCACCCTGGTAATTGTTTTACTGCTTTACTATGTTTCAAAGCGACGATCTAATTACACACAACTTTACAGACAAGCAAGCATCGTTGCCTGAAGAGGAACGTCACGACTCGGACGCTAAATTCAAAGAAATCTCTGAAGCCTACTCTGTTCTTTCCGACCCGCAAAAGAAGCAAATGTTCGACTCTGGAATGGACATTGACGGATCGTCCGCAAGTGGTGGAATGAACGGCAATCCATTTGGTGGTGGTGGTGGCGAAGATATGCAAGATATCCTGCGCATGTTTATGAATGGCGGTGGTGGTGGTGGCGGGTTCCAGGGAGGGTTCCCTGGCGGTCAGAGAGGGTATGGCGGTGGTCACAGCCATGGACATGGACATGGACAAGGCGGCCATTCATTCCACTTTGGTTAAAAAAGAGAATGGAGGAAGTGTATTTGTGGGAATCCAGTTTTTCCATTTTCCGTTTCTTTTATTTCCGCCAAGTGTTTCTTTGTTCTCTCTTTCAACCTTTCAACAGTGGGGGTTTTAAAGTTCCCCATCCCTTTTTTTGTTTGCTGATTTTAATTTCATGTGGGTGTAGGAGAGAAGGCAGAGGGTAAAATGAGATGATGGTGTGACTGACGAGACTCGTTGCGAGAAGTGCTTTTATTTAAGGAATCTAAATACTCTACGGCAAACAAAGACAGACGAAAGTGAGAGAACAGAAAATGCCACAGACAGATGAGAAGCCATGAAAAAGCCAACGGTTTGCTCAAGCATACGTTTTGGGTTTGGGCTTCTTGGAGTGGTGTGGGTGGTGGTGGTACACTTTCTTGCTGTAAGGAGTGTGGCGGTGATGGTGGTACCACAACTTCTTGACACGCGTTGGTGCAGGCATGCCGTACTGGAGGTACTGGTAGTCTGGGCCTTGGTACGGGCCCTGGTACGCGTAGTCTTGGGAAGGTTGCGGGACCCAAGGAGTCTCGATGGGCATAGGTGTAGGGAGTATGCTGATTGGAGTTGGGTACATTGCTGGTGTAGTTCCAACGGCAACTGTGGCTGGGGATGCAGCTGGGACGACGACAGATGGAACGGCAGGAGGGATGGTCGGTTGAAGGGTCACGTACGATGTTGGGGCGGTGACAGCAGCAGCAACGGCTGAAGTGGTAGTGGTGGTAGAGGATGGTCCAGGGACGTCTGTAGTGGTGGTGGTGGTGGTGGTGGTGGTAGTCGTGGCGACTTGGTCATCGTCCGGTTCGTTGACAACGTTTACAGGACTGTTTTCGGGCTCATCTGCTGGCGATTCTTCAGGAACTTCTGGGCCATCAGGAGATTCTGGAGATTCTGGAGATTCTGGGTTTTCTGGTTCGGCGGCAGGTGCTGCTTCAGCTCCCCTGAGGAAACCTTTGCTCGGGCAGTTGTCTGGCCAGTCACAGTAGCCTTTGGACTGGCAGCACACCAGGCCGGCTTGACAGCTCAGCGCCTGAGACGGCATAAAAGCTATTTTTTTTGTGGTTGCAAACATGATCAGTTTGTTGTGGAAAGGCAATTAAAACGCGTTACCTCCATAGTCGGGACATGTTAAAAAATTACTAGCCGGCGAGTTGTTCGAAGAAGGCAGGCAAATAAACTGGCCAGGGGTGCAGGGAGTCTGCGCCGCTCCAAGTGTGGCCACAGCCACGATTGAGAGCAGAGATGAAAGATACATGTGTGCTGGCACGATCAAGGAATAGCAGTAGAAGTAGTCTGGGTAAGTGGGTTAAGGGAGGAGATGTGCGGGAGTGTTGCTTGATGGGGGGGCTTCTTTTTGTCAAAAAATGGGATTGTCAGGTCTTTTTGTTTCCAGATTGCCATGAACACACACTCACACTCACAGCAAAAACGCGTCGATAGAAAATAACAGCTTCGCATAAAAATGCTGCCTATTGCTCGCATAAACATGCGAAAGCTACCGTATACAGCCCTTGTTTTTTCCAGTCAGTGTCTCCAAAGCCACTTTCCAAAAACCGACAGATCAAAATAAAAAGGACGAAAATACAGAAAACGCATCTAGTATTCTTTCTTTATTTCTACCAAAATGTTCTTGAGCACAAAAGCGAATACTTCTAAAATATTGCACGGCAAAAAATAGGGAAAAAGAAACAAAAACCAAAAACTTGTAGCAAGGGAATTTCAAGTGGAAGGAAACGAATCAGCTATAATTTTCTTTTACTTGCTGCCGCGGCCGTAGTAGCCAGCTGGAGCCTGTGGCGCCTTTTGATCATATCCAGGCATCGCCGGTGCTGCTCCGTAACTGGCTGGCTCAGCTGCTTTGCCTCCATATCCTTTTACACCTGTATGCTGCCCGTATGACGATGCTGGGCGCTTGTACCTGATTGCTGGGGGAAGGCTTGCGAGGTACTTTGCGTAGTCGCCGGCTTTTGGCTTTTTCTGTTTGTATCCTTGTGGTTCGGGTTCTCCATAAGATGAGTCTGGTTTTGCATGGGTGTATCCGTATTGCTGTGGTTCCGGCATTGCGTCCCCGTATCCTTTCGGCATAGAATCAGAGCCATAACCAGCTGGAGCAGGGATCGGGTGTCCATATCCTACAGGTTCGCCGTATCCCATTGGCTTGTCTGCTGGTTTTCCGTATCCAACTGGGACAGGAGCTGGGTTTCCATAACCAACTGGAACTGGAGCCGGTTTACTGTAGCCATTCTGTTCACCGTATCCTTTGGGCTTGTCTACTGGTTTTCCGTAACCAACTGGAGCAGGAGCTGGGTTTCCATAACCAACTGGAACAGCGGCCGGTTTACCATATCCTACAGGCTCACCATATCCCATTGGCTTGTCTGCTGGTTTTCCGTATCCAACTGGGACAGGAGCTGGGTTTCCATAACCAACTGGAACTGGGGCAGGACTTCCATAACCAACTGGAGCAGGTGCCGGTTTACTGTAGCCATCCTGTTCACCGTATCCTTTGGGCATGTCTGCCGGTTTTCCGTAACCAACTGGAGCAGATGCCGGGCTTCCGTATCCTACAGGTTCACCGTATCCCTTTGGCTTGTCTGCTGGTTTACCATATCCAACTGGAACAGGGGCCGGGTTTCCATAACCTACGGGCTTGGCAGGCTCGCCGTACCCTTGCGGTTGTGGGACAGGCGTGCGGTATGCGTCGTCACCGTAGGATGCAGGCCATTCACCGTCAGAACCATAAGCGCCGTATCTGGACTCTTGTTTCGGTGGGATAGCATAGCCCACTTTACCAGCGACAGGCTGCAAATCATCCGGCCCATATTCTCCATAAACTCCACGGTCTTCACCTTTCTGTGGCTGCATGTACCTGCCGTAAGGAGCAGCAAGGTCTCCACCATCCGCGTTTTTAGGGACGGTGAAATCGATGCCCCATGCCAGCGGGTCGTTGACTGGGTAACCCTCAAACGGTTTTTTGTGGTGATGCTTTTGCCCTTTCCCATGCTTGTACCCAGCTTTTGTAGGCTCTGGTTTTGGAACTGTGGTAGTTTTCGTGGGGTAGTGGTGGTGGCGAGACTTGGTGGTCCATGGGGCCTTCCAGTGGTGCCTGTGGTGGGTCATGTACACTGGACGCGGTGTTGTGCAAGGTGGAGTGTGGCGGTGGTGGCGCCAAGAGTGGTAGTCGCGCGGTGGGGCACCATAGCCTTCAGGTTGTGGGGCGTAGTTGTTGTAGTACTGGACTGGAGCTGGAGTTTCGCCCGGGATGCCGTATCCTTCAATGGGAACTGGATTATACAACCACGCGTTTGGGGCGGGAGTTTGAACGGGTGCGTTGTAGTTTACGGGTTTAGCTTGTGGGGGTGGGGCATAGCCGCCAGTACTTCCCCATCCACCGTATGGCTGAGCTTCAGGCCCAGTGGGAGTTGGAGTTGGAACAGGGGTTGGTGCAACTGAGTAGGAAGAAACAGGTGTAGGAGCTGGTGTAGTTGGTGTCATGGCGGGCGGCATTGTCAATGGCGAGTACACGGCTGGTGGAACGTTGGGCATACTAATTGGCGGGTTTACAGCACTCTCAGGGGCTACATACTGGCCTTGTTTTGAAGAGCCGTTGTCTGACGATGCAGATGCACTTGCGGAGCCAAGGCTGTCCTTGTACGTCGCCTTGCAGTTTGACGCGTAGTCGCACTGGCTTGACGACTGACAACACACCGTGCCCTCGGCGCAAGGTTGGCCAGCAAAGGAGCTTGGTACTGTGATTTGAATGAAAAATTGGAGTTGTTTGAAGGTGAGTGAGTGGCTTCCAATTGCCTGACAAACCAAAAGCAACTCTTGTCTCCAAGAACTCCACTGGCATCGACAAAGACAGGGAGATGTGAGAAAGTGAAGGAGGAAGAGAATATTACCTCCGTAGCTGCACTGACTGAAAGTTCTTTCACCTGTACATACCCAGCCACCCTCAGGAATGCTGAGTGATTTGCACAAGTTGGTGTCGGCAGCGCGAACAAATAGCGGGGCGACGATCGAAACAGCGGCTAAGATGGTGGGGAGCAACATAAGGATAATCCAGGGATTCTATAGGTGTGATCGTGTCTTGAAAAGGCGCGTTGGCTGTGGCAAATGAGGCAAGGTACGTGGGGACTGCGGGATTTACAGACTAATTTCTTGACAATTCGTTCTTGTCTAATTCGACACTGAGAATAAACGCGACTTATTTAAAAATAAAACATTCTTGGGAAGCATTTCTGCTGAGCGAAGGAATAAAATGGACGCTTTCTCTTCCGGGGACCCGAGAGCAGCTACCGTAGAAAGCATCCCGTGGAAGCCCGTTTGTCATACAAGACCCGCCTCAGTGTGAACCGCTCTCCTCAAGCCGTGCCGGTCAAATTTGAGGGTTGCTAGTTGAAGTATTTATGATGCAGAAATTGGGTGGCAACATGAACATCAGACGCGCTCTCAGCAGCAGCTCAAACGCCGCGCCAGACCTCAGCTCTTGGTCCTCGTCCGTCGTGGTAAGAATGCAGTGCGAACCAGTCTGATCCAGGCATCCCAAGCACTGCTCTGATCACTGCCACCTCCCCAACATCCCCATAAAAACAATCAAAACAAACAGCGCCCCCACAGACACCAGCCCCTCTTCCAAGTCGCAAAGTCGCTCGCCATCTTTAAACTCTGCGCGAGCCCAGTGTTTGTGCGGTACGGACCTGTTCTACTGGATGCAGCCGAGAAAGTGCCTGGATTGAAACAGGCAGCTCGTTTTGTCGTGCGAAAGACTTTCTTTGAGCACTTCTGCGGTGAGTTTTCAGAAGCAGCAGTTCATAGTATAGTGCGGTTGTTAAATCTTGTGGATGCAGGTGGAGAGAACACCCAGCAAGTGCACGCCACAATGACCGAATACCGAGAGAGAGGCATCGGCGTCATTCTCAATTACGCAGGTACCCTCACAACTAGTGAATGATCTTCATGATCTCACCTCTTTATCCCACAACAGTCGAAGCAGACGTCTCCACCGAAACCCCAACTCTGCAAGCGACAGTTGAAGAAGCTCGCCGCGTATGCGCCGGAATGAAAGAATCGGCCGATATCGCATGCGAACACCCCCACAACTTCATTGCCATGAAAGTGACTCCGCTCATCCCGCCTTCCGTGTTGCTCCGATGGACAAACTCGCTGCGTGCGGTGTATGCGGCCTTTGAGCAAGATGCCCGCGAGATCAACGGTGTAAAATGCCTTCAGAAAGACGCGTTTATGAACCCGGACGGTGCCTTTATGAAGCGTTTCAGCAAATTGGCGGAAAACAAAAAGACCGCGGAGTTGCTCTGGTCGCAAATGGATTACAACAACACGGGAACTGTTGACTTGATTGATGTGTCGAATGTGTTCACCATTTCCAATCGCGATGCTCGAGGAGTCCTTGTCACCAACGCAGAGAAAAATGAGGCTTTGGCATTGGCAACTGCATCCGACTTTCAAGTGATTGACGCAGTCTTTCCCTTTGTTGAGGAGATAGTTGCCCACTCCAAGAGTAAACATGTGAAGGTAATTGTGGATGCGGAGTGGACCTACGTGCAACCAGCGATCGATGACATGGCCTTGACTCTTGGCAAGAAATTCAACGGAAAGCGAATGGCTGTGAATGAAGGCATCAACGGAGGAAGACCTGTGATTTTCAACACGTACCAAATGTATCTGAAAGATGCACTGGGCCGTGTGCATCGCGAGTTGGAACGTGCCGAGCGAGGAGGATATAATGTTGGGATCAAGATTGTTCGAGGTAAGTGTCTATAATTATGAATGCCTGAAAAACAACTGACACGTCCTTTCACAGGTGCATACATTGTCTCTGAAACCGAAAGAGCCACAAGCATGGGCTACGAAAACCCAATCTGCCCCACACTCGAAGCAACCCACGCCTCGTTCAACAGCGCTATCAGCCTCTGCGTCCAGAAAATTCATGACAGCACCCCTACCCCATCGATTGAAACCCCGTTACCCGTTCAATTTTTCAGCGCCAGCCACAATTTTGAAAGTGTGATTCACGCGTGGACGTTGATGAAGCAGTATGGTATTGATTTTCAGAGTGACTGTGTTGGGTTTGGCCAGTTGCGCGGGATGCAGGATGGGACTACTTACGGGATTGCCGCGCATGGGTTGAAAGGGTACAAGTGTGTGCCGTATGGCCCTGTGGAGGTGACGATTCCGTACTTGGTGAGAAGAGCGCAGGAGAACAGCGCTGTGCTGGGAGGAGTGAAGGTGGATAAGGAGAACTTGTGGAACGAAATCAAGACGCGCTTTGGAATGTTGTAAAAGTGACTGTGGTAAAACAACCTATGATAAACAAAATATGAACACACATGAAATTTAAATATTAACGTGAAATCGAGAGCAGCGCTTTGGAACGGTCTCAGCCCACACAGCACCAGCAGACACCTCGATGAGATGGGTCGAAATAAGTTGCACGCGCCTAACTATCTCGCAGGCTTGTTGCCCGGCTCCGTTCTCAGCCAGGGCGACGAGTGGATGTTTCCCGTTTCGTGGCACCAGGCAGCCAACTACGTCTGGCTTGTGCAGCTGTGGGTGCTCTTTGCCCACTGCGTGTATGTGCGTCGCTGGATGCCCAGCCAATGGCGTACAAGCCGCGAGTTTGAGGAGGTTAAAACAAGCGGCACACTGACACCTCCGCCGACTCATCCGTGGGTGCCGGGCTGGACTGTGCTTCAATTCTGGGCCTTGCTGGTGACGCACTCGCTGTTTTACATTGTCGAACTGGATTCGACGCTGCTGACGCTAAAGTACATTCCGATGGGTATGTCAGCCTGCACTGCACAACTGCCAAGCCCCTTAAACGTCGATTGTTTTAATAGCGTACCATCACTACATTGCCGTGCTCATATTCATTGCGTATGCAACAAACGCGAACTGCCTCTGCGTCGTGACTCTGTTTCCCTTCATCTTGCACAATTGGTTTTGGACTTCAGGTGCCAAAAATTACACGCTCCTAGGGGTTTATAACCTCACTATGATTCTACTGGGAACGTTTTATTTGGTCATGCTCAACGCGGTGAATGCAATTGTTGGCTCGGATCTGGTTCAAGTTCTGCCGACAAGCGATTCGCATGCCATGACCTCCCTCAGTCGATCGAATGATACCGTGTCTGAGAACAGAATTGTGAAGGGCTATTTTCCTGCAACGACATCTCTGCTGCCCATTTTGTCCATTACAATCGCATCTGTCAATTACTACACCTACTGCCGCTATTACGATGGCAGCGTATGCGACCGGCAAAATCTGCTCTCCAACGATACCGTTACCAATTTTGCTCTATGGAGTGTCGTTGTGTTCCTCGTTGTGACATGTGCCGCGATTCTGACGGGACGGCGTTTAGTCGCAAGTTCACTGTGGTTTACGCGTTTTTTCACGGAGCCTGTGGAGAAACAGTCGGGCTTCATCACGGTACTGGACTTTACAGAAACTCGATATCAAGTATCGGCGAGCAAGTGGGAGGATGGTGTGGATGGAAATGGTGATGTTTTCATGTGGGTTGGAGGTGGGCGTGTTTCTATGGCGGCAGCTGTGTTGGGGTGTTTTGGGGTACAGAAGGCAGGCATGAGGACTTATTATTCAGACTCTGGTTCTTGGTTGGCCTGGCTTTTAAATTGGCGGCGCGTTTTGGATCGAGTTCGGGATGTGAGGAGGGGAATGCAGTGGAGCAGAGTTCCATCACTTGCTCCAGAAACCAATGCATGACCCTACCAAAAGTGAAATGCCGTCAGTTAAGCAAACTTACTTGAGTATCACACATAGTACTGAAACGGTTGTATTTATAACACAGTGACAAGAAATTGAAATAAAAAAACTGGACGAAATTTCGACAAAAACACACTGGCACGTTTCACGCATAAAAGCGCGCATTTTTCAAATTCTTGACCATGCGGGGTCTGTCCAAGCGAATACGCCCAATGGTTTCCCCAAGCGTATCGAGACTCTCCCCGATTCTCGCAATCAAGTCAAGCTGCTGCCACATGACGTGTCCCTGTGCATTTGCAGTGCCGATCAAATTGATGCCGAACGGGCTTTCGCTGAGAAGGGCAATAAAGTAGACTGGCTCAGTCACGATGCGGATGGCAGGACCCAGCGGGACTGGACTCATGAACCAGACCGACGAGAGCAGCAGAGCCAGCAGACTTAGTGCTAGCTGAATGCTTCCAATGAGATAGACTGTAACAACGCCCGTCCGACTGACGCTGATGAGTGTGGCGTCGTCTCGGTGGATTTCACGAGGACATCGCGAACCGTGGGAAGGAAGAGTGCGCTGCAACCCTGCACGCAAAAAGATGGCGTGCAGGGTTTCAATGCCTGGGGCATGCAAGGCAGGGTCGACAGATTTAAGATCCGAAGTTGTCCAGTACAAAAGTGCACTCGCCAGTGCAGGCACATTGGAAACGAGTTCGACAGGTTCAGACACTGGGAAAATGGTTGTGAGGGCACGGTGGACGATGGCGCTGCTGACTTGGTTCTTGTTCCCTGCCTTGTCACGTCTGACTTGTTCAATCTTATTCAGTGAAATTGGCTCATCATGTTTGTCGGATCGGGTTTGGGCGAACAGGTCGCGTTGAGTTCGGCGTTCCTTCTGCTCGTCTATCGTTGATTCAACCGAAAACGAGTCTCGCCGAACAGCGTGTAACGTTTCTTGCAGAACGCGCGAAGAGACAAGCGCAATCGATGCAGTCGTGCCATCCGTGTTGAACGTTGATGATACCACTGCATCCCGGATCTCGCTCATGGTTGTCTGGCATATCGGAACCACGTCTTTGGAATACCCACCGCAGATGTGTATGTTTCCCATGGCTGTGTTGGAAACAAAGCGGTCATTTGTGACATTGAGATTACTCAGATGCATGATGAACGGATACACGTTGGCCCTGCGGTTCCAGTCATGCAATATCCGTCGATCTGCTTCATTGATATACCCTCTAGCGACAGCATCAGTGCTGTTCAAGTCCATGCACTGACACGAAGTGTCAATGCGCATTTCAAACCCTGGCCCGACAATTGTGTCGCCACTCGCAACAATTCCTTGCAATTGCGGCCCAAACACGAAATGAGAGCCGCTGTCACCGCAATCAGTACGCTCGGACCGCATGCACCCGAGTGCGTCTCCAAACATGACTTCAGCAACACCAGCAGAACTTTCGATGGTTGGGTACGTGCGATCGTACATTTTGGATAAAGTCGGCTCAAACACGATGCAGTTGACATCATCTGAGAGAGCCTTCATTTCGCTGTGAATGACGGCTGTTGCTGCGATGGGTGTCAGCGTTTTTGTTACTTCGAGCAGCAACCAAAGGTATGATGTTCGTTCGAGGGTTTTGCGGCAGGTGGAGTTTAGTGAAAGAGACTGTGCGTATTTCAAGCGTTTGATGGAATGTTCCTGAACGAATCCGCAAGCACACATTCTTTTGAACTGGACGTTACTTTCGAAAGTCGATAGGAAAGCATTCTACTCACCCGTATCCTGACTTGTTGGTCATGAGCATTGATAGAAAGATGGAAACTCCGAAATCTGAATGAACCAATGAGCCGAAAAAACAAGAATATAAAAGTAACAAGAAAAGACTCCCCACCAAGCGCATGAGTCGTGAGAATATTCGTTGACAGCAAAATAATTTCAATGATCACAGCAAGCGTCATGTGCACGCTTGCCGGGGAAAGCGGCAGCATGATTCCGGCACCGCTAAAGTGCGCAAAGAATATCAAGCACGTGTTTAGAACCACGGAAAGAATTATGTATCTGATCTCCGTCAGCTTTCTTGAAAAGTTTTCCGACACTTCTCTGGCGTGGGGCCATTTCCCCATCCCAGCTGTGAACGAACTCAGACTGGAGAGGTCGATTTTGGCCGGTCTTGCAATTGAAGATTGTCTCGCATCTGCTTCGACATCAAACAGCTTAATTTTGGCATTATCTCGCGTTGATTGCCGCCTGTTTTGCAGCTGGTATTCTGCCTCGATCTCTGCCTCAGTGGGTTCGTGCTCTGGCGGCAATCTGATGACCGACTCTGAGCGGTTGTACTCATTCCCGTCCTTTGCACGGCCCATGAAGCTTCCCAGTCTCGAAGTACGAGGTACTTTAGACGGTACGTATGAGTCGCCGGCACTCTCAAGACTGGTGACGGAATCGGTATTCCGCTTTTCAGTGAGCAATGACAGCTGCCTTGCCAAAAGAGCAAACGAGTCTCTTCTCTGCGGCTTTGATACCTTGGCATCAAGAAAGTTTTCATTTGTGGTGGGAGACGGTGCCTGGGCTTGGGCCCTCCTCCTCGCTGCGGAGGACATGTACTCTTCTTCGCTGACAAGGCCCAGTGCTGGGACGGGATCCGAGTCTTCAGCTGTAACGTTGTCCGATTTTATGGATGCAGTCACATTCGAATCCAGCTGTGTGGCATTTTCATCGTGGTTTGGCGCTTTAATATTGCTTGCTGTAGTTTTAACGCCATTATCGGACATTGTGGTTGCTCTTTTCGGATGAGATTCTTTTGGGGACGAGTTGGAGGGGCTGGAATCGTCTTCGGCAGAAATGACGCTCGTTGTTGCGAATGTCGACTGTTCCATATTGGACGCTTCAAACACTTCTTCGACAGTGGGTCTAAAGGAAACTATTCTTCTGTGTGTTTGTTCAGGGCTTTGATCACTGCTGTTGGCGCGTTGCATGATCCCTCGCTTTCCGCTGAGGTTTGGCTGTGGAGGGGAGGTTGTTAGAAATTATGATTGACGCCTAAAACGTTGGTGCTCTGGTTTCAAAAAGAAACCACAATATGACAGTTTCTTACCGTGGCAGAGTCAGAAGGACTATATGAGTCAATGCTACGCGCACTGTTCTCTGAGTCGTTTTGCAAACGCCGCCTTGGAGACATCCTTTCCGCAAAACTCTGCCGAACACCTCTCGTGTTCCCTACCAACGGTCCACCAAGAGCCATTGCGGTACCTTGCGCCTGCTGAGCGTTACTGAGGGATTTCCGCCTCTCTTCCTCCAATTCTCCCCGTGACGAGTTGGACGCTGCAAAAGCCGGAAGAGACGGCACAGGCGGTGGCGAAAATTCCCCACTCCCCATGTGGAGAATTTTCTTCGATATGGTCCATACAGAGGCGTTGGACGATTTCCGCGACATTGAGCTGCCGGCGGAAGAAGGTTCAACTGCCGGCGGCTCCAAGTCAGCGGCGCTGGATCGATTTATGCTTGAAGGATACGAATCAGGTTGCTGTATGGCGCGTCCGAGAGTTGATTTGGAGCTTTGGCCGGTGCGCTCGTCGCGGTTGGGCTCTCCTCGCTGTGGTTTGTTGTGAAGAGAAACAAGGCGTGTTAGAAATGCGATGGGCAATACGGCAGCTCCTTTTTGTTGGTTGGGCAGAACTCACGTCTTCATCCTGCATCGTTGCGTACGTAGTTGGCGAGCGTAAATCACTTGGAAAAGTTGAGGTTTTGTCCAAGAGGGTTAGTTTAGCAATAAAACTTAAAAATTATGTCTGACCAATCAGCGTGCATCGAACTAAAGACTTTCCGAGCGGCTTCGTCCGCCGTTGCGAGCGTTGCCGACAGCACCACAACCTACACAGACACTGCGGCGCTGCTGATACCCAATGATGCAGCTGGCCCTCGCAGAGACAGCGAAGGCTTCCGGTTCTTGGACTTTCTCAAGTTTGTTGGGCCGGGATTCATGATCGGCGTTGGATACTTGGATCCCGGGAACTGGGCAACGGACTTGGCAGGTTAGCGTCTTCTCTCCCCGCGCGATATCGGGTGCTGTCTACTGACACACATTCCAGCTGGCTCTCAGTTCGGTTACTCGCTCCTGTTTATAATTCTGACTGCAAACGTTATGGCAACGGTTCTACAGTATCTGTGTATAAAGCTTGGGATCGTGACCAACAACGATTTGGCCATGTCTTGTCGAAAGCACTTTAGCCCCAGCGTCAACATTTGTCTTTACATTCTATGCGAACTCGCCATCATTGCAACGGATCTTGCTGAAGTGATTGGCACTGCGATTGCTTTGAATCTGCTGTTTGCGCTGCCTCTCGTGTGGGGTGTTGCGTTGACATCGCTTGACGTTCTCATCGTGCTCGCATTTTGGGGATCCAACAACTTGCGCAAGTTTGAATTCGCCATTATTGGATTGGTTGGACTCGTTGCCATATGTTTCTTGTATTTGGTGATTGTGAGCAAGCCGATTCTTGGGGAAGTGTTGCTCGGATTCCTGCCTTCTACAAGCATCTTTCATGTGGATGGGCAGCTTTATTTGGCAATTGGCATTATCGGGGCTACAGTTGAGTTTGAAATTCCTGCTGACTTTATCGTTCCTTTCACTGACAGCTAGGACTCGATCTTGAACACAGATCATGCCTCACAATCTATACTTGCATTCATCCATCGTTCGATATCGCTCAAACGCAGAATCTTCAAATCTCGGAGAAATCAGCGACCTTCCCCCGCAACCCGAAACCCTCGACACGGAAATCACACAACCCATGAAACGACTCAAAACAATCCATCAAGACATTCGATACTCAAACCTCGACTCGGTCGTTGCATTATACGGCGCCTTACTCATCAATAGCGCCATCCTCATTGTTGCAGCCGCTGAATTTTTTAAAAGCGGCGATGGAAAAGTCGCAGAAATCAAAGACGCGTATTTCCTCTTGATCAAACATCTCGGTCCCGCGGCTGGATTCGTATTTGCGCTGGCATTGTTTTGCGCGGGACAGAGTAGTACCATCACGGGAACGTTGGCCGGCCAAGTTGTGACGGAAGGGTTCCTCGGCCCAACGGCTGCTGCAAAGTTTAAACCAAGTTTACAGAGACTTGTCACGCGGTTGTTGGCGATTGTGCCGGCAATGACGGCGGCGATTGTGACTGGGGAGAAGGGGATGAATGAACTGCTTGTTGCGAGTCAAGTGGTTTTGTCGTTGCAGTTGCCGTTTGCTGTGTGGCCGTTAGTTTGGATCACGTGTGGGGCTGGAGATGGGTTGGGAATGAATGTTTCATTTGTGAGGGATTTTCAGGCCGTGCCTGTGAGTGAGGCTGTAATGGAGCTTGAGGACAGTGTGGATGAAAGTGGTAAAGAGGACGAGGATGGTAAAGAAGATGATGGTAAAGATACGGTTGTTGTGGATTTCGCAAGCAAAGGGGCGTTGAAAGTGGCTGCAATTTTGATTGCTGTCTTAATTACCGTGTTTAACGTTGTGCTATTAGTAAATATGGCTATTTAAGAAAAGATGGCAACACCTGGTGCGCAAAAAGGACGCACTGTAGGTTCATCAAATACAGCAGTGAGCAGCTTTGGTTTATTCACTGGAACCCGGTTTACTAAAATCAAGATCATAAGTTGACTCAAAGAAATCTAAAAGTGCAGCCGTCGATGGAAGACTGTTGAACAGCCTCTTCTCGGTCCTCGACATGCTTTTTTCAGTCATCATCATCAAGTGATGATGCATAATGAAGTAGTTGGTTCCGTATCCGATCGAAAGGCGCGTATATGCTTCAATGGCGGCAAGAGGTGTTGTTTTGTGTCCGGCAAAGAGGGCCTGAAAAAATACCAGTTGACAAAGCGTTAGTTTTCAAAAATAAAAATAAAAAAGTCCTCAAATTTGAAGGAATACTAACAGGGTTTTCCAAAAGACCTCTCGCAGCCATCACTCCATCAACTCCAGTGTATTCTACAATCCGGTTGGCATCTTCCAATGTAAAGACATCGCCATTTGCGAAAATAGGGACTGATGCATGCTCTTTTATGGTTTTGATTGCATCCAGATTTACAGACTCAGAGCTTCGCTGTTTTCGAGTTCGGCCGTGAACGACAATGTAATCCACTGTGGAAATAAGTCAGGACAAAAAAAAAAAAAAAAAAAAAAAAACTACCAACCTCCAGCCGCCTCTGCTCTTTTAACATAATCCATAGTTGTCCTAATATCATCGTGAACTCGAATCTTGATTGAACACGTTGGTTTCAATCCATCCGCCAGCTTCACATTGGACGTTTTGATTGTATGCTGCACGGCCTCGACCATGTTTTTGACAAGCTCCGGTTTCTCCATCAGAGCACACCCAATCCCGTCGGCAATCGCCCATTTCTGCGGGCATCCGCAGTTGAGGTTTACGCCGGAGCAGTATGGAAGAACGAGCGATGTTGCGTCTGCCCAGTCGGCTGGAGTCGAGGCAGCGAATTGAACGACCACCGCTGAAGAACCCCCGATTGCAAACAATTAGGAATGAGATTACGCAGCGGGGGAAATTTGAGAGTTTCTTACGATTGTCTCTGCTGTTGGTTCGATACTCTGTGGACCGACTGATGTCTGAAAACTTGAAAACGTCCGAGATGATCATGGGGGTGTATGCGACATCTGTGTCGTACCTGGGAAAAGGCATTTACAAGGCAAGTTGAGTTCCAGTGTTCATGAGAGATGGGTCGCAATTCTCGCACGTGCACTCACAGTCTGCAAGTCTCTCGAAACGCAATCTTTGAGTATCGGACCATCGGACCGCAGATGCGCAGGTACCCGCCGCTCCGTTTGCGCTCTTCCATCTTTGCGAGGACTGACGTGTAGCCGAGGTGATGTTCGCCCATTTTTAAGTTTAAGTTTGCGATTCGATCCAAGCGAGATTTTCTTTTCAAAAAATAAAAAAAAAAAAAAAAAAATATTGCTCTGCGCGTGGCAAACGAAATTCGGAAGCAAAGGAACAAATCGAAACAAAGGTTAAAATGGCTCCCATGCCAACAACAACCACTTCTGCAGCAACAGGAGCTGCAGCAGCAAGGACCGATGCAGACCTGCAAACGCGTCCAATCGAGACACCGCCCTACACGGAAGCTGCAGCACAGGAACCGAGCGACAGAGCGGACACCGTCAACGAGACCATACAACAAGTGGCAGCACTTACGCACAACGAGTTTAAAGTAGAAATCACCCTCCCGGACCAGAAACCTGCCGGTAGCGTCCTCATTTCATTTCCTTTGCGCCTCCATACCTCCTCTTTGAACCCAAAAAATTTGAAGACTTTCGCGAGTCGAGCACATTGCGCAGAGGCTCACATGAACACAGCTTGGGTGCTATGCTATCGACGCCGGGATCCACGGAGAGCCTGGGGAGCGGGTCCAGCTACGGCTCGGGACTGATGGAGAAGCGGTGCGCGAGCGAGAACCTGTTGACAGCAAGCGGCGACATCAAGATCACCGTGACCCTGCCGTCCACTTCGTCAAATATTGAGCTAATACAGCAGAAGAATCAGACCTTGGATTCTCTCGGACTTGAAGATCTGTTCCACCAAACCATCAAAATGGAGCGAGAATCTGTCCGAAAAACAACGTTCGCCGGCGTCGTTTCTGGATCCAAGCTAAACACGCTGAGGATGGTTTCCGCAATCCAAATCGAAACGAGCCAGAGCCAGAACCTGCCTCTCAAGGCAAAAGACTTGCTGGAAACACACAAAGCCAAGGTTATTGAACTGCAGGACTCCAACTCCGAGTGCGATAAAGTGGGCTCTCAGAAGCAACTGTTTATGGAGGAGGAGAAATCAAAGCCGAAGAAGGATAAAAGACGCTCAACGAAATTCGGCGACGAAGATGGCAACTCCGGGGACACTGAAGAAAGCAGCCCCAGCGGGGCGCGTAGAAAACTTGGGAAGAAGAAGAAGCAGCCAGGACATACATTCCCGCAGCCCGTTGATACATCCTCACACCTTTGCGAGCATGTCAGCAGCGACAGTCTGCTGGATGAATCCAAAGA
The DNA here is from genome assembly GCA_025435555.1 of Chytriomyces cf. hyalinus JEL632. Taxonomy (NCBI): domain Eukaryota; kingdom Fungi; phylum Chytridiomycota; class Chytridiomycetes; order Chytridiales; family Chytriomycetaceae; genus Chytriomyces; species Chytriomyces cf. hyalinus JEL632. Next base: position 856,133 of record JAIWWG010000004.1, on the reverse strand, counting down.
GGGCCACACGCGCACTCTCGATTCATCATTCGCGAATCTAGGAATACGGAATGACGAGAAAATAACAAGCGCGGATTCGACCCCCGACGATAGTAACCGTGTATCGGCCAACTGCATTCCCGACACAAGCGAAAAGGACACGGAACGAGTTTCCATCTTTCAAAAAATTGCCCAAATTCGGCCAAAGTCGGCGCCCGCTCGTCCGCTGCGTCCGAAATCACCTCTCACTGGGAGCATATCTCCAACAATCGCCGAATCACCCACGCACTCAACTCTGATCCAGAGAATATTCTATCCCCTCCAACACAATGAGGAAGTGAGCGGCAGCGGCACATTGGATTCTGCGGATGGAAGTGATGAACACAACTGGTTCAACGGAAAGTTCTTTCACCACTCAAATCAGCGGGACGGAGAAGTGGAAGACAACAAGGACGGAGACCATCCACACTGGTTCCGCATCGCAAAGAGACAAGAGTCGCTATTGGCCAAATTCTTTCACGGTAAAAGTTCCTCGCATGACCCAATATCTTCCGTCGAAGGGAGCGCAACCATCCCAGAAGCATGCGTGGCAGAATTCACATCGATCACACTTAAAACTCCGCGCTCCACGGCCCCATCAGCCAAAAAAGAGGACATTGAAACTGAAACTGATACCGCCGATCCATGCAACAACGATGTTGAATCTAGCTCAGAAAACAAACTCGACAGTTTATTCGGACGCATCAAGAAATCCATCAGTGTCGATACAAGGAGGCGGCACGCTTCTGCCGATAAACCCTTTTCGCCGGTCGAAGAGTCTCCGACGACACCTGAGCCTGGCATTTTCAACAATTTGATGCTTCCAAAAGGAATGCGTGCGGGCCATTCGTCAAGCTCCAACAAGGAGCAATCCACAGAGTCCGATGATCCGAGCGTAAGCTCAGCTGCCACATCGAGTGGCCATCTTCGAAAACGTCCCAGCCATCGAAAATACTTGAGCAAGTCCATGTATGCATCGGGATACTCGTCAGCGTCTTCGGAAGTGCCGAGAAGTGGGTCTGAGCAGTCCTTGTTTGAAAAGTATGGAAAAATCGACGAGTTTCTTGGAAAAGGCGCAAATGCCACAGTGAGACTGGTGAGAGCAAAAAGAGTTATTGTTTTGATATTTCTTCCCTCCTCAACCTCCTCTTTATTCCAAGGCGCACAAGCAAGATAGCGTTGATAACCATGAGGCTTACTTCGCGATCAAGGTACGCGTTTGACTCTGGCTTGACTTTAACAATTGTGTCGTTTCTAATCGGACGGCGCTGAGCAGAAATTCAGAAAGCGGCGGAGGAAGGAGACAGAGAAGGAATACATCAAAAAAGTGATTGGCGAGTTCTGCATCAGTTCAAGCCTGCACCATCCAAATGTTGTTGAAACCGTGGACCTGATTCAAGACAATGTAAGTTTAGCCTTCTTTTGGCTGTGAGTTCACTTGCTTGTTATTACTTAAAACTATGGCTTGTTTAGCGTCGCGAATGGTGTGTGGTCATGGAGTACATGTCGGGTGGGGATTTGTATGCGCGGCTTCAAGACGGCATCGATGATATCGACGAGTTGCATTGCTATTTCAAGCAACTTCTTGAAGGACTGGCTTACATCCACGGCATGGGCGTTGCGCACCGGTACATCCACAACTCCCAGCCAGGTGTATGCCAGCTACTAATTATGCGTGTTTAAACCAGTGATTTAAAGCCTGAAAACCTGATTCTTGACGCGTCGTGCCGGATACTAAAGATTGCAGACTTCGGTAAACATATCTTGAAGTCGAAACCATGTCTGACGGCTGAGAAAAAAAAAACGGGCATTCACAGGTGTTGCAGAGGTATTCAAAACATGCTTCGAAGAATCGTCGCGGAAAACAAAAGGAATTTGTGGATCCGATCCGTATATTGCGCCAGAGGTAGTAATTATCTTGCAATTCCCGTGCGACTTTTTAAACTTTCATCTCGAAAACAGGAATGGATTGAAGATGCGGAATTTTTTGCCACGAAAGTAGACGTGTGGGCCACAGGTTTGTGAATCTGTTTGCACACACATTCCATTTTTAACACAAAAAAATCCACAAGGCATCATCTACTACGCACTGCTAAAAAACTCTGTTCCATGGAGAATCGCAAAAGTAACAGATCCGCATTACGCTGAATACCTGAAAAAGAGACGGCGCGAGTACTGTACCGGTTATATACCGTTTGACAGAATCCCAGAAGGGTCACGAGCGCTGCTGTACAACATTTTGGAGCCGGATCCGTTCTCAAGGTTCACCATACAGAATATCCAAGACGACAAGTGGTTAAAAGGGCTTGAAATGTGCTGCACTGGGACGAGTGAATCTGCATATAAGCACACTCACAAGCCTCCGGGTGGTAAAAGTGGATAGGTTGCTTTCCGCGGTAAAAAGAAAAAATAAACGCCGCCATAATATAAAGAGCAATAAAATAACTTGAGTGCGAAATAGAACCGAGTGGAAATAGATCCAGAACACGGATTTTTTTCTGGTACCTTTTTTTTGATTTCAACATGGGAAGGAAGGTTTCAGCCACACATTGGCTTCTGCTTGGTCTAGCCAGCGTGTTGCTCGCTGGAAACTACTACTGCTATGATATGCCTGCGTCCATGGGAACCGCACTCCAAAAGTGGCTTCAAGTAGATGACGACGCGTGAGAGACAGCTTATCTATTGAACTGGACCAAGTAAACTGACGTAACAACCTGGTACAGATTTCAATGGCAGCTCAACAGCCTATACTCTGCCAGCAGCCTCCCCAACATTTTCTTCCCAGTCATTGGTGGCTTGTTGGTCGACAAGCTGGGACCCACAATGATCCTTCTCTCGTTCTCCGCCCTCGTGTTTACCGGACAACTCCTCTTTGCAGTCGGCCTGAACCTAAAAAACTTTTCCCTTCTGATGGCCGGCCGGTTTCTATTCGGTCTGGGTGGAGAAAGCCTTGAAATCGTGATTGCGCGCGTGTTGACGGACTGGTTCGCAGGGCGGTGTCTGGCATTTGCGCTTGGCGTGAACCTCGCATCTGCGCGTGTTTTAACGGCGTTGAATGATAATATAAGCCCGCGGTTGGCGCAGACGAGTGTGTTGGCGGCTGCGTGGACGGGTGTTGCTGTGACTGTTGCGAGCTGCGTTGGCGGGATTGCCGTTGTTTATGTGGACAGGGACGCGTCGAGGGTGCGTGCGGGGGTTGCACCGGCTGTTGCGGGTGCGGTGAAGCAGGATGGTGGGCTTGAGACCCAGGAGACGGAGCCTTTGCTGCAAGGCCAGGAAGACTACATCTCGAGCCACGGTCATTCTGAGGAGTATGTGCAGGAGATCTTTGAGCAAGACAGTCAGGATGAGCCGGTTGTCATTAACACCAACCAGAGCGGCCTGAGAATCATTATTCACGATGCCGGTTACGAAAGTGAAGAGTTTGAGGAAGTCGACGAAAAGAACGTGCACTGGATGCAGCTCGGAGATCTCGGGTCGGGCTTCTACCTGCTGTGTGCAGTGACGATTGCGCTTTACGGTGGGTTGCTATTCTGTCAGTCGCTCCATTCTAACAAATCTCAAACAGGCGCTACGATCCCGTTCTTTCACATTTGCACTACGTTCTTTATCGAAAAGTGGGGACTGGATGCACCGACTGCGGGCTTTGTCATGTCCGTTCCAGATGTCATTGCTGCCATTGGAAGTCCGATCGTGGGGATGCTGTTGGACAAGAACGGCGGGCGTGCCAACGGTCTCGTATTCTCGGCCGTGACCCTGGGAGCATCACACGCTGTGCTGCACTTCTCAAGCATCCATCCCTCCTACGGCATGGTGATGATGGGCGTGGGTTTCTCCACCTTCTCTACGACGCTATGGTCTTGCGTGCCTCTCCTCGTAGGCGAGCACCAGATTGCGACTGGATTCGGACTTCTCGCAGTAGCCTTGAACGTGTCCTTGTTTACGTTTCCTTTGTGTGTGGCCCAGATTCGAAACCAAAGCAGCGACTTTGGTTGGGTGGAGTATGCGTTCATGGCTCTTTGCGCAATCGGCGGTCTCTTGAGCTGGTCCCTATCTCGCATGTACCCAGATCTGAACCGAGTTGTCAAGAATGCAACGACCCCAGTCACAAGCACATCGTTGGAAGGGTACCGACGCGTGGCCCTCAGCCCAGCTTCAACCATTGCCAACTCTCCGTTTCCCCCAATCCAAACCGACAATTCTGATAGCACGCCAGATGAAGAGAAGCTAGTCGCAAGGTGTGTCGGCTTCGGCGCCAATGCCATCGTTTCAACGAGCCCCACAATCATCCGCCACCACCACTACCGCGTTTTCGGCGACTCCAGAGCTAGATCTCCTTCTCCTGTGCGCCGAGGCTCATGTTCAGGCGGGGAACGATACTGCTCTCAACTCTGCGCACGCATTGAAGGGGATGAAGAAGCAAAATCAGTCAGTCCAGTCAGACGGCGCATTCATTACTATGGAAACGTTGTCTCTGGAGGCGGGAATAACGGAGCGTCCTGATGTTTTACATTAAAGCGAACTATTAATGTGCTTTTTGAAAACTATTTCGATGTTGCGTTTCTGTGAACTCAAAGTGATGCAAATGCTTTCTTTGGTTCTGATTTACGCGTTTGCATTCGGCTGGCAACAGCAAATGTTCGGTCATCAGCAAGTATACTAATGCATGTCCAAAGCGAGTCAAGTAAATGCGCCGGCTTTAACAAGATCAGCGAGGTAAGGATTTTCAAAAATGATTGCCAGGACAAAGAATAACCGTTCCATCAATTCGCCGTTATTATAAGAGGATTCATATCACCTAAAGCAGCGCTGGTTTAATTGATGATAAAATCAGAGAGTCGAATCGATATCAAACGATGTGAATCAGCGAACCGTATCCGTCCTGGAAAAGCTATTCTCGGCCAAGGCTTTTTGTTTCATTCGTGCGTTGTTTTCAAAGCAGGTGACGCTGAACACACAAAAAAATGTCCTTCACAGCGACACAGATTGCGCAGTTCCATCGCAGCGCGCACAGCAACTGCAATCTGTCCCTGCGTCTTCAAGCCAACAAGGTCAAGAACGCCGAGACAGTTGCTGCCCAAGTCTCCAAAATCAAGTCGGCCCTGTTCGCACGCGGATACAAGGTTTGGAATTCATCCGATCCCCGCCGCAACATTGTTTTAAACTCTCGCTCCTCTCGCTCCTCAAACGCCAGTGGGAAAAGCATCTGTACGATATCCTGCGCGATCAGCGGCTGCTCATTCACTTGCAGAAGGACAGTGGTGCCACTGGAGACACGTTGGACCAATTCATTCGCGCAGTCCAAGACGACAACCGCCCGCTCTTTTACGTCTATGGTTTAGAGTTCCATCCGCCAAAAGATCTGTTTCAAATCGAGATTCGAATCCTTAAACCCGACTTTGTTCGCGTTGAAAAAGAAGGCGACAAGACCACCCTGACAGTAATTGATGCCAAGTCGAGCGCATCTTTGAAAGTTTCTCATCAAGTTCAGATCTGCATTTATGCATTGGCCTTGGCTAAGCGTCTGTCAAACCCCCTATTGGACATAAGTATCTCGGACGAGGGAATTGTGTGGATGCCTCCAACGCTGACAACAAACGATTGTCCAAGCGTCATTGATGATGTGTCCGTTCAAAATGCAACGTTCTCTGTTTCGACTGTTCGGCCGCTCGCCGTTCAAAAGGAAACGTTTTCTATTTCGACTGTTCGGCCCCTCGTTACAACGATCCTGAACAAACGTATTCCGCAAATTCTAAAACAAGAACTGGAGGCGGTTGAATGGGGCGTCGGAGAGAGATGCGCTGGCTGCGAGTTTGAAGATGGCTGCTCTATTCGTGCTCGCAAAGTGGGTGATGTTTCTCTGGTGGGAGGGTCTCGCGGGAAGGAACGCGCAGCATTAAAGTTTGCTGTCGATTCATTCCGCCGCAAACAGTCTCAGCCGCTCATTCAAACGAAAATCGATGCGTCTTCCGAAAAGGATTGGAACGCGTTTTGGAAATCAGATCAGTCAAATTTCCCAAACTCAGACGTTCGTGATTTGCATGCTGTAATTCATGATGCTGAGTTTGTCACATCACTGCAATATCAATCGCCAACTGCGTTCTCGTCTCTCGAAAAAATTCTCTGTCTACAAGCTGCCGTCCCAGTGATGGGGCAGGTGGATCGCTGCAGTATGAACGAATCCCCAGTCATCCAATGCGCATTGCAATCAAAAGTTGTTCCAAAGTCCCGACCATATCTTCTATTCCCCCGCGTCGAACATGATTCGATGCATTTCTCTATTATGAAGGATCCAGAATCAGACAAGGTTGTTGCGATTTCTTTCCTCCACCTGTCTCGAAAGTCAGGGTCCGCGACGATCGAATGCGATACTGTCATTGGGTCAAGTGCTGCTGAACAGATCAATTTACCGAAAGCACTGGTGACACGCATTGCAGCATCTGTGAAAGCAACTGTTCGCGGAGCCAGGGAACCCCCACGAATCCAATTCTACGTGTTTTCAAAAAATGAACGGGAAGACCTCATCAATTTGCTTTTGAACGAAGCTTGCGGAGCGCAACCTGAAAGCGACGAATACTGGTCGGATGTACAGTTTTGCATGAACGCGCTTGTCGATAACCCAGATGTGCTGCGAGCACCTTTCTTTCCGTCCGAGCTAATTCGTTATGCAAGTCTCGGGTTGGGATCGAACGCACCTCGCCTCAAAGCTGACTTGCAGTATTTTCTTCAATCACTCGAAGGAACCACATCTGTTCCGATGGGGACAGTTGTTGCGCTCAAAGAGCGACTTGCTGCGATTGTGGGAGAAAAAGTGGCGCCGTCTCTTATTCCGCGCATTGCTGTCGTCAAGGATGCCTTGAGCGCGATTTTTGCATTTCCGTTGTTTAGGCTGACGTTGGAATCTGTTACAAAGTTCTTTGATATGCCTGCACCAAGCACCGAGGACGACCTCTTTGCGTTGTGGACAAGGGACGGAGGGCTTTCAGACGAGCTGAAATTAGATTTGATGAAGCGATCAACCACACAAGCCAGTCTATGCGACAGACTCCGCGACATGCTGGCTGAAGCAAATTTGATGCAAAAGGTTCTGGTGAACAGTCTGCCGCCATTTCAAGTCATCAACTTGAAGTTGTCAGATGATCCACTGTTGTCAAGACTAATGTTCGCAACTCAGGTATTGCATTTTTCGATTCTTTTTGAATGTTATTCATTCAGGTTTTTCGCCCTGTATTCAGTATGAAATGGTCAGAGATTTGCAAGAGGTTCGAAGCTCGCGCTTCCTGGAGACTGAGATGATCATCCTCAAGTATTGGGGTCCTGATGATTCATTTCCAAAAGCTTTCAAAGTTCTTTCCAACTTATCGGCGATTCAATCCTCGATAAGTGGGCAAACTGGAGCCACCGATAGATCCAACGATTTCCAAAAGTTTGACTGGCTGCTTGTGGACTGTAATAGGCTGGAAGCAGGCCAATCCTTCAATGATCTCCTACACATGAACCAGCTGCGGAATGTCGCGAATCAGTATGTGAGACTGGCTCTGGACGAGACCGAAATCATGCAAATCGGTGCTGCGGTTTCCTTTGCGAATGTGGAAAACGTTGTCGACGACATAGTGACCCTCGATTTGGTGATCGCAAGAAACGCTGGGTTTACTTTTAAAACGCTGGACCGACAACCCAAAAACTTTGCACTCATGCGTCGCTATGTGGACTGGAACACATCCAAAATCGCGCGTGGGCTTATTGACGTAGAGGTGCTCCGTCTTCAACGTGTTGCAGCGCGCGGTCCACCGCCGCTTATGATCCGACTGCTTTCAGAAAACGACATGTTTAACGAAATCGAGTTTCAATCTTCATCGGCGGATGAGGACTTGAGGATTGAAGGAAACCTGTTCACAAGTTATAAAGAAATCTACACCCTGGCTGATCATGGCCGGGCATTGCACTTTCTGGAGTCGCAACACAGAGCCATGAAAGGAATTCTAAAGAACGTGGTCAGCGTTGTATGGGGACCACCAGGGAATGGAAAAACGCACAGCCTGGCCCTTGCGGCGTTGCGACTGATTGAAATCAACGCGCGGAAAAATCGGCCATATCGAATCATCATGAGTGCGTTCACGCATGAAGCCATCAACAACTTTATGGAAAAAGTGGAAGAGTTGCTCGAGATCAGAAAAAGTCTGCTTTTTCAGTCCTTTCGGCAATCGGAATGGGTGGAGCAGCTGAAGCTTTCAAAACTGGACTATTCGAATGATTATAAAATTCCTGCGTCAAACTGGTGTATCTGTGCTGGAACTGTTTGGTGCGTTGTTTATTTGGCTTGTCGTTTACTTGACTGGGCGCTTACAAGGATATTCGCAACAGGTCATTCTCAAAAACATTCCAAAAGTACCCAAATGAAAAACACAGTTTCGATACTCTGATCATCGACGAAGGCAGCCAATTTCTCACCTGTCATGCAGCACTCGCATTTCAAGCGATCGACAGCATTGACATTCGCTCAAAGAAAGTCATTATCGCGGGTGACGAAATGCAACTAAGCCCAATCTTAAAAGGGCTGTATCCGACCGACGCCACCGTACGGCCCATTTTTGGATCCATATTAAGCTGCATCATGCGCTCCAACAACCACTTGACTCATATGCTCAAAGAAAACTTTCGATTTGTCACACCGTTGTGTAAATTTACTCAGCAGCTCTACACGGGCGCTACGGATGGATTTGATCCAAGGCGCGGTAATCAAGGTCTTATTCGCAAAGCAGTGCAGATTTGGAAAAATGGATCAGGCACAGACAGGGCCGTGTTGTTTAACACGCTCATGTGGAAGGCTACAGAAACTCCGTTATCGACAATTATCTTGTCTGGAGCCTTGGATTCACAGTCTTCATTTGAAGATCATATACATCGCGAGGCGGATCTTGTTGTGAAGCTGGTTCGTTTCTTTCATACGATTGAGCCAACAGCCACCATGTTTGTCATCACACCACACCGACTGCAACGCACAATCATCACCAAACGCGTGATAGACGAACTCGGACCCGACTTGTTGAAAAACCATACTGTCAAAGTCGACACAGTTGAGCGAATGCAAGGCCGCCAAGCCGACGTTATTTTCGCGTGTTTCGGCTTCTCATCACACAGCCCAACATTTCACAATGAGCTTGACTTTATTTACAACATTCGCCGGATCAACGTTTCTCTGTCGAGACCGAGAGCCATGTGCATCTTGATTGCATCGCACAATTTGTTGAACCCTCCGGCGTTTGTGTTGAATGACGCGCTGTCGCGTGAAGGGTTCTCGCATCTGTTGAGGTTCCAGAGAGCTTCCTCAGTTGTTAAGTGGGGTGTTAGCGGCGGTGATGAGAGTGAACTTGGTGCCTTGCTGGAGGGACTGACTGTGTAGCTGATCGGCTTATTTTTTGGGTGGGCGCTGGGATACACGCGTTTTGGGAAGAACCAACACCAGTCCCAGATTGATTTGCAATATCTTCCGAACCACTTATGTATGCAATAAAGGGATGAATTCCTTCTCTTGAATCATTATTGCTGCCAATCTGTGGCTCTTGCTCTTTAAAAAAAAAAAAAAAAAAAAAAATACCACATAAATTGAAGGTCAACGCGTCTCTGCAATCACCAAGCACAATGACTTTGACATTCCTGTTGGTGATGAACAGTTCATCTCGTAGAGACTGCCACGAAGTTTTAAAGCAGATTTGGCACAATAGGCCAAAAAAATTAAATATTCCGGATCATGGATCCTCTCGGCCTCGTCCCTCAGCATATACGCCAGCTGACGCGACGAACGAAAGACAAGCCAACATCCAACACCTCCTGCTCCAGCAGCCTCAACCGGCGCACTCCGCAACCGTTGCCAAGAACTGTCGCGGAAGAGTTTGCCTTTGTCGCCATCATTGACATCTCAGGCTATTCAAAACTGTCGAGCTATCTTCAAGAAGTTCTTGGCGCAGACAGCGGCGCAAAGATCAAAGAACTCTTGAACAAGCCTATCAATGTGATTATCAAACATGTTCATTTGAGCGGCGGTTCGATTGTCAAATTTGCGGGTGATGCCGTAATCGCCATGTGGTGAGACTCCAAATTTTCTTCGATTTCAGTTGCAAATATACGCGCTATCTGAACACGCCGCTTCATAACAAGGTCGGTTGATTCTGCGGAGAAATCTGCGAGGGAAGTGATCGCTCGAAGAGTATTTCTGGGATGTCTTCAACTCATTGCCTACTTTCAAAATTACGAGCTCGTGATACCCGAGAAAGCGATTCGAAGCCAAGGAGGAACACCTTCAGTGTCAATGAGATCGAATGGAAGTCGGAGGGAGTCATCAATTCTGGAGCCGGAAAAACGGCGATCATCTTACGTGACCGAAGCACTCGAAAAACAGCCAAAGAAAACTCTACCGTTAAAGATACATATCGGATTAGGAGCTGGAAGCTTGCAGCATATTCATATCGGCGATTTGGTCTCCGTTGGTATGCATGAGGAAAATTGCTCTCGTTCGGAATACTTTATTGCCGGGAAAGCTCTCAAAAGTTCTGGGATCCTACTGGGACTTGGGAAACCTGGAGATTTCACATTCGATACCGTTGGGCACGATTTGGTGATTGGAGTCATGGCTCAGGAGCCGTCATTTCCTCCCGTTCGAAAAGGATCTCGAGAACTGAATGGGCGGTTTTTCATGGTGGCCGACACGGATCCCATTGAAAAGTACGTGGCTTGTATCACACAGTCGCTGGGACCCAACGTGGCATTCACTGGGGAGTCCGAGGGAAGACTGTTTCTGCCGTCAGAACGAGACCCGCAATTCATCGCCACCATCTTACCATACGTTGACGATGCACTCGCACAGTGCATGCGGCAGACAAACGCGTACAGCGTGTCGGAAGACTTGGACGGCGAAAGCCCGTTCAGCGTAGACTTGGGAAACTACGACCAACTGCGCGGCGTTGCTGTCCTGTTTCTGTACTTTCCAGCCTTCAATGTCGAAACAGTTTCGCAGCCGGAAAACTTGAATATTCTTCAAAAGATTATACAAATCATTATCGCTGCCACGCGGCGGCATCAGGGATGTTTACGGCAGTTTAATTGTGACGACAAGTCTTTGACAGCGCTTCTTGTTTGGGGGTTGGAAGGATTTGCGCATGAAAAAAGCGAGTGCTACTTTTCGATGGCGGCTGCGATGGACATTGCCTCGCAACTCAAACCGGTTGTTGGTCCCGAATTTGCGATTGGTGCTACGAAGGGAACCGTGTTTGCCGGTATTGTTGGTAACAGCAGTCGATCTGACGGAACACTGCTGGGGGTCTGTGTGAATAATGCCGCTCGTCTCATGTGCCTCGATCGGTGTAGAGGGGGCATCTTGTGCGACGAAGACACTTACAAAGATACAGAGAATGAATTTGAATACGACACCGGCATTCCAGAAGCTACTCTGAAAGGTAAAAATAACCTTTTTGTGACAGCAACTCAATATCAATTCTCACGTCAAAAAATGCAGGCGTCCCAAACCCTGTCAAGATCTATGCCCCGCTTCAAACAAATACCGGTGAACAGAGGCTAAAGGTGGTGCGCAGCAGTATCGAAGGACGCACCAGCGAAATCTCGGAAATCCAGGAAGTCATAACATCCTGGCAGAATGACGGGAAGAAGCGCTTGTTGATCAGTGGACGCAGTGGGACGGGAAAATCGGCGCTAGCGCACTTGGCGGAAGATAAAATCCGCGCTTTGCCAAGCACGCTCCTTTGGTAAGGAACACACGTATATTTCTTCTTGTACCATTTCTAAATAATGCGCGATATCCAGCTCCGGCAAATGCCAGGAAAACCATCAAAACACAATGCTGTCAACTTACACGTTCATCGTGAATGAACTTTTGGCCGCGATGGCGAGCCGCGGGATTCGGCACAAAGACTTGTCCGCAGCTTTACAACAAGACTTGGAACTATCAAGACCCTCCCTCTGTGATCCAACCACCGGAAACCGGATAAAAAAAGATGTCGCGCTTCAAGGGGATTCTTCTCGAGACACGGACACAACAAACAGCGCTTCCAGATCCATTCTAAGGTTACCAACCGTGGGAACTGGTTCAAAGGAAGACAGTAAAAAAGGTGGTTCCCTCAATCGCGGACATCGGAAATCGAGTCCCAACACTGCCATCGCATTAAAAATAGAAGAATTCGATCTCAACAAGCTGGGGCCCTCTCCAAGTATAAAGCACGATGAACCAAGGCGGTCTGACACTCGCGGCAAGAGTGGCGGTACAGCGGTTCAGCTCAACAGCAGTGACTCTGCTGATTGCGAGAGGAGTACGCCAGTCATGAAGAAGGGAAGCATTCGACGGGGGCATAGGCCGGGAATTAATATTGCTCCAAGATCAACCGAAGCAAAGCTTGACAAACTGCTTTCCGCCGCAAGCTCTCTTGCCCTATTAAGTCCTGATGTGAGTACAGCGGAGGTTCAATTATCGTCTCTAAGCACGCCGGTGCCAGTATTATCCCGAACACCGTCAAAGAAAGTACTGGATCCCAGTTGCTCAAGAAGAAATATTCCCCAAGATGTTCCCGAAGTTCCAACAACGCTCCCGGAGGTTCCGGCATCGGAAACCATTTGGAAACTCTTTTCGGGTCCAGATTGCGACACGTTGAATGCAATACCGGGACTGAACGCAAGCAGCAACACAGCCACAGTCACTCACGACATCTTGCCCCGACTGGCTGCAATTATAATTCGAATTTTTGGGGCTTTGGCGTCGCTGGGATACAAAATCGCAATTATGATTGATGACTTGCAGGTACGTTTTTGAAATCAAAAACTGTCGACAGTTGGCCAAAATTGTTTCGTTACAGTGGAGCGACAACTTCTCATTGGAACTGACCCACACCCTGATGCAAAAGTGTCCGCAGGTTCTCTTCATTTCGATCATGCGGCCGATGGAGGTGCGTATCTGCAGCTTTGCAACTGCTGGAATGACGTCCTAACTTGTTGATGCTGAAATCCCAGGAATGCAAAGAACAGCGAGTGCCACTGCTTTCCAAGATCAAGCAGCACCACATCACAAACGACTTTGAGCTTAAAAACCTGGAAAAGGAGGCCGTCGAAGCCATGATCAAAAAGCTCGTGACAAGCAAACCCGAAAGCGTTGACCAACTCTTGACGGAAGAAATCTTTCATCGAAGTCAAGGGAATCCTCTTGTCGCCGAAGTCCTCATCCGCATTTTAAACGACGACACAAACGTGAATATGATCGACGGGGTCCTCACTCGAACGGGCGACAGCGACTCAGCAAACTTGCCGACCGGTGCTACTGCGGCTGTTGTTGCGCAGCTGGACAGGCTCAAGCCTCAAATGAAGACGATTCTCAAATACGCGTCCATCTCGGGCATGTTCTTCAACCTGCAAGAACTAAATGACATCCTTCTTATTGCTGACGAGTCGTTAAGTTACGATAAAACTGTTGCGGGACTGGAGAATGTGATTGTGCTCTACGACGTGTTCCAGTTCGTCAAGGAGACCGAAAACAAGAACATTTTCTGCTTCTCCCATTTCCTCATTCAACAAGGCATCCTGTCGACAATGGTTCCTTCCAAGCGCGAAGAGATCCACTCAGTGTATGCAAACTACTTTTTGAAACGGATGAAGAGGGCGTCCAACAAGTGGGATGTGATCCAGTCCATCGTGCACCATTTATTCCAAATACCCGGCATGGAAGAGAGGAAGCAGATCACCCTCTACACCGCCTTCCTGGAATCTGCGGAGATGGGGATGGTCACGGAGGCGTTTGAGTTTTACGAGGCGCTGCAGAACTTTGAGAAACGAATTGTGCTGACAAAGAACGTGTATGAGGCCATTCGTGAGCAGCGACTGCTGGCCTACATTCATTTCTCAAAACTGTACGTGCCCAACCCCTCAAACTTGCTGCTTTTCTCTCCCTTTCTCTCTCTCAACTAATACCTGTATTCTCCCAGAGATACCCATGAATCTCTCAAACACTGTATAAAAGCGCTCGATCTCTCTGGGTTTCATCGGCCGACATCCAAGCTGGGAATCCTAATCAACTTTGCGACACTGTTCCAAACAACAAAACAAATCATCAACTGCACTAGCGAAATGAAACAAATGCAAATCTCGGACGCATTCGCAAAACGTCTACTGCCCAAAGCCTTTCCCATATCACCCACTCGAAAATACTCTCGAGACATGACACGAAACTCTCTCCGAGCCTCGTTCGTACCAACCCGCCCCTCAACACCCACCTCCGGACAAAACTTGAAAACCATTTCGGAGCTTGTAAAAACGTTTCAACTGATGCAACAGATGCTTGCGCCATCGCTGGAACTCGTCAATATGCAGTGTATATCGTTGATTCTCGGTGTCTCGCTCGTGAATGAACATGCTATTCAAGTTGCATCGTATTTTGCAGACTGTGCGACTGCGCTTGATCTTGTTGGGCGTCCGGTAATGAGCTCACTGACGGATAAGCGGTGTGAAGCGTTAATATCGGGACTTAAGAACGAGCGCGTTGAAAATGATACCTTTTCCATTGCCACCGAAACGGCCCTTGCGAGTATTTACAAATCTCGTGGAATATTCCGATGGAGAAATGGCGACTGGGAGAAAGCTGGGGAACTCTTGAGTGAGTTCTCTCTCTTTTATTTTATTTTATTTCTTTTGATGCTTTTCCTCGATCTAAAATTCTGGTCATCAGGGGCGTCCGAAAACACGCTCAACAAAATCGGAAAAGGCTTTTCTGAACACTGCTACTTTTGCAGATCCATATCGGATTTCTTGTATCGAATGTGAGTCTTGTCCTTCTTTTTTTTTTTTTTTTTCCCAACCCTTCATTCCATCTCACATATTGCGACTGTAACATACAAAATGCCTCAGGTGCGGCCGACTATCTGCTCTTGAATTGCAACTCGAGGACGACCGCAAATTCCATCTCGAAGATGTCAATGAGGATTTGAACGGCGAGTACTTGTTTCGGGAAGCCGCTTTCAGCGCCGAGATTGGACGTTTGGAAGAAGCTGCAGACTTTTATTCCCAAGCATCAAACAACTACGTGAGAGAAAAGATGCAATCTTTTTGTGAAAAAAAAAAAGAGAAATCGTGATATTCACCAATGTTTTATTTTTTTTTTTTTCAGTCTGTTCATGAGGAAGAGCCGTTACGGACAATGGCGGTCATGTTGAACGCATTACGCGTGTCAGTAGCGATGATGCAGTCCACCGTTGGACAGGATAGGAGCGATGATCTCACCAACCGAATTTTGCTGCACTTGGAAACATTTTCAGAAGCAGTCAATGTCACTGCTCCTTTAGAGGTAAAGAGCGCCAGCAAACCTAATTCTTTTTTTTTTTATTGCACCACGTTTTACAAAAAGCCATCAAAAGGAACTGACAAACCTATCCATGAAAAATAGATTCCGTTAACAGCTGGCATGTCCTTCACGATCATGCTTCTTCTCATGGAACTCCACATCATCACAACCGACAAAAAAGCGCACCCTCAAATCACACCCAAAGCGTGCAAACTCGCCCTCCTCATTTCCAAAAAACACACCTCTTCCATCTCCAAAGTCCTCACTGACATTTCAAGCTTTATCAAATCCATGGCGTTAGCTGTCCGCGGGTTATGGGGCGGCGCAAACGATGCAGGTACTGTCCACAAGTTTACCGCAGCAATGAATAGGTGCTTGCGACTAGCGCAAAACAAACCTTGGCTTACAAGGCATCAGGAGTACATGTTATCATCGCGAATTTGGTGCATTACAAGGAATGCGGGTGTTGGGGTGGATGCGGAACGGATGAACGAGGTCCAATCGATTGCTGTTCAGTTTGAAGGGAGCGGACACGCGTTGGAATATCGGTTCCTGAAAATGAGACTGTAACTTTTTTTTTTTTTTCCCTTCAAAATGATGATCACACACACTTGTACATTGGAATAAATAAACTATTCACAATAGCTCTCATTAGCGCATGCTGTTTTCGCAGTCAATTGGGCATATTTATTTCGCGAACCCCATCACACTTCATAAAATCCCCCACTTCACTTATCATCAAAAACATAAAAAAGAAAAGAAAAGCAACCCGTGCACGCGTTTGTACATTTTTTTTTTTACTTGTTGAAGCGAGAGTTGCCTCCCTTTTTGGACTCCTTTTTGCCGTCCACTCCAGTTACGCCAGCACGGCGACTTGCCAATTCAACTTCACGTTTTTCAATGTTGGAGGCAAGCAGGTTTGTACGGAACGTCAGATTCCGTGTGCGCTCAATCACATTTTGAAAGACGGAAGTGTATTGGGCACCCATAATGACAGTGTTCTGTTGAAACGAGAATAGAAAAAAAAAAAAAGACATTGAGAACGGCGCGATGAAAAATAATACAAAAAGGCTCACATTTTCACTGTCAATTTTGGCATCCATTCGCACACCTCGAACCAAATCAACAACCCATTTCTCGCCTTCATCACGACTCAATCCAAGCGTGGCACTCAAAACGCCAATATCAATCTCCCTGTAAACCTTGACATAACTCTCAAACACCATCGTACGTGCAGTCTCGCAAAACTCATCCTTCATCGTTTCCAAGAAAAAGTCCTTCTCAAGCACAGGCACGCATTGTGCAAGGCTCTTGTGCGCTTCGCTAAAGTTGTACTCGGTGTAAAGCGTGTAAATGAACCCAGTCAATGGATCTTGTTGTTGTTGTTGTTGTTGCTGTTGCTGTTGGGCTTCGCCGTTGTGGATTGAGTTGAGTTCGCGTTCGCTTGCAACAAGTCGCACCAGCTCTTTGAGTAAAGTATTCTTGCGACGATTTTTCGTTGTAACAATGCAAGCTGTCAAGTATCGCAGTGCCCATGGACATGTCGTTTGGATGGCGCTAATGTACGCTGGCTGCATGAATGTTTCAATGAGAGCATCGCGGCCCTTTGGGTGATTGAAAAAGACAAACAGGGACCAAGCAATAAAGTAGCTGCGTTGGATAAGCTGTTGCGTGTTGTTGGGGACTGCTGCTGCCGTGGATGAAGGTGGGTTGTCAATGATTTCCTTGAGTTTCATGAGTTCTTCGAGGGCAATGTCCCATTTTTGGAGCAGGATTTCGCAGGCCAGTTTTCCCCACAGCGCATTCGTGTTTTTTTCAACGTCCGTAGACTGGCAATAGAAGAATAGTCGGTCACGTTCATTTGTTGTTAAAGAATGCGCAGCGTGGGACATGGCAATTAGAATACTCTCACCAAAATTCGAAAATGGAAGAGCATGTCTGCTGCGCCCTGATAGCTCCCAATTTGAAACTCGCATTGCGCAAAGTCAAACAACGTGTCCACCATTGCATTCGTGAATTTAAACTTTTTCTCCAAAAACGAGCGCAACACGTTCTTTTCCTGTTTCAACACGGCCAATACAGATGGGTCCTGGAGGATGGTGATCACTTTCGCAGATGCAGTTTGAAGCTTTTCGTACGTGGCAAGAACTTGGGGTCTCTTGGCTTCGAATTCTGAAAGGTGGTGCAGCGCCTTGTTACAAATTTCTCGTTCGAAAAAAAAAAAAAAAAAAAAAAAAAACATGGAGCGTACCAGGCGAGTTGTCCTCCGTCGAGTTGAGCTGCTGATGGATTGAGTTTGCAAAGTCGATCATGTTTGTAGTTTTGAGGAGTTCGTATTTCGCTTTGAGCAGATCCTTTTCTGGGTAGACCTGGTGATAAAATTGAGAGGGATTGGGCGTCAGGCGGTGCGCAGGTACTCTCTCAGAATATGGCTTCGCGCACCTCTTTCTTGGAAAGGAAGTCCAACAGGGGCAGCACCATGTGCCGGTCAAGCAGCGTTGCAATCTTGTTGGTCAAATCCATTTCCAACGAACGGCTTTTTGCCTTTTTTTATGTTTTTAACCTTATTTACCATCTCTGACCCCAACTCAGCTCAGATGGTCAGTGCTGTACAGATGGGCTGCTGGGAAGTGATATGGGCAGTTGGAGAGCTGCGGGAAAGCTGTGGCATGTCTCCGGCGTCAATTCCTGAGCTGATGCAGCCTGCCGCCGAGGGTTCCCTGTGATGGTTGAGGAATAACACACACGCCTCCACGGTACTCTTGTCCAGCCTGACTATGCAAAGTATAGCCGCAGAATATAGGCCGCGGGATGTTCAAGACTGCGCAGAAGAGAGTCGCTGCCATCCTGGTTGACAATATGAAAACGCACGTTTACGAAGAAAGTCGCCGCCTTCATCGACACTGGGTAGGCCAGGGAGTAAACTGGTCTGGAATCACTATGACTACTTGCATGCAGTAAAGCATTGTTCAGAAATGGCTGCTTGTGTATCCGTGGCTTGGAATGGTTCATGAACGGAGGTTGCGAAGTGAGGTGTCAGGCACCAAGGACGACACGAGGATAGCTGCATGTTACGCAGTGGCACAACCGGGTGTGATATGCAGTAACCGCACTCTCAGTGGGTGGCATAGAGCCCGGTGGCATAAATAAGAGCGAGCGTGCACCAATCTATTTCTGCGCAAATTACCCCGACACTCGCAAATAACACACGGTCTGCAGACGCGTAAAGAGCGGATGGAGCCACGAGAGAATGCAAGCAGACTCCCCAGTGTCACGCATGCATGCATGCAGGCAGTAACCGTAACTCACAAGAAACTGCTTTGTTAAACAAAGACAGAAACAGAATTTAAACAGACAAATTTGATGTTACACAAATGTAGGGTTTGTTTAAGGGTCACACAAAGGGTGGCTTTTTAATCAATATGTGATGGGCCCAGGATGCAATTTTTCATTATGAATACATTTTTGTGTCTGCTTCTTTGCAACGAACTACTTAAACAGTCACCTGCGAACTACGAAAACATACAACGCCAACAACGACACCTGCAACCGCAACACCAAATTCAAATACATCCACTACATTGGCATCCAATGGCGCATCAACAGACATACACGCATCCATCAACCACCACCACCTTACACTCCGGCCAGGTCTCACCCGCCGTTCTGGCTGTTGCCATCAACGCTGCAGCCACAGTCATCACAGTCCCGCCTGCTCCGCTCTCATCCCAACTGCCGCCTCTAGCTCAGTTTGTTGGCTCTGTCGTGGCAAGATCGAAAGTGGGTCCGAATGCAGTCTCGGTGGCGGTGGCTTATCTCGAGCGCATTCGACGGAAGCTGCCCAAAAGCGCCCGTGGTAACTTGCAATTGCTTCATTCGGCATACGGAACCTGTTCTTACCTCCTCTATTCCTCTTTCTTGTGCAGGGCTTCCATGTTCGTGCCACCGGTTGTTTCTCGCCGCTCTAATTCTATCTGCGAAATACATCAACGACAAGACTTACAAGAACCGCAGCTGGGTGTCCTTCAGCGAGGGACTCTTCCCAGCATCTGAAATCAACCTAATGGAGCGCCAGTTCTTGTCCATCATTGACTTTGACCTTCACTGCCACGAGGTTGATCACAACCAAGTCCTCAACGCAATCAACACGCAAGACTCCAAGATCAAGGGAATGCTGTTCAACTCACTACAGCACCCACAAAGATCGGACTCTGCCACTTCGTTTGAGCCGCACTCGCCTCCCGACTTTTCCACTAAACCTTGCCCTGGCCTGTCGCAAGGGTTCCTGCCATCACCCGTCACGCCGTCGCCGCTGCCGCTGTCGATGATGGCCCACGCTTCTCGCTTCCAGCCGTACGCGCTCTCTGCGCAGGGAAAGAAGCTCGTGACGCCGTCCGTGTCTCCGTCTGTCCCGCTCTGAGCATCTATGAACAACTCAAACACAAACAGCGCTCTCGAATGCGAACGTCGGCATTTTAGAGATGCAACACACTCAAAACAAAAAATCATGTGCTTAGACACACATCGTGTTTACGGTTTTATCTTAAATAAAATATAACAGTAATTTATAAAAATAAATCCTGACAATTCTCAGTTTTAAACGGAAAAACAAACAAACAAACAAATGAAGTAAGTCTCCCCTGAAGTATTCTGATCCAGTGGCTCGTCCTCTTCACACTCGCACCCCTTCTTCCGCGCCCCACAACGCACCAACCAAAACCACCCCCGATCACAGCCAAGCACCCAAGTCCTGCGCCATCACGCCAAACTTCTGTCTGGTCGACAAACCTCCAGTTGAACCTGCTCATACTCATGTCGCCAAACCGCGCCTCCACGTCTTTCAATGCGAATGACGGAAGTTGGGACTGGGATGGGACCCACCCACATGGATGAAGCTTCAAAGAACCTTCAGCTAGTCTTCACAGCACGAAATTGTCACAAAAAGGTGATCTCTCCACCCCCATCTACACCCACCAACTTGCTCTTCCCCTTGCCTGTGAGTGCGTTTATATACCTCGCCCTCTCCCTTTGCCTTCTCTACCCCCTCTTACCACTACTGAAACTCCCTAACCGCACAAGCTAGATGTGTAAGTTTGGGAAACGCGACCTGCGAACCCCAATGTCCGGAACCAGAGGACTCGTTCTTTTGATGAAGGTATGGTGTGTGGCCATCTTCTGCATCTCAGACAACACAACCGTTAACATCTTGCTTCAGAACCTTAACACAAGCACCCTCCGTCCATACCTGGTGAACATGAAAGACTCCAGCATTCGCGACCAACTGCTCCAGTCGATTGAAGAAATTAAGACTAACGTGGCTGTCATCAACTTTAATGGCATGGCAAAACAGGCTATAAAATATCCCAGACTGCATCCAGTTGTGCCCCGACATGGATTCCAAGTGCCCATGGTTTGACTGTATTGTCAGCGTTAAAGTTACCAGGGACGGCGGTTCTAAAATTCACCAACTGGGTTTGAACAAACTGTGCCTTAAGACGCTTGAGTTCCCAGGTGGACAATTTAAAATTTCCACTATCACATCAAAATCTGACATGAGCCGGTCATATCTCGACAGCCTGGTGGCATCAGACATGCCACCGCACGCCTTCTTGTGCTCTGGTCAAGATATCTTTTGTGTCGAAGCCGGTAATCGAATACAGCCTCGATTGGTTTATGTCAAGGACTCAAAAATGCGCGAAGAATTGCTCGAGTCGGTTGAGAAAGTCCAGCCTTGCATTAACCAACTTCAATGGGATGGCCCACAAAGCTGTTTTGAAGAATATCCCAGACTTCATTCAAATGTGTTCTGATCTCGAGGCCGAGACCTTATGGTTTGACTGCTTTGTCAACGTTGCAGTATCCACCGACGGCAACTCGAAAATTCATCGGCTGGGCCTTAGCAAGATGTGCCCACAAAAGCAAGTCCAGCCTCGCAGTGTCCAATTTCACCGCCATGGCCGAGAAAGCCATCGTAAAGAACATTCCAAACTACATCAAGATGTGCCGTGATCTCGAGGTCAAAATCGCCTCTTCCTCGTCCAGTACTACAGAGCCAGCCGCAGAGCTAGCCGCAGTACCGTTTTCTGAGCCACCAGCAGATTCTACCGCAGGGACCGTCGTAGAAACAACCGTGGAGACCCCTGCAGAGACATCCGTGGAGCCAGCCTCGCAAACCGCCTTAGAAACAATCATGGAGACCCCCGTAGATACGCACTGCGCGTCGCCCGTTAAGATAAACCACACAGTGACGGCCAAGAATGTGAACTCGCGCATCAGCGGATGGGTGGCCTCAAAAGTACGCTTCTTCAACGGAATTGCTGAGCAATCAAAAACAGCGGCTGTTTCTGGTTCCATGGAAGTTCATATGAGTGCACAGTGTCAATCAAATTCTTGTTTAAAGGAAGCCGTGATCCCATCGACACCTGCACCAGAGGCAGCACCAAAGAAATTGCCGCAGACGCAGTACCTCCAGTCGCAGTATCAGCAGTCGCAGTATCAGCAGTCGCAGTATCAGCAGTCGCAGTTTCAGCAGAAGCATTACCAGCAGCACCAGCACAAACACGAACTCGAGCACGTCCTCCAGCACCGGCAGTAGCACCGGCAGGCGCACCTATACCCGAACGTACATCGGCATTCACACCACCACCAGCACGAACACGAGCAGTGCAGACGATTTCAAATAAGACTACTGCACAGGAAGCGGAGAAGTGGGTCTCGTACTTCTGTCAGCCCGAAAATATGGCGAATGAAGACGGTGGAATCATTCTCCCGTCCATCGGTAGTCCTGTAGAGCTGCTTTCTTGCTGGTTTTTTATTCCTCGCATGGCCAAAAAAATCATCACCTCTGCTGGTGGTCCGTACAATGAGGTTCGTATCTCTTTTTAAACTCTGACCGTGTCTTTCCCTGCTCTAATGTCTCTTTACACTCTGGTAGACTCTGTTTTTTGTGGCAGTTGCATTTTTGGAAATCGACGCCAAACGGAAGGTGGGGCGATACCTTCTGAGCCACAGCAAAAATCCTTTATTAATATCTTTTTTAGCAAGAAGACGGAGAAACGGAGCGGTTTGGCGGAAATTGCATATGCCTCGTCGCACCTACTTATGGAGGAGGGAAAAAAAGGTTCTTAAAAAAAAAAATAAATAAATAAAGGAAGAAGAGGAAGAAGGACAAAGGTGCAAAGCGCATAGTTTTAAAAATAAAACACTAAAAATTAATGCAGAAACTCTGTATAAACCGGGTTCTCCGTCTCATTCACAAACGAATACCCAAGCACATCAAGAAACGCGCCAAAATCCGAACGCTCAGCTTCAAGAACTTCAAGTCCAACCAGCACTCGCGCAATGTCCGCCCCGTGGTTTCTGTAGTGAAACAGCGACACGTTCCATTTTCCTTCTAAATGGTTTAGAAACTTTTTCAGGGCTCCGGGTCGTTCTGGGAATTGAAATCTGTATAGGACTTCGTTTTTCACTGTTGATGATCTGCCGCCAGCCAGGTACTGATAATTGAACGATGCTGTTGAGTTTCCATTTGGTGGAGTATTATCACCAAACGAGAAGAAAGCTCACCCGCAAATGCGTTTTGGCCATTTCATCATGCGAGACATCACGGGCCTCCATTCCTCGTTCGCTCAGTTTTTCGAGCAATTCATTAACATCGTTTTCCAGGTCCGATACTTCAACGGCAACGAAAATACGCGCCGTGTTTGCGTCACTGTACCGGTACGAAAACTCTGTCACGGGTCTGGGGTCGATGGCACCGTACAGTTCTAAGAAACTGCAATGTTTGAAAAAAAAAAAAACGATTTGAATTTGTAAGGCCAGTAACGTGTTGTTGTGCTTGCTGTTTACCTTCCAGGCCGCTCCGGAATTTTCACTGATATCAGCGCCTCTCTCCCGTCACCAAGCCGTGCTCGTTCCGCAACAAAACGCAGTCGATCAAAGTTCATGTTTGCCCCTGAAACAACTCCGACAAACACGGCATCCCTGAAGTGTGGGTTCTTGGACAGAAACTTCTTGATGCCTGCAACCGCCAACGCTCCCGCCGGTTCAATAATTGATCGAGTGTCTTGAAAGAATAAAAATGGAGTTAGGAAGCATGAAACCTTCGGTTGATACATCTGGGAACGGGGACGCATGTGTACCATCAAACGTGTCCTTGATTGCAGCACACACTTCGTCCGTGGACACGAGCACAAAGTCATCCACAAAAGAACGGCACAGTCGGTAATTCTCTGCTCCCACGAGCCGTACGCTTGTACCATCCGCAAACAGCCCTGCCTGCAAATTCAAAAACGAGTCATAAGCAAGCAAACAACCCAATACAAAAGGTTGCATGTACCTGCGGAATCTCAACAGGCGCTCCTTGATGCAGAGACTGGAACATGCTGTCTGAATCGGCCGCGTTAACACCAATGATCCTGACTTCCGGACGGATCCGCTTTACAAACGTGGCGATCCCTGCCAGCATCCCACCGCCGCCACAGCACACAAAAATTGCATCGAGCCGGTCTTGTTTGATTTGGCGCAAGATTTCAACGCCAATTGTTCCTTGGCCCGCAATCACCAACGGATCTTTGAAGGAAATCAGTCATTAAAACACAAACATAGATCCCACCTCATCCTTTTCCAACACGTACCATCAAAAGGAGGAACGTAAATCAGATTCCTGTCCTCTCGCAGTCTCGCGCATTCCCTCTTCGCTTCATCAAAGTCTGACCCATGCAAAACCACTTCTGCTCCAAGTCGCCGAACATTTTCCACTTTGATTTCCGGCGCGTGTTTCGGCATAACAATCGTCGCACGGATGCCCAGCTTCTTGGCCGCAAGAGCCACTCCTTGCGCACTGCCCAACGTTTCAGCGTTAGTTCCTGGAATATCGGTGGGGTCACAGAAGTGTATCTCAACTGGTTCCCGGCAGACGCGCAAATAACGCCAGTATTTTTCTCATCTTTTGATAAATGGTACATTCGATTGTAGGCACCTCGAATTTTGAAGGAAAAAATGGGCTGCATGTCCTCCCGTTTGAGGAAAATCTTGTTGCCCACTTTTGCCGACAGCTTACTCGCAAGCTGTAACGGGGTTTCCGAGGCAACATCGTAAACGCGGGCATTCAGAATCATCTGCAAACTACAGCAGGTTTTAGCATGTAAGCATTTGCAACGCTATCCTCAGACGACTGACTAGTCAAGTTCCGGGGTGTCTTCCATCGGCGCAGGCGCGGGAATACTCGGCTCTGGCCATTCAAAAAGATTTGTTTGCGATGAAACAAACTGATTCGCTCGACTCAGAACAGTCGTGACAGATTCACGCGCGCCAGCCATTCTTCGGTTTTAGTTTGTGGGGAACAAAGATCAGATGCACAATGGATTTACAAGAAACTGAGCATTTTATTTATTCAAATCACTTCTAAATGGATTGGCTGATTTCTCAGTGGGCCTTCATGGCCGAGACACCAGTCTCGGCAGACTCGTCGGTAAAGTCCTTGACAAAAGTCTTGCAGTAGATTCCAAAGAAGGCGATCGAAAGGAGACATGGAACAACCATCACCCAGAACTGAGCAGTGGAAGTAAGCTTGTTTCCGTTCTTGGCAGTGAACACGAATCCGTTGAGCGCCCAGGAGATACCTCCTCCAGCAGACTGGGTTCCCTTGTAGAATCCGGCGTAACGGGAGAGAGTCTCGGAGTCGTTGGAGATGGCTCCGATGAGGTAGTTGGTGTAGATCTGGAACCAGGCGTCGTAGATACCGTAGCACACATACAGCAAGAAGGGTCCAATGAAACGGCCAGTCTCCTTGCCGGCATCGATGGGGAGGAATCCTGGTGCAGACGCAGCGTACTCAAACGCAGCACCTCCTCCAAAGAACACAATGGTGGATCCAGCAATCAGGTAGAATCCGGTCCAGGCACGGGTGGTACGGGTGTACTTGGTGTTGTCGAGGTACATGTTTCCGAGAACCCATGCTCCGGCAGCCTGAGCTCCCCAGTAGAAGATGGCCTTGAGGGAGTTGGTACGTCCACTGAAGTAGTCTCCGAAGGGTCCGAATTGGTAAGTGTAGAACCAGTTGGAGGCCATGCATGGAATGAGCTACATACACAAAGGATGTAGAGTAAGCATTCAATTCATAAAGGCGGAATTAAACAAAGACATACCAGGGTGAGCATGGCTGGGTTGGTGAAGAGCTTGAGAACCTCAACAAATTCACGGCCAACGTTGGTGGGTGGGGACTCGACCTGGGTCTGGTCCTCACGGATGATGGTGCCAGGTGGCTGGATAAGGAAGGCAACAACGGATCCACACGCCATCAACACAATGAAGATGAGGTACATGGCATCGCTCATGGCAAGACCAGTGGCAGAGTTCCATGACAGGATCGTCGACAGGGAGTTTCCGAACAGAGCACCAATGTTGAAGATGACCCAGAAGGTGGCAAAGAAGGTTCCCTTCTGGGATTCGGTTGGGTAGGTCAAGCAAATCTGACCCTGGGCGGCCCACAGCATACCAGCACACAGACCAATGTAGGCACCAGAGATGATGGAGAAGGTGTTGGCAGAGTCTGGGATGGAACCGTCAGCACCCTTGGACTTGAACACATTGTACTGGGCAGCGGCGTACACGGCGTAACCGGTACCACCGATGGCAGCAAGAATACGGGGTCCAAGAATGTTGTTGAGACCACCGGCAAGGAGACCCATGACGGCAAAGCACAGGTACAAGGCAGCGTTCTGCTGGTCCTTGACGACTTGGGCGGATGGACCGTCAGTTGGGAGGGAGTTCAAGGCGTTGAACATTCCCGGGCACAAGAAGCACACGAATGAGATGACGTAGACCTGGGTACGTGCCAGGTTGAGCGTGTCCATGAAACCCATGTTTTGTAGTTTTTGGAGTTCTTTTACTTCAAAGAAAGGGCGGGAATGCTCGACATTTGTACTTTCCCAAATTGGTCAAGCCCAAAAAGAGCTCAACAAATTTTCCAATTTGGATGAGCCAGAGAAAGCCGTACGAATTTGCATGGCTTTACGCTGGGGCAGAAATAGAGTACCCACCTGCGCAACGTGCGTCGATGTGACGTGTGTCTTTTTATTTCCCTGCTGAAACTGGTGCAAATAAGACCTCCGCTGCCACAGTCGCTACCGTGTTCGCAGCCCGTTCGGGTCTGCGTTCCGCCGTCTCTTCCGCCCGGCCATCCCTCCCCCACGCCTATTGGAGACAAGCTCCGTCTCTGCGCCATCCGCATCTGCTCCTGATTCAACAACGTCTGAAGCCGCAAAGTAGGTATCTTCAACCATGTCTTCGGCCGTTTGTAACGCTTCTGATTCCTCCTCAATCCCTCCATCAGACACTTCAGTTGGATCATCCAAAACAGGGCTTTCTCGCAATGCTTCCCTTTCGACACCAAACAAACAGTATTCAACGTCATTGTCACGCACGAATTCACCGCCACCTTTCGAACTGGTTTCAGTTTTTGTCGGAGCATTCAAATTTGTCGAGGCACGTCTGTTGACTAGAGCGCAGACTCGCTCTTCAATCGTATCCTTGATGATGTAGCGATACACGAAAGTTTCTTTCGTCTGCCCGATACGATGGACACGATTGATGGCTGTAAGTTTTGGTGGAGATTCAGTTCAAAAACAAGTGGCACCTTCTTGGGGGAAAAAGATAACATACCTTGCATCTCCAAGTTCGGGTTCACCACGGGCTCCACCAAAAACACATGTGTGGCACAAACAAGAGTGAGTCCGCTGGACTGACTCTTTGCATTCAGCATAAACACCTTGATGTCTGGATCTTCACGGAATCGTTGAATGCTGTCTTTCCCCTTTCCAACATCAAATCGAACGTGGCGTATTCCATTCTGTTCGCATCCCATCGAAATAATGTTGAGAACTTGGTCCCACTGGGAGAAAATAAGAGTCTTTGCAGTGGCATCCGTTCGTTGAATGTGCAGCAAATGGCGCAAGATGAAATCTGTTTTTGATCCCAACGACCCGTTTGAATCCAGTTTCACTGATGCAATACTGGACTGTAAGGACGTGTCCATCCTGGGATGTGCATATACTATTGATTCTCTTTCAGTTTGCCCTTGAGAATTTGAAGCGAGATTTGCTCTGGGAGTCGACTTGACTCGCGTCATTTGAGTTTCCTCATTCTTCAACGGCTGTTTGCACAATGCGCATTGACGGTGTTTTAAAACCCACAGCCTCAGACAATAGTCGCAATAAAAGTGACCACATTCGGTGATGTATCCATCTTCGAAAGGAGATTTGCATACAAGACATTCAGGACCGTCTGCAAACTCTGTTCCGTCAGAAACGCTTTGAGGCTGAGTTTGCTGCGCAGAAGTCTGTTTGGACAAGAATTCCATGTACTTGACACGACCAATTTGGGCAACCAAACGGGACTCTGTCGAGTGAATGTTTTCGTCGGTTTTTTGCAGTGTGCGCTCAACGTCAACTGGCTTTTCTGGAGCAACTACACTATCGGATAATGCTTGCAAGCGCTTGAAAAAGTTGATACGGGCATTCGCTAAAACCGAAATCTTTTTCAGCTCGCTGAATGCAAAAGAATTGAGATTAGCAAGAACGAAATGACACATATAAAACTTGAAATAAAAAACTGATACACACGTTTGCATCTCATTCACACATTTCAACTGCACTTCAAAGCCGCGATTGTATACTGCGAGTTTCATGACTGCCAGTTCTTTTTCGATATCTGGCATGTCCGAGGTGTCCACCATGTGTTTCAACTCCTTCAAGATTGCAAGGGTATTGGATTCCCCTTTTCGTAGAGTATACCGTTTTCGAACTTCTTGGCATTCAAGATGGAATTGCGTAAAAAACATGCCGGCAGCCTTGTCCATTGCCGAAATTCCTCCAGCTAGCAATTCACGCCGGTCCACGAGAACGTCATTGTAACAATCCTAACCACCTCTCGCCCGTTAGCCAAAAAACCCGAAAACCACATGAAAATGTCGCACAACTCACCATGAGATCATCCAGCTCACTTTGAACTTCTGCTCCTCGATTATACTCTTCACCTGATGGCTGGGTGGTGGGTTCCTTTTCAGAGACTTGTTTTTCGATTCCATCGTCCTCCGAAAAATCTGCGCCGTCTTCCAGCTTGGTATTGATGAGCTTCAGAATTTTGGTCCGCCATTTCACAACAGCTTCCAACCACTGCTCCTCCAAGCGATCAAACACATTTCGCAGACGTTCAAATTCGTATCGAACAACAATTCCACCAACGTCGTCCTCTTTCGCATACTCCTTGCGCCATCCATTCAATTTCACTATTTTCTCCCGGACAGCTGCTGAAGTTTGAGGCCGGAATAACAGTCGCCGTAATCGCTCAACCTCCTGTTCCAAACCGGCCAAAATATTGCGACGAAGACCCTCCGCTTGCTCATAGTATTGATTTTCCAGTTCTTCTTGCTTCAAAGAATTATGACAGCACGCAATGAAAAAGACGAGTTGATGTTCCAATTCTTTCAGATTGATCAACTTATTTCCCGCGTCTGTTTCTTGGTTTTCAGTAACTTGTCCTTCGTTCCCATTCTCAACTGGAATAATTTCTGCAGCCACCATGTCCCCCGCCTCATTCACCTTTTCCAACTCAATTTCCGACGCCAATTGCACATATTGAGTACGCACTTCTTTCAACAGGTTTTGGTATATTTGAATACTGTGTTCGTACTCTTTGAGGAATTCAAACAAGTGCGCTTTGCTGATTTTTAAATTGATGAGACTTCGTTCGGTGGATGTGACGGCTGCTTTGCTGGTTTTGCACATGGATTGTAATACTTGTTCCATGGTCGCGACTTTGGCGCCATTTAATGCAGTTTTGTTGTGGCCTCCGATTTGCGGATGGCAGCTGAAGAAAGTTGGAGGAAAAAAGAAAAAGTCAGCATATGCAGATTACAAAAGGGAGGGTGACTTAAAATATTGCTGTACCAGGCCTGTCGGAGCTGAAGCAGCCACGACCTCATTTTGGCTTTTCCTTCTTCTGCTTTTTTTAAACTGGATACGTGTCTTGCGTAGGCACTGCCGCGGCCGGTGTTGGGGGTGTTGGGCGCATCACCTTCGTCCTTTTTGAGGTCTTCCATGCATGATTCGAAAAGATCCTTATAATAAGACGCTTCGACAGCACTAAAATCAAGTTGCACAACAAATTGCCGCTGGACAGGCAACATGAGCTCGTCAGCCACATTCTCCTTTGAATTTCGATACATGACCCTCTTCAAAAACTCGAGCAACAAAGCCCGATTTTCCACAGCTAACAGTTTCTTGAGCGCACTTGATCTTGACGCAAACGGCTCAAGACCCAAGAAAACACACAATCCATGCAAATCAGATAGTCCACCCGACTTTCCAAACGGCGTTCCCGTGACACACCACGCATTCCTCCGCGGGATGCGACGCGCCATTTCACTGGTTCCAGACATTGACCCTTCAACCATTTGGGCTTCATCGAGAATCACGCGCCACCACTGGATTTCCATTAACGGACTCCGTGGGCGAGTGTATGCACGCTCGTGTCTTCGACTTCGACTGTTGTCTCCGCGGGCTAGATGGATTTCTTTTTGGAGGACTTGGTATGTTGTGAAAATGAGGTCGTAGGATAGGAGCTCTCTGGCTGTGATTTCGTCGCCGGCGCTTCGTCCTTTGTACACGCAATGTTTTAGAAATGGGGCATGCGTTTCTGTTTCAGAAATCCATTGACTGAGAATGGAGGGTGGGGTGATGACTAGTGTTGCGCTGGAGGGATATGGTGTGTCGGGACAAAATGCGATGCAAAATGAACAGCGAAAAATGCTCTGCCGTGAAGAGGAGGTATACAATTTAGGTTGATTGGTTCGGTTGTTTGAACGGCTGGATTTTTGACAGTGTGGATGGCAAAACAGCTTGCAAACGACACAATGACGAATGTCGCCATTCCCAAATGTTCCACAA
Organism: Chytriomyces cf. hyalinus JEL632; assembly: GCA_025435555.1. Lineage (NCBI taxonomy): Eukaryota > Fungi > Chytridiomycota > Chytridiomycetes > Chytridiales > Chytriomycetaceae > Chytriomyces > Chytriomyces cf. hyalinus JEL632. The sequence continues at coordinate 825,836 of JAIWWG010000004.1, read as the reverse complement.
AAAGCGCACTGAGTGGGACATGCTGCAAATTCGTAGGGATGATGTCCCACTGGATACATGTCCCGATTGTTTGGGTTCGTGTTGACGGAGTGTTTGTGCAATGTGATCAAGGCCAACACTTCGATCGTTTTTCCAAGTCCCATTTCGTCAGCCAGAATGCCACCCAAAACAGAGTTTATATTATCGCATTCAAGATCTTTCGGTTTTTCGTGTTGTGCAATGCGGCCAGTGAATCGGTTTGCAACAAAATCAATGTCCTGTTCGGGGACACAGATGCTCTCGCAAAACAGAGGGACCGTTGAAGTATTGGGTGATTCGCGCGATAACATCCATGATACTGCGCGTAGTTGGTATGGATGTAGGGTGACTTTTAGTCCGATGGCACTTTGCTGCAAATCAGCAAGTGCGGGAATAGAGCTTGTGATTTCGCGGAGGATTGCTTGCGGGGAAAACCAGTCGCCCTGGCGCATGGGATAGATCGCATCCAGCAGAGGTCCTACCGTTGCAAACTTGAAAGAAACAAAAGGGTTACGGGGTCCAGCATTGACCGACCATGAATATAAAAAAAAATACCTCTTGCACATAGACAGAGACGAGAAGTGAGTGTTTATCTTCGTGTAGAAGTTGGATTTGGGTTTCTTTGAACTCTTTTATCAACACTGCAGTCACGCTCTTGTCAACGTGCATGGACTTGGTTTGCTCGGCTTCAGGTTTGTCTTGCCCGCCTTGACTCCCTTTTGGCTCAGCGTCTGATTCATTGGCCGAATGCACAGCCAGTTCGACTGTGTGCAGGGAGCCCTTTTGTGGTTTCAGCAGCTCGACCACACCAAGCTTGACCAGCATCTATATATATTTACACAACATAAATATTTACAGACAAGTGAATCCACCAAGACCAACAGCCTCGGACACATGTGACTTGCCAGGCATGCATGCATACAGATGCAGCGTTCGGACACCGATAGACACCATATTCGGACATGGACAGTTCAGATCTTTCTTGGTCTCATGAGCTGGATGACCCTCACAACGACAGCCGGGGGAGTGTCTCACTGCTTTCCGGCTTGGCCCGAGTTTTTTTCATTTTAATCATTTTGGGAAAATGAAAAATCGTTGCTGTCATGTCAGCGCATCTGATCGCATATTGGTTTGGGCCAAATGGGAAAGCGCAGCATCGCGAGACACTCATCAGCGCCTGAGCTGCCTGCCCTGGGTGGCGCAGCTGCTTCTCAGTGCCAGTGCAGCCCCGCCACTTGGGCTCAACCCCCGCACAAGCAAGCAAGCCGTCGGCTCTTATCTGACTCGCATCGCTGCAAAGGCTCAAAGATAATTGCTTCAAATTGACACAAAATGCGCTGATTAAAACCAAACAAATCCAATCACTCCCAAACTGCAAATCCTATAAAACCAGACACACCCGCCGCATTCCCTTCTTCTTTCTTCAGAATCTTTCCAAAAACTACAAAACATGGGTTTCATGGACACGCTCAACCTGGCACGTACCCAGGTCTACGTCATCTCATTCGTGTGCTTCTTGTGCCCGGGAATGTTCAACGCCTTGAACTCCCTCCCAACTGACGGTCCATCCGCCCAAGTCGTCAAGGACCAGCAGAACGCTGCCTTGTACCTGTGCTTTGCCGTCATGGGTCTCCTTGCCGGTGGTCTCAACAACATTCTTGGACCCCGTATTCTTGCTGCCATCGGTGGTACCGGTTACGCCGTGTACGCCGCTGCCCAATACAATGTGTTCAAGTCCAAGGGTGCTGACGGTTCCATCCCAGACTCTGCCAACACCTTCTCCATCATCTCTGGTGCCTACATTGGTCTGTGTGCTGGTATGCTGTGGGCCGCCCAGGGTCAGATTTGCTTGACCTACCCAACCGAATCCCAGAAGGGAACCTTCTTTGCCACCTTCTGGGTCATCTTCAACATTGGTGCTCTGTTCGGAAACTCCCTGTCGACGATCCTGTCATGGAACTCTGCCACTGGTCTTGCCATGAGCGATGCCATGTACCTCATCTTCATTGTGTTGATGGCGTGTGGATCCGTTGTTGCCTTCCTTATCCAGCCACCTGGCACCATCATCCGTGAGGACCAGACCCAGGTCGAGTCCCCACCCACCAACGTTGGCCGTGAATTTGTTGAGGTTCTCAAGCTCTTCACCAACCCAGCCATGCTCACCCTGGTATGTCTTTGTTTAATTCCGCCTTTATGAATTGAATGCTTACTCGATATCCTTTTGTGTATGCAGCTCATTCCATGCATGGCTTCCAACTGGTTCTACACTTACCAATTCGGACCCTTCGGAGACTACTTCAGTGGACGTACCAACTCCCTCAAGGCCATCTTCTACTGGGGAGCTCAGGCTGCCGGAGCATGGGTTCTCGGAAACATGTACCTCGACAACACCAAGTACACCCGTACCACCCGTGCCTGGACCGGATTCTACCTGATTGCTGGATCCACCATTGTGTTCTTTGGAGGAGGTGCTGCGTTTGAGTACGCTGCGTCTGCACCAGGATTCCTCCCAATTGATGCCGGCAAGGAGACTGGCCGTTTCATTGGACCCTTCTTGCTGTACGTGTGCTACGGTATCTACGACGCCTGGTTCCAGATCTACACCAACTACCTCATCGGAGCCATCTCCAACGACTCCGAGACTCTCTCCCGTTACGCCGGATTCTACAAGGGAACCCAGTCTGCTGGAGGAGGTATCTCATGGGCGCTCAACGGATTCGTGTTCACTGCCAAGAACGGAAACAAGCTTACTTCCACTGCTCAGTTCTGGGTGATGGTTGTTCCATGTCTCCTTTCGATCGCCTTCTTTGGAATCTACTGCAAGACTTTCGTCAAGGACTTTACCGACGAGTCTGCTGAGACTGGTGTCTCTGCCATGAAGGCCCACTAAATGCAGCTCCCTGGATGTGTGGATAGACTAAGACATAAAAAAATAAATTACATAGTGTGTACAAAGCGGGACGTATCTTCCAAAAAAAACTGTTGGCGTGAATATTTTGTTTTTGCAACTTTATCCTCGTCTTTATCGACAAACATTTGACCCGCTGTCCAAACAAAACCGGATGTCCCCTCATAATCCATCTCGAGTTCTGAAAGTGAAACAAGATCGCTGCGAAGAAGGAGAAAAGGTTCATACAGCTCGATGGCCAACATCTTTGTTCAAACAGAGTCACGCTGAATAGTTAAAACGCGTACTTGCAGGCATCCTCCCGGCAATGGAATATCCGAATCTTGTCATTGGAAAACCACCTTCTGAAGCTGTACCCGGCATCCAATACAGCCAACAACAACAAAACTGCACTGCAAGAATGGAACATTGCAGCAGCACATGCAACGCGTCTAACACAGTACAAGAACAGATCCGTTTCAGGCGAATACTTCAAAGTCACTTTCCACAACAAGAGCGTGTGGCTGTTTGAAGCAAAGGAAGCGAGTGATGCGGTTGCGTGGATCCAAGGCATACATGCGGCCTCGGTTCGAGCGGCCGAGACACAGCTGGCTCAGCATCCGAAGGAAATTCGAAGGCTGCGGTTGGAAATGACACGGCTTGTTGGAGATGGTTCAGTGCTGTCCGGTTTATGCATTCAACAGCTCACGCTAGAGCGGCAAATTCGGATTGCGAGTTTATCAACGAAAGCGGAGGCGCTGCAAGAAGAAGTGGAAGCATTCAAAGCGTATTTATCAGCCATCTCTGCTCACAAGGAACCGAATGTTGTGTGCGAGTCTGCACATTCCCGAACATGGAGTGACGAATCGAAAGCACTGACTTGGAATACCCTTTCTCAAACGAGTGTATCGGCAAACAACCCTGACCCGCTTCGGTGTCGCCAACAATTTGGCGCAATATCGCGCTCAAACTTGGAACGCAACTTCACGCCCTGCACTGCTCGCTCGACTGACTGCTCCGTATCATCCTGCACAGAAAAATCTAAAGCGCATGCTGCGCAAAAGTCCGTGTCGATTGGTTCTATGGAAGCTCAGGAGTCGCCTGACGCACTAGAGACAACCGACGCAGTTGTGTCTCATTCGGATGAAGCAGCAGCAACCAGTTTTACGCGTCAGATTCAGTCCATTGTGCTGAGGAAAGTGAGCGGAAGCGTTCGGACAATATCGACTGGAGCCTGTTCAACAACGAGCGGAGTACCCAACCAGCAAAAGGAGTCTTTTCACGCATCCTTCCAACTTCATCATTCAGGGCGATCGAGCGTTATGGCAGCTAGCCTCAGGAGCACAAGTGGGCCAATTAGTGCAGTGACAGAGTCAGAACTACAATTCAAAGATCCGAAATATGCAAATTCAAGCCAATCATTTGATGAAACTATATCTGGACTGCACCGAAATGTTGTTGAGCCTTTGTCAATACCGTCACCGCTTCAGACAGGAAATGTTTCCGTTTTTCAGCAAGAACTGAAAACAGCCTTGGCAAACCAACTCAAAACGTTCGAGCCCATGCTGCCACCCACAAAGTTGGAAAACACAACTGCAGAGCCACTATTACCCACAGACCAATCCACATTACGATTCAGTCCAGCCATCCTACCGAATGGAAACGCCATGCCTGCTGCTGTGCAAAACACGCCGGCATCTTGCTTAACCGACGCAATCCAACAAATCAAACTGCGAAAAGTGTCAGACTCTCGGCAGCGCGAAATGGCGTATTATCCGTTCCCTCCAACCGCAATGAAACCGATTCATCGACCGCAACCGCGACTTTCTCGGCTTCAAACGTCGGAAGTGACGTTACAAGAGGAATTGAAGAGTGAGGCGGGCGAGAGTATTGTTGCTGTGGATGCGGAAATACTTGAAACGGAGCAGGAAAGCGTTTCATGTTTGGCGAAGCAGATTGCCAGTGTTAAACTCAAATCCGTTGGATTGAATAGAAAATAACAATTGTATATCCCCAGATTATTACATGCTTGCATGTGCTGGTATATGAGTCTGTTGCGTGGGATTCCATGCGATAAAAGTCATGTTAGATGTTCTCTCTCAGCCACGCCGCTCCTCCACTCACGATGCCATAACAATCTCATTGCGCTTCTCTCATGGCTCGCTCTTATTGGTCAGCGCTTTATGCTTTATTTTAAGAAGAGGACCCTTGACTGTTTTGTTTGATCAGAGTTGAAGAAAGTAGTTGCAAGGAATGAAAAGTGGGGGGTTGAAATAGTTGGAAAATGTGCTGTATGCGTTGTTGAACCATGACAAGCAAGATCACGAGGGATCATTCTTCAGAGGTCCGAATGGTGATCCAGGCCCCTTATTAAGCGGGGAACTTTACTGGTTCTAAAACCCTGCAAGGACAACAGCATACCGCACAGTAATCTAAGGCATATATAAAAATATGTCAGATGGATATGAATTGCGATCGCCTGGAGTGAAAGCTGCTTCAGCATGTGACGATGAGGCAGAACTCTACCGGTAGCTGAACAGAAAATGCCACAACCCGATGAGGGGACGTAGATGGACAAGGATGGAGGGGCAGGGATGTTTGGTCAGTCAATGGACGCGCAACTGTCTCCAACGCCGTCGTTGTCGTAGGTGATGCGGCCAAGTTGAAGTGGAGATGGATTGAATTTATTTACAGTTAAAAAGATCTCAAAGTGGAGGTTGTTTGTGTCTCGCCCGCCCCATCCGAGACCTGCCAATGAGCCGCCCAAGTGAGACTTGACTTGCCTTCTTCGCAAAGCTAGTTAATGTAGGGACTTACAATCGACCACTCCAGATGACATGGGCCGAGCTCGACTCCAGGTCAACATGAACCTACAGTCACAACCGAGTCTCGCACCCCCTAGAAGCGCACCGGCACTCAGCAACAACGGTGCGAGTCCATTTGCGACAGCGTTGAATGCCCAGCTCGGGCAGTCAAATCCTTCGAACCCATCGAACCAATTGAACCAGCTCAACAGCCAGTTCAGCCACGCCGGCCAGGTACCACCCCCGCGTCAACAACACCCCTCACGAAGCGCAACATCAGGACCACGAGATAGGCCTCCGCCTGTCGCGCAGCGCAGTGCGACAGTTGGGCCTGGTTTAAATGAACCCAATCCGAACAGACTCTCGGGCCTACTTCCACCCAGAGAAAGACGGCAGCTACCACCTCGTGCGCGCAGAGAAGTTCCTCATGTAGATAGTTCGGTTGATGACTCGCCCCCTCCACACCGTCCCCCGCCACCTCCGCGAAATCCATCAACTCGTGTCAACAACGTACCTGGGAACCTTCGGACCCAAGCGCCAATGTCTGCTGGCTTAGAAGGCCCATCTGAACTGGTACCCATGCGACGACCGTCAGTGAGGGATCAATCTTCATCTCTCAATCGAGATCAGACCTCTTCAGTAAATAGGCCTCCTCGGTCGGACTTTCCTCGCTCTCCAAGAGTGGCCGCGGACAATTTTGGACGGTTCAGCCCAAGCGAGTTTGAGGCCCCTCCCCAGTCAGTGGCTGCCCCTATGATGACATCTGCAGAGACTTTGGGAATTGGTGGAAGTGCTGGAGAAAATGGCATCAAATCTGCTTTCAGAAGGCCCGGCGCTCCAGCGAAAAAGTATGATCTTCCTATTTAAACATCACAACCTCCATTTACTCATTCTTGTCCTGCCATGTCCCAGCGCCCAGAGAGTATCGCTAAATGTAGTCCCGCAAACGTTTGAGCAGCCTCGAACACAAAACGGCTCAACTGAACGGCCACGGCCGCCTCGTCGCGATATGACCAAATCTCCGCAATTGCCACCACAACCACCTTCGGAAAACGGGCGATCGCAGGGAAATGTTCCACAAAACAGGCCTACCCTTCCCATACTTCAAACTGCACCTCCAACAATTCGTCCAACCTTTGGAAAAGATGCTCCTCCTGGACGACCACCAATGGCTCCCTCTGGTCATAGAATCAGCGTCATGAAACAGCAGCGGCCCGATGTTCCTCTCAACGTGTTTATGATGGAAAAGGGCATGCGAGGAAGTGTCCTCAAAATGACTGTTCTGGATGAATCGGGAGCCGAGCATGAAGTCAATCAACTCGATGGGGAACATGAAGAATGGGATGAAAGCACCGACGACGAAGATGATAACATTTTCCGCCTCGGTAAAGGCGCCAAAGTCAAAAAAGTGTTGAGCGGTGGCCAGCTTGGCAAAAAGGGTGCACCTCCTGCGCCACTTTTGATTGCTGAACAGGATGCTCGGAAAGCTCTTGCGAATTTAGAGGGGGGTCAAAGTAGGACTGGACATCAAAGGGCACTGAGTCCCGTGCGCGCAGCAGGGAAAGCCTTAAAAACTCCAGTGCAAACACAAGCGCCAATCTTGCCAATCAGTGCTCCCAGGCAGTCTGTTCTGAAATTCAGTCATGGAGGAGCGTTGGCGGTGAACTCGAAAGGAAAGCGGGATGATGACAGTGATAGTGACGCTGCCACAGAAGAAATGGACGACGTTGATTATTTGGACAGTTACAAGAAAATGGGGATGGCCCCAGTCCGCGTAGCTGCTGCGCCTGCGCCTGCTGCTCCTGGATCTGACGCTTCAACTGCAAAGTCGACTCCAGCGGCCAGCCCAGCTGTAGATGTGGCTGCCGTATCAGCCTCCGCTGTAGCTGCAGCACAAGCAGAAGCTGACGCTGCAATTGAAGAACTACAGAAACAACTTGACAAGGAAAAAGCGCAAGGTGCTAGACTGAGACAGGCTCTCGAGTTGTCCAAAGGCGACATTGCACCAATTCTCGATCTTCTTCAAGAAAAAGAGAGGCAGCTGGAAATATTTAAGGAGGCAGTCCTGGCAGCGAAAATGGCCGTTGACGAAACTCGGATAGAGCGAGATGAAGCTGTGGCTGGAATGACAAAGAGCAAAGGTGAAGAGCCGGCCGTTGTTTTTAAGGGCTCCTTATTGGTCGATGCGTGTGTTCATATTTTCTCTCTTGTTTTATACAGGCGATTTCACGCAGCAGCTCATGGAGCTGGAAAAGGAGCTTGACGTGATGCACAAAGAACGCGAAGATCTTGAAGGCCGTCTCCAAAGTGCCCTCAATGCGAAAACCAGCATCGAAAAAAATCTCATGCAGCGTGAAAAAGAGCGTGACGAAGCGGAAATGGAACTGGATACCCTTATGGAAGAGCGTGAAGCGGCAACCAAACAGCTTGAAGAAAAATCAAAAGGCCTGACTACCGCCGAAACGACTCTCACACGACTGGCAAAAGAAGTGGAGGAGTTGAAGCGGCGTGAGCAAGACAGCGTGAAACGCTTACAGGATGCTGAAGCGCGAGTCCATGCCACAGAAAGTTCACTCCGAAAAGCCGAAATGAATGCAAACTACGCTGTAAATGAAGTGAAAACGAAAGGCATGGTTTCGGGGGAGATTGAAGAAAAACTCAAAGTTACCATGAAGGACTTGTTTTTTGCGCAGGCGCGAGAACAGGAGCTGGAGCGGCAGGTGAAAAGCGCCGAAATGCGGCTCAAGTTCTCTGAGGATGCGCTGATGGAATCAGAGATGGCATGTGAGAATGCAGTTGCTGAAATCAGCGCACTTAAAATGGGCTCGCAAGATTCGGAAAGGGTGCTTCGTGATGAGATTGAAACTCTCAACAATGACTTGGATCAGCTTGCGTCAGAACTGGACGAAAAAAGCGTGCAAATCGAAAGAGCCCACGATACCATTGGTGACCAAGATATCAAAATCAACGCGCTTGAAGCTGATTTGGAAGCCGCAAGAGATGAGATCGAAGCGAATGCAAAAGTGATTGATGAAATGGGGCAATCACTTGAAATGGCCAAGGAAAACCGGCAAAATCTGTTGAACCAGTTGAACGATCTGAGCAATTCGCACGCCGTTGCATTGTCGCGAGCAGTTGAAGCGTCGCAAGGCGGTGATGCCAGTATGAAAGCCCTCATTGCCGTAAGTTTACGACTTTGCTTGATGCTATTCTATTTCCTCATCGATCATTTAACAGGAGCGAGAGTCTTGGGAAGCAAGAGTTCACGAGCTCGAAGACGTTCTCGCAGAAGCTGAAATGGAGAGAGATGACTTGAAAATGCGGTGCGATGAAATGGAAAACGACCTGGAAGACATTATGCGGGAAAGCGGTGAAAAAATCGAATCCCTAACAAAATCTCTTCAAGCAATGGAAGGTGGAGGTGACGCTCGACTGGAAGAACTTCAGGCGCAACTTTCCGCAGCAACCAACAATGTCCATGCACTCGAAAAAATGATTTCCGAACTTGAAGGCGAATCTCAAGCAAGCGAAGCTGCAAATGCAGCTCGTTTGGCCGAGCTTGAACAAGCGATCGAAGCTGCGAACTTTGAGCGTGAACAGGCTGAAGAACGAATTGGTGAACTCGAAATGCGGCTGCAAAATGTGGGTGCCATTTCAAGTAACGCGGACACGTCAGACCAAATCCGAGCCCTCGAAGAGGCTGTGGCAGCGGCCGTGGCTGAGAAAAACATGTTGCAGACTGAATTGACAGAGTTGGAGACTCAAATGGATGAAATTTGGGCTGAAAAGGAGGGACTTCACGAAAAAGTGGCATCACTTCAAACGGAACTGGAAGAAGTACGAATGGAATTGGAAGAAGCTCGGAATAATAACGGCAGTGGTGAAAGTAGCGAAGAAATCCAAGTGCTTCGCCAGGCCCATGATGGCGCTTTAGCTGAAGTTGCAATGCTCAAAGACCAGCTGCAGCAAGTCCAGGAAGCAAAGCTGGACGGAGTGGATCCTGACGTTCGAGAAGAATTGGAAGTGCTGGTGAAGGAACGAGATGAGGCGCAGGCGGAACTGGGCATCTTGAAAGCTGATCTCACCGATTTGGAGGCCATGTTTGAAGACGCCCAGAAAGAGACTGCGGACTTGCAGATGAAATTGCAGCAGTCAAGCAATGTAAGAGAAAAGACCTGTTTGTAATCAAATTACTGACTAGTTTCTCAGGCGCAAGATTCTGAGGCGGTTCAACAGTTGGAACAAGAGCTTGATGATCTCGTCGCTGAAAATGAAGAATTACGAAAAAAACTGGAGGCAGCTGAGAATATTGCACCAAACAATACCTCGGACGATGTGAGTATATCTGCTCTTTTGCGCATGCCTCCCTTCTCACCGCCTCTTGCTCTACAGGAACTGCTGACACTCAAAAATGCACTGGCTGACGCGCAAGACCAGATCGAAACGCTGCTTGAACAGGCTGAAAAAGCAAACGGCGCCGGAACCTCGAATCCGGATGATGCCGCCAAAATTGCAGAACTGGAATTACAGCTCGAGGAATCTCGATTTGAAGCTGATGATCTTTTCGCCAAGTTGGAAGAACTTGAAAGCAGTATTGCAGCGAATGCGGTAATTTAAATTGCGATTTGTCTTTTTGTCAAACAAAGCTCACCAGGTTGATGCAGAACTCTTCCGAGCTTGAAGCTCTTCTCGAGGAAGAAAAATCCCGATCATTAACCCTAGGTAATTCCAAAACGTGTTTCACCATTCAGTTCATATACTTATCAATTACCCAAGATGCGACGAACAAGTCACTGACCAACGAAGTTACGTCTCTCCACGAGCGTCTTGCGCGGCAAATTGAATTGTCGAAAACGGAAGGAAATACGCAATCAGTGATTGAAGATTTGGAAACCAGTTTAAGCCAATTGAAATCCGAGCTCGACAGCAGCGTTCAAGCCTTCAACGAACTCGAGGCCCAATTCAACGATTCCGAAAATGTAAACAAAGAACTGAATCATGCCTTGGATTTGGCCGATCAAGAAATCGAAACCTTGAACCGCGAGCTCGATGAAGTCTATGAAGCAGATACCGCGAAAGAACTCGCTGACACGAAATTAAAGCTCGAAGAATGTCTCGCGAGGCTTGAAAACGGAGATGGCGTTCAGAATGGAGATGCTGGATTGATTGATACCGCAGCTTTAGTTGAAGAGCGAATGAAGGATCGGGAACAAGAAATGGCGAAATTGGAAGACGATCTTCGATCGCGCATAGAAGTTTTGGAGGAGCAAGCAAATACTGGAAAAGAGTCTTTGATCCAGCAACTTCAAGAGCAGCAAGAAGATGCAAAAGAAATGCGCGAAACACTGGTGTCTCGATTGCGCCAACAAGAATCCGAGGCAACGACTTTGCGAGAAGATTTAGCCAGGCTGCAAACGGACTTTGCCGAAGCATCAACCAACTTGAAAGCCACAGAAAAAGGATTCGAAGAGTATCGATCTAAAACTGAGCGATTGGAGAAAAAGTATCTTGAGCGCGTTGATCTTGTGGAGGCCGCGTTGGATCAGACGTTTGGTGAGATTGAATCGCTGCGTGCTCAAATTATCCAATCGTGTCAAGAGCACAATGTGGAACCACCTGCTTTCAAGCCCCTTGAAATGCTGCCCCCGGCAAATTATGAGGATAAGGATGGTGAGGTGTATGATGTGCCCAAGACTGGATTCCTTAGTTCTCTTTGGAAAGGCCGTCGACCAACAATTACCAGTCCAAAAGAGGACAAAAAGAAGGACAAGGACCCGGCCGGACGCCCTTCCGTTGGGTCCCCTCAACCGGTTGACGAAGCCCTGAGGCCCAAAACCCCGTCAAGTCCGCTCGATGTACATAATACTAAGAACGTAAGTCCTGATTCAGCTCAACAAGAAATCCTGTCATCATCATCAACGTCAAAACCTGATCCGAAATCATCTTTAAAGAACAAGCAAAGCACGGGAATATTGTCTTCGCTGTGGGGTGGTCGCAAAAATCCAGAAGATGCGGCGGGCCAAGCTGCCGCAGCTGCCACAACCTCCCCTGTGACACCAAACGCTGTCGCTGCTGCTGGAAGTGCCGGGGTCGATGTCAAACAAGTTATGGTTGGGGCAGACGATGACGATGTGCCGCAACAACCACCTTCCAAGTTCCTTGCCTCCATTTGGGGTGCCAAGTCCAAACTTAAAAGAACTGACTCAGAACCAGCATAAGCTGGTTCCTAACAACCTATTATTTTTTTCTTCTTCTGCACTGGTGCATGTCATTGAGATATATTAGTTACTTGTTTTCGTTTTAGAGATGATATATAAAGGAACACGTTTGTTACTGAAGACAGCATTGCGCTTTATTTACTCAGTAATCATGATTACTCACTCGTTCCCTTGTTGTAACAGATCGAACGCGTTCGATAATTTAATGGTTTCCTTCGCAGGTACCGCCATTGGCCTTGCAAACCCTTTTGTGAGCTTTGGCTGCCTTTCGACACTTGAGTCATTGATTGGAGGCTGATCTACGTCCTCCTCCTTAATACTATAGAGTAAAAGCCCGCGTTTCTTGAGATCAATAGCTGATGTCAAAAGAATTGCGGGTCTAAAAATGTTTGAAAAGTTATGGATTAGAGACCAGTGAAACGGGAAATAAAAGGTTTCGAACCGTGTTGACGCTAGAACGCGTTGCGCAACAATGATTGCCTCCGGGTCCTCGCCTTCTGTTTCAGTGGGAATTCCGTAGTGCTCCGCAAGTGCTTCGATAAAGTCGCGCTGTATTAGTTTCATTGGAGCGAATGTGTGGAATTTGTGCCTGCAATAAACAACCATGGTTAATTCAAACAGCACGGCAGATAACTCGTTCAAATACTCAACGATGCTTGTAACAGATTTGAGAATGCAGTTGTTATGAGCTGCGTGAATTCTAAATGCTTTTCGGCATATTCAACCAACTCGGGTGTGTAGAAGACAGTCCGGTTTTCAGGCTTTGCCATTGCCTCACATTCAGCGTTACACCACAAGTCTCCATCAGCATCCACGGGGGAGGGGTATACGCCGAGCGCGCCGTTCTCTTTGTCAAGGAGCCACTTCCGTGTTATAGCACGAGCATGAGAAACTTGGCCGCAACTCCTTCGAATGCTACGAATGCCGCATTTGCATTTTAAAGTCATCATTGCGCCGCAAGCACCTGCGTCCACACAAGATTTCCCGGCATGACAGGGATACATGCAGACATGACCGCATTTCCGCTGTTGCCCACACAGCACGGTACACTCCTCTAAACACGGCTCAACGTGACAGATTTGCGTACATGGATGCGAGCAAGCGAGCTTCACTTTCCCGCATGCTCTGCCACATGAGGGGAGATCAACACTGCTGCAGACAGTGCTTTTGACTGAATTATTGCCGCATTTGCATATCCGCTCGACAAGAAATTTGCAAGGAGGGCACGGTTCCGAGGGTGGGTGGCATGTGTGCGGAAAAATGGATGCATCGTGACCACAAACGCGTTTTGCAATGCAGTCCATTGAGCAAGGAGGGTAAGCATTGCTGCCGCATGGAATTGGCGGCTCGAGGACCGTATTTCCGCATGCGCAAGAAACGGATTCGAAATTTGCTTCGAGACAGGGTGGGCACGGACCTCGATGACATTCAAGCTGTTTCAAACAATATTCGCGTGAGTGCCTTCGAATTGAAGCAGGAAAAATTCTTTAGCAAGAACTCAACTTGACATTGATGTTTCCCGCACTTTAGCATACGGTCGCATGGAATTCCGCAGTAATGGGGATCATCATTTTCATTATCATAGATGATTGAATCACGAGGACAACACTTTTGTTGGCAATGATGTCGGCCGCAATTTTTCGATCGGCGACAAAGTGTTTTACATGCAATTTCGGTCTCGGATGCATCAGAGCAAATGCGAGTTGTTGAAGTACTTTGGCACTTGCAAAACATTTCCACCTGAAACACCAATGATCAGCACTTCAAAATATCGCGCGCCATGAGCGCAGTTTACCTTTTCAAGGCAGACAGTACAAGGTCCTTCATGACATTGCTGTTTGCAGCAGTGCCCACATTTCATTTGATTCCAGCAAACATCGTCGCACAATATCACCGATGCTTCACAAGATGTTCGAGTATCTAGCGACTCTTTGATCGAGAATTTACGCGCTCCACAGGGACACTTTAAGAGAATGGTTGGGTCTTTGGGGCACGGTAGTGCAGCTGAGCCGTGTATATGGCACACCTCTTCGCAAGCATGATTGCCGCAGGCGTATGGTTTGTCGCAAATTCTACCGCATGAGTAGTTTGGATTGAAGAAGGCCTCGTTGCAGGAAATGGTTTGCGCATCTTTGCCGCAAGTGCACGTTTGAGTCACAGAAACTGCGCACTTTTTGCACGGTCCCCCGTGGCATTGATCCATGCACAAATGAGACTGGCAAGACAACTCGAGGTCGCAGACGGCGTCGCATTCGACAGATTCGATCGGATCAGAACAGACATGAGTCACCCTGCATTGACAGAAGAAGTGTCAAGACACCAAACTCTCTCGATGGATTCGAAAATACGTACTCGGATGCTCCACAGCCGCAAGTGGAAGTTACCGACTGAAGGCACGGTGAACATGGCCCTGGATGACACACATCCTCGCATTCATGACCACACGATAAACCCCGGCCGCACGTCAATCCACAGCTTGAATCAAATGATACTGTAAGGCACAGGATAAACGATCAGATGAAGCGTTACCTATGCGGCGGATCAAACCACGCCTCATAAGGGTCTTCTTCGCAGCCGAGCGCCTTCCCACAGTAGCAGGCGCCTTCTGGGATATCTAAATGCAAGCGAGGGCAGCTTGGGCAGCGCCACTGCTCCGACTGTGTTGACGCCCACTCGTCCACGCATCGGAGGTGGCTCACAGCATGGCAAGTGTCGCAAGCAAACACTGCGTCCGCAACGAATACCACATCTATGCAAATGTTGCATTCGTACAGCTCGTCAGCTAGCTCGAGCTCGAGTCGTTTTCGAAGTGTCAAGTCGCTCCTTGACATCAGATTTTTTTTTATGGTTCCGCACACATGCAAAGAAAAAAAGCTACTACAGCGACTCTAACTTCATCTGCAATGCCAGCATCATTTGCTGCATTTGCTCCATTTGCTCTTTCAGTTTCCGCTTCTCAGCTTCCTTGTCCGTTTCCGCCGCTTCTGCCGTCCTTGCAGCCGCATCAGGCAAAGGAACCGCTGCTTGTTGTGCTCCGGAACTTTGTCCGTTGGCAAGGGCAGCTGTTGGTATGAATTTCACAACTGCTACAGGAAATAGTCCAGCCATAGATGTCGTAAGGTTTGTACCCACGGCCCATCCGTCGTCAAATGTCTCACTAGAAAAGAAAGAAAGAGAATGCTTGAGCGAGAGGACAGAAGCAGCATCTGAAACCAACTACTCACGAAATAATAACTTGATCTCCAGGAGACATTTTCAGTTGATCCTCAACGTCCTTTGAACCGCCATTTAGGTCCACATACTCTGAGCTGGGTTCATACCCAATCCGAACAGTTAAAATTGTTTCCGTTTCCATGGGCGGGGCAGCTGTGACAGGGATTGGCGCAGGGACAAACGCAGGAGTCCCCCCAAACGCGCGAATCAGATCAACATCATCATCCTGAACAGCATGTACTATCCGCACTGGAACAATCAAGCTCGCTTTTAATCGCGTTGCTTTCGCCGGCGTGTTGTTTGAGTTTTCTGAAGCCAAGGGTGATGACGGTAGCACAACGCTACTACGCTTGTCCAAAGCCTCGTGAATCATTTGAATCGTTCTCAAGGGATCTATTATGACGCTATTTTGGGTACTGCCGCTGGTACCCACGCTGTGTGCTCGGCTTGAGCTTCCCATACTGGCTGGGCTCCCACGAGATCGCTGAGCCGCTGATGACACCGGATTCGAGGCGCCAACACTGCTTGTGCCGCTTTTGTAGACAAATTCGAACACGAGCGAGTGATTTAATTGAAGAAGCAGGGTGTTTAAATCTGGACGTGACTCCGCCAGTTGCAGAGTTATTTTGAGAGGGTTTTGAGGCGAAAAGAGCGGGTAACGGTCCAAATGTGCTTGCATTGGGGGTACTTTGTATCGAAAAAGAGTTCCGATGGGAATTGGAATGGGGATGTGTTGACTGGGTGTTCTGTTTTACACCAGACCTATGGTTAGCGCTGTAAACACTATTACTTTTACAGCCAACGTACTTCAGTGACGCGGTTTCAACCAGGTAGCAACGGACGGACGATATCCGCTTCACAAGCTCGGAGCCGTCCTCGATGGTGACGTAGATGTCCATCTGGCCGTCCTCATGAAACACGTAGCGGGGGATTGTAACGCTGACATTGAATTCACCTGCACAATGAAGAACGGGTGCGTTAGTCAATTAAAGAACAGGTTTCAGTCCCATGTCACACAAGAATTGTTTCAGGGGTTTTTCGATGGGAAGAAAAAGGATACTCACCACCCGCTGTTGCACCCCGACCGACTTTATCTTCGCCCCTCAGCCATCTTGGGAACGCCTGCTTCACAACAACAGGGCAGGGGTCATTGGACATTATGAGGGTATTGTCGGCGCAAACTACGGAGGCGACCAATTCATAGAACCGGGCTTGCCGTTTAGCAAAGGTGGGATTCGCAGTATCGAATTGGTGACTGAACGGCATCGAGCTCAGAAGAAAGTTGTAGGACGGCAGGATGTTGCTGGGTATCTGAAGCGAGAATGGGAACTCGTGCCTGTTATAAAGAAGACACTATTAGAGCGGCGCAACAGTCCCGCAACTCTTTGAATGGTACTCACACGCCCGGAACAAGAGATTCGTTGTATTCGTCTTTGGCCCACACCGACAGAGAGATATTGACAGGATCACCGTCCACAAGTGGGTTGGATTCGGTGCCAGTGATCCCAGAGTCAGCGTCCCGCACACCATTGGTGGACCCGAAGAAGTGAACTTGGATGTGAGTGGCCTCGGCAGGCAGCAGATGGGTTGCGATGCGGAGACGGCCTGTTACAAAGCGGGCGACAGGCACCTGGGACGATGCGGGCAAGAGCGGCACGCCAATGTCTGCATTGACCCGCACAAGCACAAGCGGGCATACGGACATGGATGCTGCTGGATAGGTCATGGGCATGCACGTGCGAGTGTGTGTTGCTGGGAACAGGGTGCCGGTGTGTATATTTTTGTTCGTTTTGGTGTGATGAGAAACTATTAAAATTTGGTTCAAGCCTGTTGATCGCGTTAACACGGCTTCGGTAGCCCCCTCGGTAGCATGCATGCACGCATACAAAGCTACACGCGTGTCTTGATGGGCAGTCTACCGGCCTGTCCCGCACTCACATACCCCCAAGTTGCTCCCCCAGACAGGCACTGTACCACCCTCCAAGCGAGCGACAGCATCTGAAGTAACGAATGAAAGCCTTACAAACACCTTACTTGGCATATTACCCTCATCCAAGCTGCACACCTGCCGCAACCCAAAATTGCGTTGCCGTCTCGTCATGGAATTTTCACAGGTCATTGGATGCGCAACTGCGCTTGACGGATGCAAATGATGGACCCCCAAGGAATTAACTCGCATCATGTTAAATGAAACTGCTGCGATCGACAATTCGAGAATTGTCTTTTTGCCAATCCTGTCGTGATTTTCATCTCACCTTTTGAAGACAGAAACAGGCATGAACCAGTCCAGCTCCAGCGACAACGGAACCTTCTGGACGGGTCTACTACTCACCTTATTCACCGGCCCCATCATCGGCTCTATACCGCTGTGCTGTGCAGATGCTTCAAATTTGAGATACCGAGGCTTCTACATGAGAGGAATGGCCGTTAGCTTCTGTATCACAGCGATCCTTCTCGTGATTATCACAATATACGTTGCTCAGCAATGCCAGCAGCTCTACAGTAGCTTCAGATATACCGACGAGTATGGCAACTATTATTACTTTACGTACGACTGTAACGGCGTGTACTCCCGCCTCTTGCCGATTGCCGCCTTTTGGCTTCTGGCTGGAGCTTTCATTTGGCGCCGCGGTCGTGCCATTTTGCAAGCAGCCGAGAGCCAGAGTCTTCCCACCACCATGGCAGTCGTTCAAACAGCCTATCCTGCGTATCAAAATCCCGCTCCAGTAATGCAAATCGTGACTTCAAACCAGCCCTTCCCAGGAAACGCGGTCATGCCTGGTTACGCGGGCACACCCGTCACTCTGGGTGCCCCGCCAGCGTACGCATATGACTCTCAGGCGAAAGCCCCGTTTCCCAACACAAACTCGGTTGTGGCCTGTGAAAATGTAGCCCCGGCAGGCACGTACGCCCCACCCAATGTTGCACCACCTTTTTCGGGTCAAGCCTCGAATCCAGCTCCGTTGCAGCAAGCTTTGAGTCTCGAGAGTTTGGCGCTCCATTTGCAAATTCCAAAGCTTATGGAGGTCACTGAAGGCATTGACGGTGTTATGCACATGAGCTTTAAAGAGATGCATGAGAAGTATTCCATTACTTCGGAAGACTTCTTGAAGATTAAGGAGTATAGAAAGAATTTGGGGCATTAGACTTGAGATTTTGATAAATGTCGGTTTGCTAAATCATCGTCATCTTCGACCCGCAGTCTCTTTTGGTTCAATAAAATCCTGGTAGGCAATAAATAGCGCGCCGTGTACTTTTTATTCCGTTCTGCATCAAGGCCTTGTAACTCAAGAATTGTCAGTTTAATTTTTTGATCATCTTCTTTAGAATCACGAATGAACGAATCCAGCGACACTGGAACATTTTGGACGGGCCTGCTAATCTCATTGTTTGCCGGGCCCTTAGTCGGATCCATCCCGCTATGCTGCGCAGACGCGTCGAACGTGCGATACAAAGCGTTCTACCTCCGAGGAATGTCCGTCTCCTTCTGGGTTGTGGCGGGCATCATTACAATCTCAGCCATAAGCATCGGCCAAGACTGCCAGAGAACGTACAGCTACTACTACAACAACTACTACTACCAACCCGACTGCGGCATTATTTACCAAATCATGCTCCCCATCGCTGCAATATGGACTCTCATCGGAGGCCTTCTGTACCGCCGTAGTCAAGTCATTCTACTGGCTGCGCAAACAGGCCTACCCACCGTTATGATGACTGGGACAATGCAGTACAACATGCCCGTCCAAACGCAAGGGCAAGGTCCAGCGCTTCAATACGCGCCGACACCAGTTATGGCTCCCTACCAGCAACAGCAGCCAAGCTACCCCGTCCAAGCCAGCGGCCCGCCCGTCCAGATCCCTGCCGGTTACAATGGCCAGCAATACGCGCCGCCTGAATACAGCAACTCAGTGTCTGAGAAAGGAGTGCCAGTCACATCGGCTTTTACAAGCATGGTTGGCGAGCCTTCACAAGGATACGCTCGACAAGCGAGTAACCCGCCCATTGGGGCAGGCACTTCCTCGAGCCAGACGCCAGAGCCGGCGGCGATGCTGCAAAAGAGTCTGAGCATCGAGAGCTTGGCGCTGCTGCTCAAGATTCCAAAGCTGATGGAGATCTCCGAAGGCATGGACGGTGTCATGAGTATGAACTACAAGGACATGAACGAGAAGTACGCCATTTCGTCGGAGGATTATCTGAAGATTAAGGAGTATCGCAAGCGCGTCGCACAGTGACATCTTGGATTCTGATTGGTTGAATAAAAAAACATTTATTTTGCCCACGACAGCCCATCATGGCGCCCAAAGAAATCAAACAACTGTCGAATGCAGCCGTAAGCAAAGCCCCGTTGCAACAAAAACCAGCTTAGTGACGAGCTCATTTGCAGGTGGTTGATCTGAAAGCGGAGCTGTTCAAGAGCCGGGAGCAGTTTGAGCGTAGTCGAAGCACGGGCGGATCGACATCGATGCAGGGCGGTGGCAGCAACGAGAGCATTAAGGAGTTTAAAGTGCGTTTTCCTTGGATAACTGGGAGCGGGCACTATCGTAACTCAAATGCATTGCTCTGTGGTTTTTCGACAACAGCGACTCAGTGATGCAAACAAGCTGCGCATCAAGGAAATGAACGAGCGGCGTCTTCACAGAAACAAGAACCACTCCCACTCTGCCTCAAAGTCGAGGCCAAAGGAGGAAGAGCCCAATGACGACACGGCCCTGGCTGCTTCATGGGTAGCCTTACAGCGTAAAACAGCAGAGTACGATCGGAGGGCGAACGCGAAAAACTTGGACTCGGATGACGACGAACCGGATTCATCGAAGCGGAGGAAAGCAACTGGTGCCGGAGAAGACGCCGTGCCGCTTGTTGATTTTGTCCGGAAACATCAAGCAGAGGGTTCATCAGCAACGAAAGAAAGGCGGAACGAGTCGTTGTCAGCAGACGTGGATGAAGATCCTTGGATTGAAACCACAGATTCTTTTGGGCGCACGAGAATCGTGCGAAAAAGCGAAGCTGCCAAACTTAAGCAAACGGGACCCAGGTATCCATTTGGGCAAACTTATCTCGAATCTTGACTCTATGAAACATCTGCTCCCCGCACCATTGACTCTTGTTTTCCCCTTTTTCTCACAGCTTCGTAAGTGCTGGTGAGTCTGCCGAGACTGGAGATTACGACAACAACGACAGTCGCGATCTGGAATCGCAAGATATGCGGCGCGAACAAGAGCGCCAAGAGTGGGAACGCCAAGCCATGTCCGAAATTTTTGGAGACTCATCCGGGAAGAAAGATCCACTCCCACCCCCGAAACACTACGATCCAAACCGGGAGATTAGGAACCTGGGTGTTGGATTCTACGGATTTTCTCAAGAAGATGAGGAGAGAAAACAGCAAATGAGTGCGCTGCAAGATATACGCAAAGATACCCTTGGCGCTCAATCAAAGGCAGTTTTATTGAAGGAAAGCCGAAAAGAGAAGCTTGAAGAGCGAAAAGCATTGCTGCGAGAAAGGCGGAAAAGAAAAGGTGCGAGCAGTAAGGGCGATGTCGGTGGTGCGGGGGATGATGAAGATGCCGATGTCGATTCCTTCTTAAAGGGGCTGTGAAGGAAAGCGCATGTGCATGGAGGGATTCTTCTGATAGGAAGTGCAGATTCTGAATGCTCGACACGTTTCTCATTGTGCGATAAACCTCAAATGCCATTGTAAAAAGGCCTGCCCATTCTTCATCCATTGTCCAAACTAAAAATAAGCTCCACAAACTTGATCCGCCCAATATGAAGAGCATGAAACTACTGGCGTGCATTCTGATGGTCCCAACGGTGACTTTTGCAGCAACCGCATTCGATCCGAGCCTGTTACCCGAGATCACGCCAAGCACGAACCAGCGGAACCCGACTTCGATCCTTCTCCTCAAACTTGTAAGCTTGCGAAATCCCGTGTTATTTGCGCTCTTTCTCACCCATGATATGTTTCCGCTTACTCAGGAGAAATCACGCGCGCGAGTTTCGAGAAACCACGCGACCCTTCCAGACGATGGAACTTCAGACACGGCAAAGGGCGGATTGAAACCTCACTTAAGGTTCGAAAGCATCAAGAAGCGGTCGGACATGCACTCGCTGCCTCAAGTGTTGGGCTTTTCGCGGCAGCAGCACCGCGGAAAGAGTCTCGCTGGTCTTCTCTCTCTCGGCCCGAGCGAATGGCATGACTGCCTGTACTGGATCCTGATGAGCATGTGGCTGGTGTTTGGGCTGGCCATCGCACTCGCCGTCACAATGGACTGACCGGCTTTACCGAACTTCTTCATCACCTTGGAAGTTTTTTTTATTTTTTTTTGTCCCAAAGTAAAATATATATCATCGAAACACAATGGCACAAGGACTCATCAAGAAGGCCTCAACAGCAGCGAAATCAGTGCACCAGCAAAAAAAGGCGCTCGGAAAGACCAAGCGTGGAGGTGAGGTTCTTATTTCCCACGTCCTCAGCTCTCCCGCGTTGCTTCTGGTCGTGCCTTTGCCACAACTCCTCATCGAAATGTCAACCCTCCACCGTCTTCCGCGCTAAGCATGCAGCGTGCTAAAATTCAAAACTGAACGAAAAATAGGTACGGCAATCGCCCCCAAGAACCTGGCGCTCGTTCGACAGAAGGCACTGACAAAGGTGATTCAGCAACAACTTGGCTATTCGCAACAACAGAACTGCTCCTAACTTTGACACCAACTTGCCGTTTTCGCCTCCCCCAATTCAACCGTGTGTCTTTAGAAACTCTCTGCCGGAACAATGACCGACACTGAGCGACAGATGGCAGCCAAGGCGGGCAGTACCGGCAAGCTGACCATCATGCGACCTATTGCAGACAGGGGTCTGAAGGATATTGTTGCCGAAAAGAAGAAGAAGGGTTTGATCAAGGCTGCGGAGGCAAAGAAGATGGCTGCTGCCGTCAACGCACGACCCACCAAGAAGAAGTAAATCAACGTCTTCAGTCCATGCGTCCTTTTTGTTCGAATATACGCGAGAACATGAGGGCGTTGGCACGCTGATATGAAATAAACGAGGAATGTACAACAAGGCGGAGTTGAACCAAAAAACACGCGACACCACGGCGGATTGCTCTGAGACTGGAAGGCATCCGAATCTGAGGGGTCTCACCAACCGAGCAAGTGTCACGGCCTGGACGTGTTGTCTGATTCAAGGTTCAGGAATACTCTTGGGGGCAGCATTTAAACACGGCGCGTTTGTTCAAAATAGATTACAAATACTCAAATCTGCGATCGGAAAACGCTATGTTCTGCCTCGACTTCCTGACCACCTTCGCGTTCCACTACATCATCAAGCGAGTAAACGAAACCCACACCCGCATCGACACCGAATCCGCCCTCTTCCACTACACCTCCGCCAGTGCTTCTGGTCTCCTCAGCGCACTGATCCTGTACCCCTTCGACCTGGTCCGCATCGCAACAGTTCCAACCAACCAAACAACATTTGCGTACTCCACAATCCCATTCTCAACCGTGTACCTCGGTCTTTACTTTAGTAATCGTGACGCCACATCTGTCGAGAGCCGATTTCAGTGGGCCCTGACCTCGTCCCTTTTGGGCGTGTGTGTGGAGTTACCGTTCGATAAAGCAAAGTGGGGAATGTTTCGAAATGCCAGGGCCGGGTCGGCGTTGTTGACGACGGGGTTGAGAGTGCCGCTTGCCATGGCGTTGCTGCTTGTGTATGACGAGTTTGGGATTGGGCTGAAGCGACGGAGGGAGGAGAAGATTGAGTGGCGCTTTGAAGATGTGCAGAAGTGGAGGGATTAAACTACACAATGCAAGAACGCGTGCATCCGATTCATCTCATCAATTACTAGAATGACAACCCCCATATATATATCAAAAATACTCAAGTGTTCCAAAATTGCCACCATGAGTCCTCATATGGTGCCCGCCAGCGAAACCCCATCACATCAAGGCCCATCAACCCCATAAAACACCACGGATCTTCAACAACTTCTGTACTGCCACCCCTATCCTCCTCTCCAAGAGACATGACTTTCATACCCAACAGGACTGATTCAATGTCTGGACTCGATTCCTTCATATTTTCCGGAGACGCCGTTTCGAAATGCGCCAGTTCAACATCCTTCAGCATGGCCTGCACGCAAGTAATCATGGGAGTCACCATATTGGGTCGAATCGAATTATCCCGCAAAGGGTTCGCCGTTTCACCCCCCGCATCACGCCCACCCAACGCCGAATTCAAAATCGCATAACTTTTCAAAATGTCCCGCAAACACGCCTTGACGTTTTTAGAACAGATTCGAACGCGTCCATCGCTGGCGGATCGGCGGAGTTTTAGCCATTCGAATTCTTCAAGCGAGAAGCCAACATCGAACCATGAATGCGACGTTTTGCAGGCAATGAACCACAAGACAATGGCGCATTCAAACAGCGGGTGGGCAAGATAGTTGTGAGCTTCCCAAAACGATTTGGGAAGCAATTGCGGGCGCTCTGTAGCATTGTCGCTGGATACGGAATCGATATTGGCCGCATCTTGAGTAATGTGGAGGAGGAAGCGATTGATGTCTGACATGCGGTAAGCGGCTGTGAGGCATTGTTTAAGCGCAGATGCGATTATTGGTATAAATGATGGCGATACTGCAGCTGCGCTCGCATCTGGCAGAAAATGCGTGAGGTAGAGTTTTGGTCGATGAAGCAGGCAGATTGAAGCGTTGAAAAACATGGACAAGCTGATGATTCCAGTGGTATCAGTTGGTCCTACCGATAAAAGTTGCGATATAAATATTTTGTTTTGCATGACTATATGGTCGGGCGTTGGAGTAGGTTCAGGTGCAAGAAGCAAGAACTGCGGAATCTCAGAGTGCAATGATAAAAGTTCCGCGCTTAACGATAATGCTTGCTCTGAAAGAATGAGATCATTCAGAGATGCTGGTGCGTATGCGTAGTGACGCTTAATGGATATTATAAGTTCAAGAATGCAGCAGTTGTGCTGTGTTGTGAGAATCTCTGAAAACAATGAGCCAATGTCGCTTTTCGGTGGTCGCATTTGTGCAGCTGAAAGTCGTGCAGGGCTTGAAGGTGTTGAGCAACTTTGTACTAATTTTGTGGTATAGAAGCATAGCCAGAACGCCCTTCGACGCTCTTCTTTTTCGAGTTCAGATAAATTAAGGTGAGCAAGCCATGGAGATGCATCCGGATCAACGTCCATCCGAAGATGAATCAGCATCCAGAGTGCGTTGATGAAGAATGGTTTTCCTATCGTCGGCTGGCCGTTGACTGTTCAGCAAGCGAAAAAAAAAAAAAAAATTAAAAAAAAGACCCAGGATCAGAACACTCGATCGTTTTTGAATGACGAAGTGATCTCACCAATGGCGAAGTTTGCAATCAAATATAGTGTCTGCAAATTCTTGAGCGAAGGTTTGTCGATGGATCTCATGACAGCTTTCCTGGCTCTGTTGTAATACGAGATGCAGACATTATCTGGAATCGACGGATTTGCGTGGGCAGCAAGAGCACATATTGTAAGCCTCAGTGGAGCGGGCTGGGCAAAGAAAGAATCGAGAAACGCTGCTGTTGAAATCAGGCGGTGCGCGGCACTCGCTCGCACAATTCGATCGCTGCTGTTGAAGAATTGCGCCACAATTACCCAGTCGTCGTGTGTGGCGACTAAATCCGGATGTTCCAGTGCCAAGGAACTGTTCATGATCATGCCTGTGTAGCCAGTATCCATGGACCCCTCTGCCGCCGCCACAATTCTGTCGAGCACACCATTAGAAATTCTGCTTTCCGCTACGGTGCTTGGTGCACAGTCGCCTGAGGTTGTCGATGACGGAGTCGACGGCACCTCCGTCTTAACTGAATCCAAAGCAGCCATGGATCGCTGCTTCTGCTTATCTAACGAGGGCAGGGGTAGATACGAGCACTCCTCATCCATTCGCTCGCATCGTTCACAACGGGGCCGTGTGAGATCGCATCTGTGTTTCAGAGTGCCGAGTCAGGTTAGACACATGCCCGGACACCCTGCGCCAGGGGCACTTCTCAGCCTCACTTCTTTCGTTGCCTTCGACATCGGGTGCAGGGAATGGGTCGACCAGAGACGGGGTTCATGGAGATGGTTGGGCAACTTCTGGACCAAAAAAGTTTTTGCATTTATTGCACAACGCAACGTGCGGTGCATTATATAAGTTGAGTGTGTGTCGTTTAAAATTGTCGGAAATGAAAAGTCCCGTCCCGTCACACGCACTTCTTCTTCTTCACGCGGTCTTGCAGAGTGCCGCCAATAAACCCATCTCCACAACTACCAGCCCCTTACTGTAGCAGTACGATGCAACGGACACCCTCTCCTCCATCACGCGCACAAGCGCTACCGACTGGGTCGCATCCTTCGTCACAAGGATCCCTGCGCGAAGCTGTTTAGATCGTTCCGCATCAGTAGCCGATCCATCCCATCCAGTGCATGCTAGCAAAGCATCCAGAGAATACAAGAAACGCACTTGCACATTTTCAATTCCCAACGGCTTCATGAGTGCCTTGCACTTATTCTCCGTGAACAGCGCTTGACATGGGGAGATCATTACGTAAGCCGTTTTCAGGTCTTCCTTCGCGATGCTTGAAAGCAGCAGATTTCGCCACGGGATCACTTCCGCCCTGTCGAAGCTCCTTGTGGGAGGTTCAGGATCAAGTGGCTTTGGCAACGCAATCGACAAAGTGCGTTCAGCAACCATGGGGCACTTTGTGTGCAAGATGGTCTCCGTTACACGAGGGAGCCCCAACTTTGCGCGTGAGCTCCCTTTAAATTTTTGATTTTTCGTTCCAAAGTGTTTTAACATCCGGTTCGACAATTCTAATCCCACACGTGCATCCACTGCCTCCATTTTCGATGCGCTAGCTTCCCAATCCGGATCAGGTTGCGATGCCTTCAATCCCATTGCCATGAAGTCGGCGTGAGTCACGCAACTCCACCATCCTCTGTCTGAATCACATGTTCGAAGATATCGTGGGCCACGTAACGCCCATTTTCCGTATCGGCATTCAAAGCCGCCTCCCTTGAGTTCCACAGCAATTGGCGGATCAAAGTAAACTTGCGGTTTGAGATTTGTGGAAGGAATAATGTTGTAGCTGAGTTTGCTCAGATTTGCGCGCTGAAATGGAGTGCTGAATTGATTGAATTGTATCAGACCTTCGCGAGAAAATCCGGCACTGAAATTGAACGAAATGGTGAATTTTGGGGGATCCGATGAAGGCCTCTGTTGCAAAAAAGGATCAAAATGGTGAGTGATGATTTTAACTTTGAGACGAGCAAAATGCATATTTCAACCGTGCCGACAGTCCGATTCGTGACACAACCGACAAAAAAGCAGTTGAGCAACTGAGGATAATCTTTGCGCGTAATCCCAAGGTACTCTGTCTGATCGTGCTGGTAACTTGCTCCTATCACTGCGAAATCAGCAGTGTCCCCAAAACCTTCAATATAGTCTTTCTTGAGCTTCATCCACAGGGACTGATTGCCAGGTTCATAGTATCCATTCATGCCTTTGCAAACAAGCCCCTCCGCGGGGCGTGCACACACTTTCAGAAAGAACGTTCGCAGTTTCGCACAACATTGCTGCAGCTTATCCAGCGGCTGAATAAGCGGCCGTTTTAATCCGTATTGTCGAGTAAGTCCTTCCGCAGCGGTAACGTCTGTCTGACATCGGATCAAGTCACCGCCACGTTCGTCGCCGGCTTCAAAGTTCTCATCATCTGTTCCATCCAGGAAAAACACCCTCGCCTCACTCACGCGACTAAAGTTTGGAATTTCGCGAATAACGCGCTTTAAAATCGCGCGCCGCTCATGATACGGTTTAACAAGTAAACTCTCCCCATTCAGACGCATAATGTCGAAAAAAACCAGCTGATAATGTAACTGGCTGGACAATATACGCGGGTCGCTAGCTCGAATTCTATCGCTTGCAAATGCGCGAGCTTCATGGAAGGGTTCAATGGATTGTGTGAGTTCATTGAACACGAGAAGTTCGCTATCGAAGATGGCGTCATGTACGTGAATATATGATTTCGACAGATGTTTAAGGCTGGCGAGGTGAGCGTTGGTAGCGCTTGTGTGGCCAAGGGCTGCAAGAATAATATCATGGCATAATATTCGATCTTGGGTGCTGTTTCGCTTGGATTTCGAAAAGAGTGTTATTTTGGGCAGACACGCGACGTTGGGCTGCATGGATGAAGATGTTGTTGCGACTGTGCTAAAGTGGATTTGGTTCCGCTCACCATCATACTTGACCTCAGCAACAAAGCTTCGCTCGGAATTAGATTGCATGTGTTTGATGACATGAGCGCACGAGGTTGCTTTCATGAGAGCTACGTTGGCGAGGTTCGCATGCAACATGACGGCTTTATGAGATATCAGGTCGTTGACAGAGTAGACGGGTTGTTTGTCCTGGGTAAACGCCATTTGCTCAAGCTGAATGGCACGACAAACGCCACGCAAAGAAGGGAGCCGCTTAACAAGCCGCCACATGCGAGCATCGATTGCATTCAAGATACAGCTCTCGTGGACTGGTAAAACAGGCATCTTGAGCACAACTTTGATGAGAAAGCTGAGCTCGTCAGTTGAGCGTGATGTGAAGAGGGCTCTTGCCGCCTCCAATTGGGACATGGACGGTTTTTGTTGCACGTCATGCTCGAGGACAGTAAACTCAGAGCGCAATGCCAACTGATCGAGCGATGCATTGATGCTGTCCAGAGAAATCCTTTGTGAAAGCTTGAGTGCAGGGACGTGAGAAATGGCGTCAAGAAGAACCGGTGCAGCATCACTGAGACAAGCTGCATTGTGCGATACAAGCTGGTACAAGTTTGTATACAGTGCGGCATCGAGCAATCGCGCCAGGCCTGTTGCTTTGAGGGAGTACACACGCTCACGCTCGAGTTGAGGAACCAGAAGGCGAACAAGCGAGAGAAGGAATGAATCGGATTCAAACGGATGCTGGAATTCATTCGAGAAACCCGAGGTATCGGCAGTTCTCGTGGAGTTCGACAGTTTCGCTCTGTCCCATGCAAGCAGGCCATCAGAGTCCTTCACCTCCCGCCATGATGAATACAACGTCCGGATTACTCCAGACACGCGTTGCTTCTGCTCGCTCTCGTATGCCGTTCCTGCTATCTGCCGCCCAGCCTCCATCACAGCATCCACCACCGTGTCCAGAAACATAATCACATGGATTTTGAACGATAAAAAACACAAGCATAAAGTAAACACTCAACCTGATGATCACCGAATCCGAAGCACTTGACGCACTCCTTCCGCTCGGCTTTACTCAAGCGCAAATCAAGTTTGCCGTCTCCCAGACAGGCTCAAACGCGCAGAGCATCGAAGAGATTGCCAACTTTATTGTGCTCACTCTGCCGGACCCTTCAGCCTCACAGCAGCCCAGCCAGCCCGAACTGTCAAACTACATCGAACAGCACCAAAATCCTCCGCATAAGCTGGTGCTCATTGTGAATTCTGCGCTCAAAATGTCGCAGGGTAAGATCGCGAGTCAATGCTCTCATGCAACTCTCGGGACGGTATTGAATCAAGGCAGTGGCAAAAGTACAGTGCGCGCGTGGCTGGATCAGGGGGAGCCCATTATTGTTGTCCAGTCCGGGAATGATTCGTTGCTGGATCTAGAGAAGCGCTGCTTGGCGAAAGGGCTGCCTGTTTACAAGGTCTGTTTCTTCTTTCTCCACCCTTTTTGCGCTTAGTCCGCTTCATTGACCCTTGACATTCTGCGCGCCGCAAGATTCATGATGCGGGCAGGACAGAAGTGGCCAGTGGAAGCTTGACCGTTTTGGCAGTGGGTCCAGCTCCAAACAGTGAGATCGACGTTGTAACTCGGAGCTTGTCTCTGCTGAAGTAAACAAAGAATGTTGAACGCGTGTCGTGTTTATCCAAGCGAAAGACAGTTTTTAAATCCTATGCAGAAGAAAAATGACTTCAGAAACAACAACGCTCCTCGCCAAAAGAGTTAAACGAGGCCTCAGGATCCATGTCCTGATCCCGCTTATGGCCGCTCTTGGTCTGATCCTTGTGTGGTTCATGCGCCTGCCTGCCAACGAGGAAGCGCGTCTGTGGGAGGCACGCCGGAGCGATATAAACCTGGCAACGGAAACTCCGCTTGAAGCCGCCCTGCGCATACTTGAGTATGCCCCTGTCATTGACACACATAACGACCTTCCTATACGGTGATACTGAGTCCTATCCTTTTCGATGACTCCAACAACTGAACAACCGATTCACTTCTTGTTTCAAGGATTTCAGCAATTGGCGCTCTGAAAGATGTGGACTTGACGAATTTACCGATTTCAGAATTCCAAACAGGTATTCCTCTCTTCTGCCGAGGTTTGCCGTTTGATAAAGGCTTACAATAACTGTGCACAGACATTACCCGTCTTCGCCAAGGACGAGTTGGCGCTCAGTTCTGGTCTGCATACGTCCCATGCTCTGACTTTAGGCAGCAAACGGACTCTGTTCGTGCGACTCTCGATCAGATAGACAGGATCAAACGAATTGTTCGCTTTAATTCGGACGTGCGTTTTTATTTCTTCACCCCATGCCACTGCCTTGGTTATATCTTGTTTGTAACCCGTTGCAACTTTTTACGGTAATGCAGCATTTCGAATTTGCGCGCAGCGTTGACGACATCAAGTCAATCGTACGCCGCGGTAAAATCGCGTCATTGATCGGAATTGAAGGCGCGCACCAAATCGACGCGAGTATGGGAGCCCTGCGTGCAATGTACGAACTGGGCGTGCGTTACATGACTCTCACACACACGTGCCACAGTGCCTGGGCAGACTCGTGCCAAGGCGAACCTGTCCATGGCGGACTCACAACGGATGGGCATCGATTTGTTCGTGAAATGAACCGTTTGGGAATGTTGGTTGACATTAGGTATGTACTCTTTTTTTCCCCTTTTCTTGGGAGTGTCCTTCATGTTTCGCTGATGTATCATTGCGCGTATATTGTTTTATGTTCAGCCATGTTTCTGCAGAGACAATGAAGCAAACTATCATGGCTTCAAAGGCACCGGTCATTTTTTCGCATTCTTCTGCATTTGCAATGACACCAGTTCCAAGAAATGTTCCGGACGATATTTTGAAGATGTTGCCAGATCGAGATGGCGTAGTTCAAATCAATTTCATCAACGGCTTTCTCTCTCGTAATGGGACGGGAAAAGCTGGCCTGTTTGAGATTGTGGATCATATTGAGCACATTCGTAATCTGGTTGGCGCAAAACATATCGGGCTTGGTGCTGATTTTGACGGAGGACCCATCAATGACTTTGCTCTCAGGGACGTGTCCAAGGTCAGAATGCGCGTCTTCCCTTTTTTTTCTGTTGCACCCTGCCACTTATCACATCACTCAATTTTCAATATCGTTATAGTATCCAGATTTGATTGCTGAGTTGATTCACCGAGGTTTTTCTGAGAAAGAAATCGTTGGTATCAACGGTGGAAACCTGTTGCGCGTGATGGCTCGAGTTGAGAATGTTGCTTCAGCGATGCAGGCGGCAGGAGCCGAGATGGAGGAGGTTGGAATGCATGTGCAGAAGGTGTGTGTGTGAAAAAAAAAGGTGGTGCCAGTGTCACTCTGGGATGCTTCAAATAATAAGGGGGCAAGTTGGTGAGCGATGTATCGTTGTGACGTGTTCCAGAGAAAAGCAAAAAAAGATTCCCAACCCAAGCGTTCCACACCCCCAGCACCTCATCGTTGATCCCCGAATCGTTTTCAGCTCCCACGCACACTATCGAATCAGGCATCATCTCACAATCACCCAGATCGTAGCAACACACAAGCACCGCTCTTCCAACTCAATCGATGCAACTAGCCGAAATCCGCGTGCTCACATCGTTCCTGCGCCAATGCATGCAGTCTGCCTCCTCTCAGCCGCCAGTCGGCTTACACACTTCAAGCGGAACATATGACGCTGATACTGCGGCAATGAACCCTGCGCTTGTGGCTCTGGTTGCCCAGTCGCTGCCAGCATTCAGGGCAACTGTCTCAGAGCATGCAAGCGCCGTATTTGCGGATGCACTGGCAACGAGACTTGCGAGCAGGCTGAGCGGACATTGGCACCCAGAGAGGTACAACTCACCCACTTTCAACACACTTCTCCTTTTTCATTCTATTTTCTCAACACACACACTTTGCTCGAACAGTCCTTGGAAGGGCAGCGCCTATCGCTCCATCTCGTTTGTCAACGGGAAGCCGGACTCGCTGCTCGACGACGCCGCGCGCGAGGCCTCAGTCAACAATTTAAGTACGTGTGTGTGACCCCTTAAAAGCCGTAATGACAATTTTGCTGACCCATCTTTCCTTTCCCTTTGCGGAAAAATCATTTCCTTAATCAGGCACCTTTTTTCCATCCAACGTCACCTTCTGGATTGACCCCGGCCATGTCTCGTTTCGAATCACGGACCGTGGCACTGTCATGGACATCTGGGGCCAGGATGCGTCCATCCCTTCTCCGCCTCTGCACACTCAACCATACGATCAAAAGTCACATGCAGTTGCCATCCGTTCGGCAAAGTCCGCCTCTAAACTATCCGGCTCTCCAGTAGCCTCTGCATTACCTCCTTCTCCTCCTCACCTGTCTCGCCAGCAGTTGAGACAGCTCAAGATTCAACAAAAGCAATCGGAGCTGCAAGAAATGGCCCGTTCACTGTCAAATCAGTACAGTAACTTGTATAATCAGCAATTTCCAAATCTATCTTCCTCTGTGGCGTCGTCGCCATCTTTGGTGGCATCGTCAGCTGCATCGCCAGTCATGTCTCCCGGGGGGATGTCGATGATGATGGCCGGGTCGCCACCTCAGAGCCCTCCGCTGCTCATGAAGCCACAGCTCACAGTCAGCAGCTATGCGAACTCTTCGCCCTCAACTTCGTCGTCGTCTTCGCCTTCTTCGCCAAGTCCGTCTCCAAAGAAACAGCCTCATAATGAATACCTGTATGAACACCACCACACCAGTAATGAAGCGATACAGCAATATTCCCAGCAGCACTCGTACTTTTACAATCAGCAGCAACAGCAGCAGCAACAACAACAACACCTTAATCAGCAAGCTCATCAGCAACAAAATTCTCGGAAAAGAAGTAACGGGAACAACAAGAAGCAAAACGCTCGCTCCCACGTGACTGGATCCATTAGCTCACACCCTGGTGCACACGCACAATCCTGGCGTCACGGCAATAATGCAGGAAACAGTGCTGGTCGTGCTACTGGGGGAAAGACTTCTAGCAATGGCAATTCAGGATACTTTTTCAACGGTCCAGTAAGCGCCGCCGCGTTCTGAATGGTGTGATGATGTCCCAAGGCTTGTTATAATATTTTTTTGTTTTCTTTTTTCCCTTTTTTGATTCTGTTATTTTTATATTGTTTAAGAATTGTATGTTCTTTTTTTTTTTTTGATGGGGCATCTGTTATTTTTCGTATTCACCGTCTCTTTGTACCTTTCTTTTTTTTTTTCTACACCTTTTGTTTAAAATGCTCTTGCTGGAAGTACCCAACCTACACTTACACTTATTATTCTGCCGAAAAAGCTGCCTCCAAAAAAACCAAAAAAAAAAAAGCTGTTCGTATTCACGGTTGTGCCAAATAAAAATTGATCTCATAGCCTGGAAAAGAGGAATATTTATGATAGAAAGAATAGCAGAGAAGAGAAAACAGAGAAGAGAATAGCAGAGAAATAATTACAAAAACAAGGATTTGCGATGGGTGTGTCCACGTTTGTTCTTGTTTGCCACGTATCCCGTGATTCGGCGTTTTATGATTTTAAATTGCCGGAATTTGAAATGCGCATTCTTGAGTTGCTCGCAGCAGCTGTCGACGCCAGGCTCTGCAGACTGTGCATCTGCAGTGTCGCATCTGTCCTTGCAGAGACGGGACGGGGTCAGTTGCCGTGTGTGTCGCTGTGATCGCTGCTGAATATTCGAACGCAACAGGCGCGGTCTTTGGATTATTAATGATTGCAAATAATTGCTAATGTGGACCCACGAGCCCTGGGCACGCAAGCCATAAAAGCATAAAACTGCGAAACAAAAAGTCCGAACTGAAAACTCTTCAAGAACTGCCCTCAGCAGACAGACACACACTCCCTCAACAGACACCCGCCATGGACTCGCTCCTTGTCTCGCACTTGCACCACACCAACGCAGACTCCAGTCGTCTCAGCTTCTCCATCTCGTCTACTGACGGACAAATCGTACTTGAAAGCATCGCAAGCCTCGAGGAGAACAAGGAAAACAAGCATGATCCAAGCCAGCTGGAACGCAATGAATCCGGCGATAGAATTAGCGGCGAAGATCCAGAAGCCCTCGTATCCCGCTCATTGCGACACCGACTTCGGATGCGCCTGAACAAAGTTGGACGATGGGTGCTTGACGTGTCCCCGCTGCACTCGCACTCTCGGCCTCATTCTCCTACGCACTCGGCGTCAGCACCACAAACAGTGTCTCGGCCGCAGTCACCAGTGTTTGGCGGCTTCCTCCGGTCACAGTCTCCATCGCATGGTTCCCCTTCAATCAAAAGCATGGTAGAATCACCGAAAATCATCGTGGACTCAATATCTGCAATGAACATTGTTATTCAAATTGTTGGATCGAGAGGCGATGTGCAGCCGTTTATTGCGTTGGGGAAGGAGCTGGTCAAGCACGGACATCGGGTTCGGATTGCGACGCACGCAAACTTCAGGGACTTTGTGCGGGAAAGCGGACAAGGCGTTCTAGAATTCTATCCACTCAAGGGAAACCCGGAAGAGCTGATGGCATACATGGTCAAGAGTTGAGTAAATTTGTAATTCCCCTTTCAAATTTTTTTTTTTTTCAACGTCATTCTGAATCTAAAATCAAACAATTCGTAATGTCTCAGATCCGGGACTTTTGCCAGGAATGGAATCCATCCAGTCAGGGGATATCAGCAAAAAGAGAAGCATGATTCGGGAAATTTTGGAGTCCACGTATGAGTCATGCATCATGCCCGACCCGGAAGATCCCGAAGCGAAACCTTTCACATGCGATGCAATTATTTCAAACCCACCTTCATTCGGACACATCCACTGCGCCCAGAAACTCGGCGTGCCTCTGCATATATTCTTTACCATGCCTTGGAGTCAGACACATGCATTCCCACACCCTCTGACCACGATTGCACGTTGAGTACATTTGCAATCTCATACACTGTCTTGGAAACTATCTAACCGCCAGACTGCCTCTTTTGGTTTTTCGAAATTTAGATTCAACAACCCCACATCCGCACATGAACTATTTATCGTATGACATTGTCGAACTCATGACATGGGAAGGCTTGCGTGACATTATTAATCAATTCCGCACCAACCTTGGACTTCCACGTTTGGGTACATCCACCGCGGTACCGTACTTGCGCACATTGAAAGTTCCCCACACATACATGTGGAGCCAAAGTTTGATTCCAAAACCGTACGACTGGGGACCCCACATTGACGTTTGCGGATTCGTATTTCTCGACTTGGCCACGAATTACACACCTCCACAAGACCTTGTTGATTTTCTGGCAGCTTCTGAAGAGAAGCCCATCTACATTGGTTTTGGATCCATTGTCGTGGATGATCCCGACGCAATGACCCGGCTCGTGTTTGATGCAGTCGCAAAGGCTGGTGTTCGTGCCATTGTGTCGAAAGGTTGGGGAGGGCTTGGCGCAGATCATTTGAAAGTACCAGAAAACGTGTACATGATTGGAAATTGCCCGCATGATTGGCTGTTCCCACGTGTCGCAGGTGTTGTGCATCATGGAGGTGCAGGGACGACAGCGGCCGGACTGAAAGCTGGGAAACCAACCATGATTGTTCCGTTTTTTGGAGACCAACCGTTTTGTAAGTGATTTAACGGTTCATCTGCTCGTAACAATCTGGTTGCTTACTTCTTCAAATGCAGGGGGTTCAATGGTATCTTCAATCCACGCCGGTCCAACTCCAATTCCTTACAAAAAACTGAATGTGGACAACTTTGCAACCGGAATCCGATACATGCTGAAACCTGAAGTGCAAATGGCTGCTCTTGACGCTTCCAAATTCATGAAAACCGAGGAAGGTGCCGCAGCCGGTGTTGCTTCCTTCCACAACCACATCTTTAGTGAATGCACGCCCTGTGACGTATACCCGAACCAACTTGCGCGATTTTTGGTGATAACCAAGAACTTGAAAGTGTGCCCGCAAGCGATGGAAGAGTTGATCAGTCGCGGCGTGATTCAGCGCGAGGATGTAGTGAAGCTGGTGATCAAGGAGTGGATGCCACATTCTGAAAAGTCGCACAGAAACAGTTTCCATGCATGATTTATTTTTATTGTTATTTTAGCTGTTTCGTATTCCACGCATGAATGTGCGTGCGCGGGAACTGGTTCGAATGGCGGGTGAATGGCAGTCTCTATTTTTATTCCTTATAATTGGTAACAGTAAATACGTTTGATAAGCTTACAAAGGTTCCCTTCTCTGTTCCACATTATATTTATCATCCTGCCGAGATTTCCGGTAAATCCGACACACCGGTTCCCCACGCAATGGCAGAGGAAGCGTACCCCACCAGCGATAAAGCCAGGGAGACATCTGCATCAAAAGACCGACCGCACGAGCGGGGCGAGCTCTCGGAACAAGTGATCCCTGTGGATTTGTTTGCCGGGCGAAACAAGAAGGTGTCCGCGGCAGTCTCAGCCGAACACGTGCTTGTTCTACGCCACTCTGCGACAAAGCGTCCTCTTTTCACGGCACCTGTTCCGCTTGTGGCGCTTAAGCTTTTAAGTCTTTCCGTCACGAACCCGAGTCAGGGTAAAGTGCTGAACATGTTCAGACGGCGCAAGTCGGTCCCTGCGCCCGAGCCGCCACCGGCAGTAGACCCCGGGACCGGCGCCGCTCCAACTGGTGTCTGGGCAAACTACACGAGGTCTTCGCTCGCAGCCACAAGCCAACGAGTGCACTTTCAGGTCCTTTCTCCCTCGCTCACGAACCCGCTCTTTCTCTTTGCCCTCAACATGGAAGAATTCAACACGCTCAGATGTTGCTTGGACAACCTGCGTCTGACTGCTTTGGCTGGAAATGCGAAAATCTGCTGTGACATTGAAGCATCGGAAGTCGAACGAACGGATTTGGACTTACCGTGCACAGAATCACTGTGTCCGCCACTGAATGCAAATGGTTCTACTCTTCTTCAGTGGCTGCGATCGCGGGATCCTTCGAATAAACGATGTGGCGGATGTGGGTGTTGCGATCCTCCACCATCGTGGGCGGCAGTCTACAAATCTGGCGATACTGCAGTGTATCCGCTGGTTGTTTGCGATAACTGCAGTGGGTTTTATCGCGGGGTGCCAGATTTTGCTGTCCGTTCGTTTTTACTGGATGTCTCTGTTTTTGAGGTGAGCACAAACATTTGATGGCTTGATTCATCTTCTCACGGCCCTTCATCTACCTTGTCAGGATAAATCTAGCTACATATACAAAGGAATTATAACCGCGTCAAACTACGCTTCCTGCATGTCGCTTGCCCGAATAGCAACCACATTCGAGCCTACACTGCCATTACGTCTCTTTTTCAAACCACCAGAACCACTTGCCACTGCACCACCATGCACAGACGCATCCCTTGGCTTAAAAGCCCCCAACGACACTGCATCCCCACTTCAGCCACGCCGTGCAAGCGACCACACCCTTGACTACACATTCACATCACACCGCATCACAAACTCATCACTCTCCACTTCAAAATCCAACCCCAAAATCGGCACATCCACTCCGCCACAGAAACGGGCAGCAGCACCCTTCATCTCTTCTCCTCTGTCTAGTCGTGTGACGGTGAAAAGCGGCACCGGCGCAGGGTTCTCAATGAATCTCGCCAAAACTCAATCCCTATTATCACGTATGGTGCTGCATCGGAGTAATAGTGGGCATGCACAGCAGCAGCAACGGCCCCATTCGGCATTGTCGGCGGTTCGATCCCATTCGAGGCCTGCTTCTCCGCATGGGAGCTTGTACCGTACTACGGGTGAGTGTGAAAATCACGGTAGAAATAGGGGGTTCACGGCGGAAAGTTCGCCCACGGATGTCATTGGTGGACCCTTTTCTTGCAAATCGGATTAGTGCGCGTACTGTTTTCACTCAGCTGAGAGAGAGTTTGTGGTATCCTTTTTTCGCGAAGGTGGGGTGGAGGATAAGATCGAATAGGAAAAGTGGGGTTTTGAAGGGGAGGCAACTATTTAAAAAACAAAAGACGTCCTCTGGGGAGCATAGCGACAAAACGAGTTTTCTTGTACAAAGGGAAAAATACATTTAATACTGGCGGGGAAAACTGCTGCTAATAAAAAAAGCTTCACCAAAACTGTGGATTTTGGAACGCGAGAGTTTTTTATTCAAAATACTGTCTATGAGGTACCGGAAAACTTGAACATTGGAACAAGCAAGTTTGTACGCTTTACGTATTCGGCATACGCGGCGTTTCCGTGGAATCGAACGGCGGCTTGCTTTTCTTGCAGTGGGATGCCAGAAAGCTGAGTGAGCAGAAGAGTGATGAAGAGGGGTGATGCTGCGAAGCCAGTCACGGTCGCCGCGGAAAGAGGGAGTGCGCTAACGGCCATGAGATAAGATCCTGACCACAAAGTCATCTCTGGTGGATTGAATGAAAAGGGTATTGAGGATTG
Organism: Chytriomyces cf. hyalinus JEL632; assembly: GCA_025435555.1. Lineage (NCBI taxonomy): Eukaryota > Fungi > Chytridiomycota > Chytridiomycetes > Chytridiales > Chytriomycetaceae > Chytriomyces > Chytriomyces cf. hyalinus JEL632. The sequence goes on along the minus strand of JAIWWG010000004.1, from coordinate 788,009 downwards.
AGTTCCCAACACAAAAGGGATGCGATTGCTCACCTCCAAAATAGTTTGGATATCTCGCCAGAGTCCACAACCCTTCGTCAATAAACTTTCCTTTACGTTCCGCGCCTAACCGGTTCTGCCAGTCTGCCTTCTGCTTATCCGCAACGGCCTCAATGGCAAACCCAGTTGCCCACAGACCCAAGCCAAGACCTGCAAGCGGTCCGAACCGCATGAGACGCGCTGCAGGCGTGGCCAAGACTACCACTGCCGGCAAACTGACGATTCCGACCCACATGGTTTGGATTGCCCAGTAGACTGCAAAGATATAAAAGAAGTGTCAGGGATATAAATCAGATACTTGAAAAAATCAGCAACCGGGGAGCTATACCAGAAAACTTTGCCGGGTCCGTCTTGACTGCATCGAAGCGAGAGTCCCCGCCAAGTCTGTGAACTCTTGATGTCAGATGCTCAAACAGCCGGGCAGCCCAGACAGTCGTAGTTGCTCCGAGGGCGATATGGAGTGGGTGGATAGCTGAGGGGCGGAGACGGGTTGTGGCAGCCAGCGCTGTCAGGGCTGATGCGGCAAAGGCGGAGGAACCGCACGCGTCGTAGTAGACCTCTGTCTGCTGAGCGGAAGAGACTCCGAAGCCGACGATATTGATGGTGGCATTGGCGGACAGGGCAAGGAGAACGCGCGAGGTCGTTGTACGGAACATTGTTTGAGGACTTTGAAATTGTATGGATTTGAAATCTGAATAAATTGGTCACCCATCTCCTTCAACAACTTACACAAAGAAAGGGCCCAGACGCAGCAAAAAGAGAACGAATATTGATAAAGCGAAAAGAAAAAGAGCAAAACAAATTTCCCAAATAATAACAAACGCGTTCAAAGACCCGCCTTCTTCACTTTCTCGACAATATGTTTAACAATGCTGGGATCTGCAAGCGTCGAAATGTCCCCCAACTTGGCGCGAATTGCCTCATCGTCCTCCACATCTTCCAAAGAAACTTCGCCACCAGCCGCCTTTCTCAAAATACGGCGCATAATCTTTCCACTTCGCGTTTTTGGCAAATCATTCACAATCACAATCGCTTTCGGTGTAGCAAAGGGTCCAATCTGCGTTCGAACTTGGAAGCGAAATGCAGCAGCTACACTCGCCTCGTCTGCATGGTGTGATTTGAGCGTGCAGAAGCATACAACGGCTTGTCCAGTCAAGTCATCGGCAATACCGACGGCAGCGCTTTCCGCGCATGCAGGGTGAGTAATGAGGGCACTTTCAATTTCTGCAGTTGACATGCGGTGTCCTGAAACGTTAATGACATCATCCACACGACCCTTGATCCAGTAATATCCATCCGTATCTCGCGCAGCTCCGTCTCCAGTGAAATAAAAGCCTTTATAAGGGCGCATGTATGTGTCTAGATACCGGTTATGATCGCCATAAACGGTTCTAGCAATCGATGGAATCGTTTGGCGCAACGCCAACACCCCAGCAATTTCTTCAGACCCATCATACGGAATTTCTTTTCCTGTGCTGGCATCCAGAATTGCCAAATCCACACCAAAGAAGGGAACAGTAGCTGCTCCGGGTTTCGTGGGGATGCATCCAGGGAGAGGCGTCACAATGATGCTGCCAGTCTCGGTTTGCCAGTACGTGTCAACGATAGCACAGCGACCACGGCCGACAACAGTATTGTACCAGTCCCATGCCTCTGGATTAATGGGTTCCCCGACTGATCCAAGAACTCGGAGGGATTCCAAGCTATGCTTTTCGACAAACGAGTCACCCAGACGCCGCAAAGCGCGAATTGCAGTTGGCGCAGTGTAAAGCTGGGTCAACTTGTGAGTGTCGACGACTTCCCAGAAACGAGAAGCATCCGGGTAAGTTGGTGTCGATTCAAACACGACAGTTGTAACTCCGTTCGACAGAGGACCGTAGACAATGTACGTATGGCCTGTGATCCATCCTACATCTGCCATACAACCGTAGATGTCGCCAGGGTGGAGGTCGAAAATATATTTGACAGAAATGTGGGCTCCAAGCAGGTATCCGCCGGTGGTGTGAACAACTCCCTTGGGCTTTCCCGTACTTCCTGACGTGTACAGCATGAAGAGAGGGTCTTCAGCATTCATAGGCTCACACGGGCAGTAAGGGCGCTGAGTGACACACTCTTCATGCCACCATACGTCTCTGGTGCGATCGAATGGGACTTTATCGTCTCCAGTTCTTTGGAAAACAATAACACTCTGTTCACAAAAAAAGCGAATATTTGAGGAAAAGAATGCAATGAAAATTGAAGAGTCGAAACCCGTATTACCTTGACAAGTGGGCTTTGAGCAAGAGCTTCGTCAGCAATCTTTTTCAAATGAACCACTCTTCCACCGCGCAAACCCTGGTCCGCTGTGACAAGAATTTTACATTTTGCGTCCACCATGCGATCGCGTAATGCATCTGCAGAGAATCCAGCAAAAACAACGCTGTTTTTTCGCAAACCAAAGTTTAGCTTCGCGGGATGGATTCCGACAAGCACCACCAAAAAATCACCTGTGCACAGCGCCGATTCTCGCACAAGCGAGCATAGCATACGCTGCCTCCGGAACCATTGGCATGTAAATAGCCACTGTGTCGCCTGTCATAACATTGAAAATGGGGAACAAAAATTTTTTTTCGTTGCTTTTTAGGCTTGGCTAAGCGTGCGCACGCACTCTCAACAAACCTTTCCGGACACCGTACTTTTTCAACACATTCGCCAACCGGCAAACCTCTCGCAGCAGAGTTGCGTATGTGATTTGTTCGTAGTTTCCCGGCTCGTCTGCTTCGAAAATCATTGCCACAGAGTCCGGGTTTTTTGAGGCGTGACGATCGATGCAGTTGTACGCAACATTGAGAGTGCCCTGAGGGAACCAGGCAATGTCGCCGTCCATGAAGGACCTAAGGTGTTTGAGTTGAGTTGGTTTTTTTGAGTTTTTGGTGGTGGTGGGGTCGGCCAATTCAGTTTTAACAGATAAGAGGCGCCTAAAATGAAACCATACGCACCCTTGCATGACCGTCTCATCGCTGAACGGCGAGATCCAATCCAGATTACTCTTTGCCATCTACAGTTGAAACAGAGCAAAAAGGAAGCTGTTTAGAATCCCGTGAACCAAAAAACCTTTTTTGCAGGCCATCCATCTCAGTTTCACCTTACGCCAGAACCCGACAGGATTCTTGACGGACTCTTGATGCATCTCTTGATACTGCTCTAACGATGAGACGTGAGGTTTCGGACACTTGGTCTCGTCCAGAAGTCTCGCTGGCACTGGGTGAGTTGGAATCGTCATTTCTTTTTTGTTCGTGTGATTTTAGACAAGGAATTTTTTTTGTATTCTTTTTTCTGGCTGGACTATCTTTCTTATCTGAGTGAGAACCGATTTTTCGGTGAGCCCGATCCTTTTCAAAGTGTCTGAGTGGGCGTGCGTGCGTGCGTGCGTGCGTGCGTGGACATGGCCAGACAGCGTCGCTCTGCTCTCGGCAGCTGAGCTGTTGGTTGTCGCTGGACAAGTCTCTCCTAATGCGTGACCATCCCCCCAGTGCATGTCTCTCCTCATGCATGACCATCCCAGCAATCACGCCGCCGCGTCTCTCTCTCTTTCAAGCATTCAAGCATGACAATGGCTTTATAGTTATTACTTTGTTTTATGACCCAAAAACGTGATAAAAAAGAGCACAGAAAAGAGCCAAATAATTTTAACGTATGTTCCTGCAAAAAAGACGGGAAAACATGGAAAGAAAAAAAAAAAAAAAAAAAAAAAAAGAACTTGAGATCAACTCTTGAGAAAAACACTACTTCTTGATCACATCAAAGTCGGACGGCGGGAAAATGATTCCGTACATGACGGCGCAACCTTGATAAATATAAAAGCGAGATTGAGAGGAAAGTTCGCAAGGAAGGCCGTGGATATGCAACGAAGAAAACTCACCCTCAAGAACGACAGCAATGAATTGCACAACAAATGTGACTGGAATCCGCAGCAGAATCAAGAATGGATTCACGCCCTTATCCAAATCTTGCAAAAACACTCCCAAAAGGTACAGGTAAACAAAGTTCATGAAATTAAAGTCAATGAGAAGAGCCATCCATCGTGGAGTCCCATAATTGAACTTGAACCCAAGTCCAATACTTGCAATCGTACTGAACAAGGACACAATACCGAGCGACCAGAAGAAGGACCACAGCTTGGGAAGAAAGTTGGGAAGACGACGGATTCCCACATACCATCTTCTGCGCTGCTTCATGAAACCAATCAGGTCCAATGGAGACTGTTCGCGAACGATACCGGCAATCTTTCCACAACGGAATCCTCTGTCCCAGGCCTTCATTGCAAATTGGTAATCTTCAGTGAGTGACCCAAGGTCCCATGTGATGGCGTTTTCAACAAGACCATTGTTGAGAAGGAAAGAACCGTGGGCACCAAAGACTGGTCGGTGGAAGTATGTATATCTATAATTGCGACGCATCAGGACACTTCTGGTGCTTGAAAGAAAAGTTCAAGAATGAACAACACTCAACTGCAGTTGGAAACGGGACACATCGTCTCCCACACGAAGGGCGTCGGCGACGGTGAAAATCCAGTTGGACCAGTACTTGTATTGATTGTAGAAAATGATTCCTTGGCCGTAGTGATACTCCTTTTCGTAAAAGACAAACTCCAAAATCCGCTTCACGCTCTCGTCATCAATGACAGATTCCTCATCCAGATGCAGAACCCAGTCAAACTCGGTAAACCTCATTGTCTGTCGATACCATTCCAATGCTCTAGCCTTGTATTTCGAGTTTCCGGCATTGAATGATTTCGGGCATGTGTAACAGTTGATTCCTTCGAAAAAGTAGGGTTCATCTGTGAGAACATGGACGCGAATTGCAGGGTGCAACCGCTCCAAGTGCTTGTGTGCATTCCAAGCACGGTATACAGCCTAGTTTTTTTTTTAAAGTTGACCGCCCGGTTAATTCACTCGTCTTTAAGTCACCAAAGCAATGCTCACTTCACGATTATCGCCCTTCGTGACAGTCAGGATGTACAAGTTATCAACGCGACGTTTCTTGATGCCTTCGTATGTAAGGAACTTGGGAGTTCGGAAGGGAAGGGTCAACCCAAAGAAGCAGATGAGGGTGTATGGCAATGGCAGCAGCAGTCCTGCAATGAAAGAATTTCGATCAGCATCAATGACAAACAAGCCAATGGTAACATATTAGAGTAAGCGTAAGCATTCAGCGAGGAGACATGGGCGTCACATCAAACTGTCCAATTTTTTTTTCTTTCTCGCGAACACCCTAGAATAGAATATTGCTGAAGTGAACCTACCCATCTTCCAATAGCAAGAGGTGTTCCACAGATTGTAATCATCGTACTCCTGCAGCTTGCCGAGATAGAACGCCTTGATCCAGGTACCTCCAAGGATAAAGAACAGATTGACGATCCACAGTTCGGACAGTAAGGCCATGACAATGCCCGTGTTTCCAAGGTTCGTTCTCTCGCTGCTGTGGTCGTTGAGAGCGTAGGAGCCCTGAACGGCAGTGAGGCTCGACTGGTTCACATCATGACTGACTTGGCCGTCTGGCTTCACGTCATCGTTCTTGACAGGCAATGAAGTGTGCTGCTGCACACCGGACATGTTTGGCTGAGGAAGCACGGCGCCGGTTGCGCGGGGAAAGTAGGATGCCTCGGATGCTTCAGAGTCTTCCCACATGGACTGCTGGTTGGAGGGACCCTGTGCAGTGCTTGGAGGAACGCCGGCTCGTGCAGGAGAGTCGGCAGTGATGAAGCCGGGATCATGCGGCGGGTTGCTCATGCTTGTTGGACGTGATTCAGGGATGCCAGGGAAGCGGGTTTGGGAGGTTGCAAGTTGCCCTAGTCGTCGTCCTGTTCAATGCGATACGAGTTGAACTAAGAAAAGACTTTTGATAAGCAAAAAAAAAAAGGGGGAGACGCTTTTTCAATTTTTTTTTTTTTTTTTTTTTTATTCTTTTCCTTCGAGAACAAGAGGTTCAGCTTGCATGTGACTGGTCGGTGTTGAACAGCCGCTACTTTGGGACCACGCATCATCATCGGCGATGACGGGCGCCGTGTCTCTGGGGTCGCTGGGGTCGCTGGGCGCGCTGTCCGTCACGTCTGGCGCGTGAGTTTATGTGACCACAAATGGATTTTTCCGTTGATTGGACGTTACTAATGCACTCACACCCACCACGTGCACATCATGCCCGGAACGCCCACAACAAACTCCCGTACACCGTCTCCGTGAGCGCATGAACCCACGGCATCCGCTCCCTCCATCCTCCTGTCTCTGCTGTCACTCCGCAATGCCAGTCCCAATGCTGGCAGATGCTCAACCTGGCCATGCAACACAGGATCAAACCATTTGAAACAAAGAAACAAGAACCAAAAACATATATTCACGCCTCATCTACTGCGTATTAAAACCATATAAAAGATCAAAAAGACGAAAGCTGTCATCAAAACAGTTTGTACAACAGCTTCGATTTCCATTCCGCCCATGTTTTGGGCTTCTGCTTCAACGCGTCGTTCTCTGCGCGTTCCGCCTCCGTCTCGATGTACCTGTCACTTACAAAGTCCATCTCCTCATATGGAATCATCTTGAACCCAGAAAAGACGCCCTTCCCGCTGACAATCCCTGCCCGTAACCCATACGCGATAAACAAAATGATAATCAGCGGAACCCCAGAGTATATCCACGACGTGTTCATGTACCACGACAAATCAAACACGGTGCGCTGATAAAACGTTCCAAACAGAATAAACACAAAGATTAGAGTTCCAAGCAACAGCGACAGAATATCCGCATACGGAAAGAATGGAGCCACGTAGGGCAAGTCTTCCAGTTTACGACCTTGCGCGAGGTAGCCCCACCGGAACCGCAAATGCGTGTACGAAATAATGTTCCAGGCAATCAAGATTCCCAGGCCGCTTGTGCTGGAGATGAAGTTGAACATTTGGCCGGATCCAACTAGGTATCCTCCAAGTACTGACGCGACGCAAAAGAGGACAGTCAGACTGAGTGCTACAAGAGGGACACCGCGCTTGTCAACGTAGCTGAATACTTTTGGCGCGTTGCCTTCATCGGAAAGGCGCATAAGAGTTCTTGAACAGGCGTAGAGAGCTGAGTTGGAGGCCGAGAGAGCAGCGACAATGATGACGGCATTCATCACATCGGCAGCAAAGTTGATGCCAATCACGCTGTAAACGTAGACGAATGGGGATTGAGAAATGGCGTTGTTTGGGTTCAGGATCGATGAATCGGGCGGCAGAAGGACTCCGACCAAGAAGATTGCGCCAATGTAGAATATGACAATTCGGTAAAACGTCCCTGTGACAGCTCTTGGCACCGCCTTTCGTGGATTGCTTACTTCGCCAGCAGTAACACCAATGAGTTCAGTTCCCGCGTAACTGTAAAATGCAGTCTACCAAGAAAAAGCGAGAGGGGCGAGTCAGCAAAGGAAATGTCACTTTGCTAGAAATGTATACAACTCACCACAAAACCACCACTGCTGACGTTGGCAAATCGACTGATGGCGTCATCACCGACAATCGCTGGGGACCAGTTTTCAAACCATTTTGCACGCCCCGTGCCAACTCCCAGCCACACCAGAGTACCAACAACCAAAAACAGCGACACCGTTACGACTTTCACAAGAGACAGAGTATATTCAACCTCTGCGAATCCCGATACCCCAATGAAGTTGACCAGAACCAATGGGACTAGGTATACAGCTGACCAAATCCATGGCTGGACAGCCGTGGTCCAGTAAGCCATGAAAATAGCGATGGCAGATAGCTCGGCAGGCGTGCAAAGAGCCCAGGTAATCCAGTAGTTCCATCCAGAAGCAAAACCAAGCGCAGGACTCACAAACCTTTTGTTTCGGGAAAAACAAAACAGTGGGTTCAGTGACCACCACATGACAAATAAAACGGAATTTGAATCACCAACCTTGCTGGAAACTGGGAAAAGGCGCCGTCAACGGGAAGATAAGTAGCCATCTCTCCGAGCCCAGTAATAACGCCAAACACTTGAACTCCCACAAGAGCAAAACACAGCAAGGCTCCAACGGGTCCAGCCGTGAAGACGGCGCCTCCAGACTTTTTCAAGAGCCCGGTGCCAATGGAACCGCCAATGGCAATCATTTCCAAATGGCGGGCGTGCATCTTTCGATGTAACCGCCCTGTCTGTGTGTTTAGCACGGCGGACGCGGTGTCTGCTTCTTTGGCGTTATTCAGAGAGGACATGCGTGTGTGTTTGGATATTCTTTGTTGAGACGGCAGCACGTGCCGGTCCCTTTTATGATGCATGGCGGCTTGTTATGACGCCATTTCTTTGTCAAATGGCGCAATATCTTTTCCTGGATTTCGGATAGCAACGAAAAAACAAGGGTTCGTTTGCATTCCGTTTGATGAATTCCAAAATTTTACTGATAACACATTTGACAAACACTTTTGACAGTTTTGGATTTGTTTTGACAACACGCGTTTCACGACGCGTCTTTTTGTTTATTTTGATACTTTTTACAATACGCCCAATGACACTACGTAAACTCCACACACAATTGCCACAAAATGACCTACCGCAAGAACAAGAAACGGTGCGCCTTCGCGCCAATTCTGTTTTGGTTATTTTGGGAATTCAAAGGGATGAGAATAAAAAAATATCAACACAAAAGCACTGCAACCACTCACGTCAAACAAATATCCACCCAACTTGGACGCAATCAAGATCCCCAATGCACCACAAGCAGAAGATACCCCCGCCACAGAACCGCGCACAGATTCTTTCACAGATCCAGAATGCGTTACCAGCGAAATGTTGCCAATCACGAGTCCAATCTCTGAAAGCCCCACGAATATGACGAGCCCAAACACGTACCCTTTCATAGGGTCAGCGTAACACATGATCAGATATGAAATGAAACCAAGGAATGCATTGAAAAGCACGATTCGAGATGGATGAAATCGATCAGACAAGTATCCTGAGAAAAAGGATTTCACGTCAGAAAACTGTTGGACCGAATGAATATGCATGCCCTACCAAAAACTGGGGCTCCAACTAAAGCAGCCGTTTGCGCTATCCCAGAAATCTTTTGGGGAAACGGGATACAAAAACTTAAATCCCTCATCAAAAAACACCTGCGTTGGGAAGAGAAACAAACCGCAGAAGCTCTCCGAAAAGCGGCTCGACACATATCGCGTATATCTGGATCATCTGGAGAAGGCGCGCTGCAATCTCCCATCTCAATGTAGCGTTTATACACCCACAATGGAATGAACAAGGTAATAATGACAGTATCTCCACGCGCCAGGAAACTTCCAATATAGCCCAAAAGCACTTTTGGATCCCGCGCTGCTGTAAATCCTTCAATGGCAAGATTCAAGATTGATGTTTTCGATTCGCTTGACTGGACAAATACAACGCGTGGGGGTGGGATGGTGGATCCAGAGTGGTCGAGCAGCCTTGATGACGGCCGAGAATCTTCAAATGAGGTTTCGCGAGATATGGATTCCAGGAGAGATTCGCCATCATCCAAGGGCGTTGGAGGCACAGATTCTTCAGGATCAACCGGCAGCAAGAAAAGTGCCAGCAAAACGGCAAGAACTGCAGAGATGGCAGCAACAGCCAAATACGTTGCTTGGATGCCTTCGACCAGATCAGCGAATCTGAACGGAACAGGCATAAAGACCAGCAAAGCCAGCAGAGCGCCACAGCCGCTGAAGAGTCCGACAAGGCCGGCCATGGATCCACGTGACTAATACGCTTATCAGGATTAGTCATCCAATGAAGAGTGGGCTTGGGTATGACTCACGCTGTCACGGGCGTAGTCTGCCAAGACGGCGGTCAGCATGGAAGCTGCAGCCGCGCCACCAATCGCAAAGAGCATGCGCAGCAGCAGCAACGCCGCCAACGACTGCGCACGTGGATACAGAGCCAGGGCCAGAGCCATGACTGAGAAACCACTCGCATACACGGCTCGGCGACCAATCACATCGCTGCACACGCCCCACAGATAAACACACACAAGCGACACGCATTGGTCGGCAAACGAGAGCGAGCCGGCCTGGGAGCAAGTGGTTAAACCCCAAGTTTTGCATGTTGGATGGGCCCGGAGAAAGAAAGCGTTTTCTGCGACGTGAGAGTCTTACCTTGTCTCCCAGCTGCCCACTGGGTACGCGCTGGATATGCGATAGCACAAGTCCTGTCGTTGCATTGATGAACACAAAGTTGTTGATTGCGACGAGCGTGGCACAGAGATACAGGGCAATAGCCGCGTTGGAGGCCATTCAGTTGCAAACTTATTAATGCGCTGTTTTGGCAAACTGCTTCCGATTGGTGGAAGCTTTTCAAAAGCTGAACCATCTGCTCAACGCCCAATGAGCGCAATCCACTTCAAGGCGAGAGCATGAAGATGCATCCGAGAGTAAAAAGAGAGATACTTACTGCACCCACACACACCAACAATAAAAAAAAAAAAAAGAAGGACCCACACCGCTGCCAAGCTCTAAAGAACGAACGCAGCTGTTGCGTCTCTGTTGAAAGACAAGTGAGTTCTTGTTTGCAGTGAAGAAGAAGTTTAAGTAAACACAAACTTAACCAAAAAATGCAAAGAGCACTCTTTCGCTCGGTATCCACGGCAACCCGAACCGTCCGTGCACCAGCAGCTGCAGCCACCGGCGCCGTCAGCGAAAGTGTCACTGACGACAAGCGCATTTTCCAGGCCGAGATTCTGTCTGGTATTTGAACCCTCGATCTGCGCTGGTCTTGTACATGGCAACTCACCCCGGTCATACACAGGAGCACCTCCCTCCTTGACCTCGCACCCTGTCAGAATCTACAGGCCAGCGAATACTCCCACTCAAAACGGGTCGGCCCGCTTCAACCACTGGAAGATTGACTTTGATACCCAAGATCGTTGGGAAAACAGCTTGATGGGATGGGCTTCGAGGTGCGCAACTTATCCTCTGTTTATTTCGATTGTTATGAGGCGGTTCGAATGGGGGTGGTGGAGGAGGGTTTTGTTTTGACACATTCTATCTGCGATGGGAGTGATTGTCTTTGGCTCATGGGGATCGAGCCAGCGCTATTTCATAATCGGTGCAAAAGAACTGACACGAACTGTTTTACTTTTTCGTAACAGTGCTGACCCTGTGCAGGCGCTTTCTATCAAATTCCTGACCAAGGAAGACGCAATTTTGTTTGCCGAACGTCAAGGATACGACTACTGGGTAGACCTCCCAAAAGAAGCGGCATTTAAGCCAAAGCTTTACGCCGACAATTTCAAGGTTTGCTAGTCCCGTCTTTTGATTTTTAAAATTCCTGGGATAACGTTTCTACTGCTGCTACAGTACTCTGACAAGAAACTGCGCCTCTTGAGAACAAAGTGAGCATGAAAGATACAACCAAGGAGTACTCTTTTCATCTTCGACTGCGCGAATAAAAAAAAAAAAAATGATGTGCCATTCTGATAGATTTACACAGTGAAGATCTCCCGAAATACGAACATCTCGCATGGACGATACCAGCCCCAACCACCAAGACTCCTCCCATGATGTAAACGCGGAAACATTCGAAATGAGTGGCGTGGCTGTCTCTGCGCCATCTCCCGCAGCGGTGGTACCTGACTTGCCTTCAAGTGATCGACCAGATGTGACGCCGGGGAAACAAAATGATACAGAGGTACAAGCGCTTGAACTTGATATCCACAATCACCCAGTACTAGCATAACATCCATGTATTATTTAGTCTGCGGAGGTAGAAATGGTGTCGCTGAAAGTAGCAGCGTCGTTGCCCCTGCTGGTATCGCACTCGTCCTTCGACCCTTCTCCGGCCGAAACCGTCACAATTGCCGTCCACGACCACGAACAACCCAATAACAACGCTACAAACAATGAAGACGACGCGTTAAAAGAAGAAAACGAAAACACGGTCGGAGAACTCGTTGTACCAGAAAAACGCGGAATGGCGAGATTCCGGGACATTGTCACGCGCAGACTCGCAAGCCAAATCCGCGCGCCCTCTATCATCCATGAACTCGCCCAAACTGAGGATGGAAACGCGCCGCAGCCGCCACCCCACCCGCCATCGGCACCTGCACTTACAAAGCTCGTGAAACTGTTGCTTCTTTCCAAACCAAAGGTTGCCCCCGTGCTGGAAGGAAAAAAAGCGTCTGGATCTTTGACTTCCAATTATGGAACCAGTTTTGCAATTGATGTTGGTGAAACGGATACAGTTGGCGTGACGGTGCGGCAATCTGCGCTTCCATCAAACATTCACTTTAGTTACAAACCAAGTATCGCGTCTGCATCGGTGCTGGGCCCAGAATCAAGAAACCAACTGACGGGTCGTAAAATATCAGACAGCTTGGCCCCCTCCTCCTTGACACTGCATGGCCATTTTAGCAAATCCCAGGCTTCACTGATGAAGTCACATACCCAGCTCAACATGAAACCGCATGTAGAAAAGTCCAACCTACGATTGTCCCGCGTGGACACCACGGGAAATATCGAATCAAGCTCACGCGTTTCGGCGGTTGTGAGTGACAGCGTGGACGGGCTGTTGCAGAGCGTAGGTCGGAATTCTTCAACAACGAAGCGACGGTCCAGCCAAACATTTATGAAACGAAGAAACAGCAATTCGTTTCTTGATATGAAAGGAAACCCTGGCATTCCGGGACTTGCGGTCAATTTAATTCACGATGAAGCCGTTCAAAAGATTCCAGACTGGCACGCACGGTCTCCGTCAGACTCAACAGAAGCTGATTTATGTCAGGACCCCGGGCCAAAAAGTCATTTCGAAACGCACCGGAAGCTTCCTTGGAAGACGCATAAGGAGACGGAACTCCCGTTCATCCAGGCGCTTCACTCGACAGTGGAAGAGCGTGATCACGAGCACACGGAGAATATGGATGCCTTGAATTCGCAATCGTTGAAATATGATGCCCAAAAGCCACGCCCCAGCTTCATCCCTCTTCCAACAGCCAAAATGCCCCAAGAACGAGTCGAAATCATACCCCTGTCGTTGGTAGAATCCCTTCAAAACATTCTTGCGGCAATCTCAAATGAGCCTGTCAGTGCAGATCAGGACCCTGCTGTGCTACCATCATCGCGTGATGATATGGCAACTGACGCTGCCAAGACCACAGGGACCGCCCCAAAAACAACAAGGAAAAAAGTAGAAAGGCCAAAGACAGTTCCCGCCAACACAATGCGGCCCGCGGCAGGTGTCCGGCCGTTCAGATCGGCAAAACCTGGTCTTGGGTCCAAGCTTCTCGCGCAGCCAAAAGCTGAAGGAAGGGGCAGTACCAACAACACGATGCGAAGTACCGTCTTAAACCGGAGTGGATTTCAAACAGAAGGTGAGCTGGCTTTTAACATGTGATTGATGATGTGCTTCCTTTAATGAGAAGGCAATTACAGTGTCACGGGCTCATTCTCTTGTGATGGACCCAATGGGAGCAGTGCTGTCCACGCACGCCAACAAAGCAGTAAGGTCACTTGATCCAGACCGGCAAAGACCAAACTCGGCCTCGAATAAAAAGACTCTGGGCTCGAGACCCGGTCCGATGCTCCCCGTGCTCGAGTCCCGCCCAATCACGCAGATGCTGCGCACGCGCACCCGCGAAGTGCAGACCATGGACCGCCAGTTCCGCGCGGACCAGGCAATCAGTGCGGCCTCGCAGCCACTGCCAATCACACGCTACGTCCCCTGCGCACAGAAGAAGGCTTCTGAGCACGCGCGCAAGCTCGCCGGTCTGCGCGCACAGCAGGAGTCCCGGCTCCACGCAGCCTATCTCGGCTGCACCGCCGTTGCCCCGACGCAGTTTATGACCCACGCACGCGCCGTTGTTGCAAACAAGTTGGAGTCGAACCTTATCTTCGGCGGGCTTGTGCAGGGGTTGGCGCCTACTTTCAACGCGGACTTGCCCTCTCACCGTGTGTATGAGAACCTGGGCAAAGTGCACTGGCAGGAGTATGACCAGCAGAGTCGTCAAGCAGACGGAGGCTTTTATACCGAAACAACGGCCGTTCAAGGAAAGGAAGAAGCATTCAGTGGTGAGACCAGGCGCATGCTAGACGATATGCTGCGAAGGCATGGCATAACCCGGCTCGGGGATCCTGGCGGTGACGGTTGTACCGTTCCACATAGGAAGGTCGTGACCAGGCAATTGCAGACAACACTCTCAGACGCACATCGCAACAAGCTCACGAGCGACCAACAAGGAGGTAAAAAGATATCGCGCGGAGGAGGGTTTATTTATGCGAAAAGCAATGCAATGATGGACGAGGATGTGTTGCCAAACAAGGTTGCCAAGAACCAAAAGCAGTTGGAGCAATTGTGCATCAATGTACTTCATTAAAAAGTGCTCTTAACCTGTGAAAAATACTATTAGCAGTGTTTTATGTTCCCAGACAAACTTTCCTTTTGAGTGGGAGGTATCCTCAACTATCCCCACTTCAACGGAATGGTAGGCATTAATCTTTGTGCTATGCATCTGGCAATTCCGATCATTTGAATTCTTTCATTGCAGAAACCATGGGGCGGACGTTACGCGTGCATTGGCTGGGCTTGAACTCCCTGAGGCAGAGCGCTCGGATTCTGGCGCGTTTCTCGATGAGTTTGGGTGCTCACCCGATGGGCACGGAGTTTCTTCATTCACTTCGTTGTTTTCTTTTTATGTGCTTTGCGCGGTTGTTATTTTTTTTTATTAGGTGCATTTCTGCTGGCCCGCCGATTGTTGAAAGAAATAATTAAGGATTTTTCTGTGGCTCAGAAGGTATCTCCAACCGTGTTCAGGTTACGTTTGGTGTCGATATCCAAAAAGGCGACAGCCAAAAAGACCAGCATCTACCAGAGTGTAAAGAGACATCAGAGCCAGGGAGGACACTGTCAGAGTTCAAAAGACACAAACCTCATTGTACGGATCACCAGCAAACGATGATCTTCTTGGCCATGCGAGGACTGAATAGCCAGTAGGAAAGCAGCTTCGCAGGACTGCCGGTAGGCGGTAGAATGACTCCTCCCTCACCGTTCTCCACAGGTTGGTGCTCAAAGAAGTGCATGACACAACAGCAGTAGCAACATGAGTAGCCCCGGCTGTAGGACCCGCACCCAGCAGTGGGTACCCTCTTGACTACTGCTGGTAGCACTACTGATGTTGCTACTTTTGGTAGTTCGATATTGTATTCATTTCCCAGCTTGGACGAGAAGACGATCTTGATCAAAGCGCAGGAAGGCGTCCGGTAGTCTTGTACTAACATGTCCAATGTGATGATGTGCGTGCTTGTGTACGCAGTGGTCCGAGCGCACGCAATGGTGCCGGTGGACGTGCTGCTTCTGCTGCTGGTGCTAATGCTGGTGCTAATGCTGGTGCTCATACGGGTGCTAATGTGGGTACGCGAGCGGTGATGCTTTTGACTGCCGATGGGCGCTGGGCGATGAGTTGTCCGATGGGGATGACGAGGCGAGCACCCGGGGACTCTCAGGCGGATGCTGCGAGACTATCGAGCTCACGTGCTCGTTTTTATACGTGGGTGGTTCGCACCTCATTCCGTAACAAGTTGGAATTCAAGTTGGGCAACTTTTCCCAAGTTTCTTCATTCTGGACAAGGATGCTTGGTTTGATGACTTGAGTATAAGAAAGTTTAACTAGAAGTTTGCCGAATAGCCAGGCGTTTGGCGTGATGGAGTTGCACTCGGGTGCTTGGCTGTGATCATGGGTTGATTTGGTTAGTGCGTTGTGAGCGCCAGAAGGATACAGGTGTACAAAGGACCAACCACTGGAACAGAAGTCATGTGTGTTGTTTCAGGGTATTCTAGGCTTTCTTGCTTCAGTTGCTTGGGGTTGTTTTGTTTGTTTATTTGTTCATTTGTTTTCCGTGTTAAACTGAGAATTGTCATGTATATACGTTGAATCATACCTGGCCGGCGGCAGATCATCAACAATGAAAAGCGTGGGCGAGGTTTGTGTTGTTAAGTGTTGCATGCATAGCCTCGCAGTTGGTGAGTGACTTTTATTTTTGAAAAAAATGACCAAATAGACAGAGCGCTTGTCGGCTTCAAATAAACTACTTATTTCTCTTTCCCTTTTTGGCGGCCTTGTTCTTTCTCTTATTCCGCATCATCTCCTTCTTCATGACACCGTCAACCATCTGGAATAAAAGCAAATTTGTGGGTCAGAATCAGAAACAAAAAAAACCATGAAGACAAAAAATTTCAATGAAAAACAAACCTTGTATCGACCCTTGACACCCTTGGGCCTTCCTTGAATCGCCCTGTTGGTACCCGTTGCAACGACATACTTGGTTTCAGATTTAGGCTTTGCCTTCATGGCCTTTGCCATAATCTTTGCAGCATCCTTCATTTTGCTCAGTTCAGGTGTGTCCGTGTCCTCCGTGACAGCCGCCGCCTTTTTAAGAGCCTTGTCCATCCGATTCTGTGCACGAAGTTTTTGCCTAAATTTGGCTTCGGCCACCTTTTTGATTGGCCGTGCATCCATGGCACGCAGTTTTTGGCGCATCAAGTCCATGGCTTCCTTTGTCACGGGGAGGTTGATTTTGTTGTGCCGGTTTTCGTCTTGAGTGAACCAGGATGGGAGATCTTCAGGGTCGTTGTAAGCGAAACGGTTGAATGCATCGTCCATCAAGTCGCGCTTGCCGCTCTTTGTGACAAGTTGCTGGGCCATTGTGTATTTTTCGGCAGTATCCAGAATGAAGGACCCTATGTTTATACAAAGTCAGAAACACGAGTCTTTTTCCAATATAAATGGGATACAAATGTAAAAGAAAAAATAGCACTCAATTTACCTTTAGTTTGGTTAAAGTCTTCTTCTGCTTTGCTTGTCCGCACAATTTCAAACCCTTTCTTTTCGCCCTTGTCATCGTCAGAGTCAGAAATGATGTCGTCGTCCTTTTTGCTCTTTTTGCTCTTCTTCTTGTCCTTCTTCTTGTCCTTCTTGGCTTTCAGAATCTCGGCTTCATCATCTTCCTCGTCAGCAACATCTTCAATGCCCATCTCCTTGGCAAACATTCCACTGCTTCCCGTCGCCATTTGGAACAACGGGTTGTCAAAGAACACTCGCGCTTTTTTCGACAATGCAGCTGAACTCAGGGCACCGTCTCGCGCGTCGACATCCTGCTCAAACACTTCATCCCGAGACTTGCGCTTTTGGCGTCTGCCGCCCGTAGACTGCTGACCTTCCTCGTCTTCGCTGTCCGTGTCATCGCCCCATGAAGAATCCGAATCTTCGTCCGAATCGTTTGCCACACCTTTTCTTTCGGCGCTTTTACCTTCGAGACCTTGCATCTTCTTTTCCCATTCGACACCATACCATTCTTCAAATGCTTCCTTGCTGTCGTTTTTTTGCTTGACGATCGATTTGGGATCTTTTTCTTGACGGCGTTGTTGGAAGTGTGCGAACCTGTTTTTTTTGGGCACGTTAGAACAGATTGTGGTGACATTTTAGGTTTTTGAGGGTGAAAACTTACATGGCGTCCATATCCCCTTCCATAGTACCAACTTTTCTTGCAGCTTCCTCATCCGAATCCCAAGCCAATTCATCATCATCATCCTCATCTTCATCCGAAGTCTCATCATCACTGACATTATATTTAGATCCCAACAAGGAAGCCCCCGTCACAGAAGAATCACCATCTCCGAGTTCCTTGACTCTCTGGCGAGCTTTGCGTGCATTCGCCATTTCAAACAACCGCGCGGCTCCACCAATTTCATCACTGTTTTCATCGCCGATACTGTCATCGTGTTGAAGCAGATCAATGCCTCCCATTTCAGCTTCCATACCAATGTCCATGGGAGTTTCCATTCCAAGGCGGAGACGAAGAAGTTGCTTGGCTTTACGTTCACGAGACTTTCTCTTGTCCTTCTTTTTTTGGAGATCCAGAACTTCTTGCTGGCGCTTGAGCTGGGAACGCCAAAAAAAAAAAAAAAACGATTAATTCGCGTTTTTTTAGTAGGGTGAACAAAAAAAAACAAAACACAAAGAAGGTGAGGGGGGGCGGCTGTCAAACCTCCGCAGCGATCGATTCCTCCGTTTCAGGAGCATTCTTTTCAGCATCTTTTCGTTCAATTTCTTCAGCCGCAGCAGCCTCCCTCGCTTTACGAACTTCATCTCTCGACTTTTCCAAGCCAAGCAAAACACGAATGGCATCTCTCCACTTGATGAGATCTTTGAAATCTTTTTTACCCAAGTTTCGCAAATCAGCAATGTCGGAGAGAACCGATTTGGTTGTATGAGCACTGGCTTGGATTGCAGTGTGATCTGCGGCCATGGTTTCATCGTTGGTTGGGTTTGAGAAGGAGAGTGTGTTGCTTTTGGCGAGGATGGTCACGAATTCTGGGCTTCGAATGAATTCGGAGACGGGTGTGGATGTATACAGGACTGTGGCGCCGTCTGCGTAACCGTCTCTGTGACGCTTGCGTTTCTGGTGGGGAAAAAAAAGAAATGGGTTTAGTGTCAAAAAAAAAGCTTGAATAATGGGGGGATGGAAGAACAAGGGAATTTACCTCTGGGTGGAACAAATCGTTCAGAATAGCTCCCTGTCTTTCCTTGAGTTTTTTCGGGTCGTCTTCTCCAGCGTTATCGTCAATTTCCTTGAACACAAACTTTGCATCCAACAAGCGCGGATCAATCTTTTTGGGGGACTTGTACCCACGGCAGACTACGAAAATTTCAGCAGACACGTTACGAGAAGACGACGGCTTTGTTGCTTCGACTTTATCAAACAGCTGGTTAAACACCCACAGCAGCTTGTTGTAATCTTTGGAGCGAAAGACTTTGGTCACAAAGACTCCGTTCGGCACGAGAAATTCTGTGGCGAGTTTGAGAGAAGACAAGACGAGCTCGTTTTGGGTGAAGGCATCTTGGATCCATGAGACTCCGACATTGGGAGCTCCGTCGTGCAGGAAACTGAAGGGGTTTTTTGTTGAAAAATGTGTGTAAGAAGAGAGGAGGAGTTATTGCGAACAGGAAGAAAAACTACTCAACACATCCGCCTTCCAAGTTTTCAGCTCAGATTTCAATGTGGATCTACATTTTGGAGTGGTAATATCTTCGACGTGCGTAATCACTCCTGGAATCGCCTTGATAGGAGCCAAATCGAGACCTGGAGACAACAACAACAGCAGCAACAGAGAGAAGTGGGAGACGTTTTAACAACAGCGCAACTTGTCTCTTTCGCTTCAAATTCTGAATTTACCGATAATGATACTGGACTTTGGCATGTACTTCTGAGCAACCTGCAGCCAACCTCCAGGTGCAGCACAAAGATCGACGAGCACTCGGGCCTTTTCGAGAAAGGCGTACTTCTTGTTCAGCTGAATCAGCTTGAACGCGGAACGGGCTCGGTAGCCCTGCTCCTTGGCCATGTGGTAGAACTTGTCCAGACGCCCCTTGGCATGTTTCTTGCTGACTCCCATTTGTGCTCTCAAAAAATAAAGACCAAAAGAAAAAAAAAAAAAAAGAAAGGGAGTTTATCGTAAAATGTAAAAATTGTCAATATATTTTATATCCAGCTTGCTGCCTTCAAGGACTTGCGTGCTTGCAGTTGGTTGTCAGAGCATTGCGAGCATCCGCGCTAATTTCAGATTCCACATCCACCATACCCGCGTCAATGGATACCGGCGTCAATGGATACCCGCGTCAATACAAACATCGCAAACACTTGGAATCTCAGTTTTCGACACACGCACACATATTTTTTTTTTTATTTACTGATTATGTATAAGCTTGGAAGGGAGATACTCCAGCGACAGTGGGTAGGCAGCACCCGACAAATTATAGGACAAACTGTTCAACAGCTACGCTCAAAATGGGAAGGAAAAAATTGGAAAACGCACGAGATGCGGGAGTTTTTGCTTCAGCAGTCTTGACTGGACCAAAGCAAGTCGCCAAAACCGATATCCATTCCCGAGTCCGAGTACTCTGTCGGGAATACAATTGGGAGATGGACATTGGGCTGCTGCAAAAGATGATGGATCTGCAAACTCAATGCTTGAGCAAGATGTTCCTCTGCGTGTGGGATTGTGAAGCAGTCTTGGCCAGTGGTGCCTGCGGAAGAGAGCATGGCATCCTGTGAGTTTCCGGCACATCCGTCGTCAAAGTTGAGAAAGTCGTCGAGGAACGAGTCGGAGGAACCTTCCGTCTTTGGCGGCTCGTCCAAGTCATCCTCCGCGGGCGAGGACACGGACGCGGGAGAGGACACGGACGCGGGAGAGGCGACAATGGGAGCAGTAGTCTTGATGGGTTTGTGGTGCTTGTGGTTCTTGAAATATAAACCTGCGTAAAATAAAATAAAAAATTAAAAATAAATTTTTTTGCAAATTCAGAAATTATTCCCATCAGGGTTACACAAGAGAAAAAAGAACCCTACTCAAAGTAGTCTACTCACCACAGGCATTGCAAATGTTGTTTTTACGGTCGAGAGTCCTGCGCCAGATGGGCGAGGATGTGGCACCGCAGTTGAAGCACACGAGCTTACGGTTCATTTCGCGCAGCTTCTTCCGCTCAGCCTTCTGCAGCTTCTTGATCTGACATGCATCGAGAACCTTGTGCAGATCCTCAGGCGCATGCTGTGCTGCCAGTGCCTGCAGACCCCTTAGCGATCCCTTGCGTGGAACATTGCTGCTGCTTGCTCGGCCAGTCTTGCGGGTCGGTGGAGTCACGTGACCAGCAACCATCTCCAACGCCACTAATTGATCCTTTACAGGCACTTGCCGTTGCTGCTGTTCCAGGTCCGACGCCGATGAAGAGGAGGAGGAGGAGGAGGAGGGAGAGGCCATGCTTACAAGGCTGCAAGTGTCGGTGCTTGTGGAGGAAGGGGTTGTGAGAGAGTTGTTGCTGTTGTTGCGGTCATGTGGCACCGGAGCATGAGTTGGCAGCAGACGGTCTGCGATGGCAGCAAAAGACTGCTGCTGCTGCTGCTGCTGCTGTCTCCACAGGAGTGCAAGCAGCGATGTCTGCACTGCGGGTTCAGGTCTGTCTGCGGGGATGGAGAAGGATTCGTAGCTCAACATTTGGGTTCTTTTTTTTTGATGTGGCTGTTGGTGCAATAAAAAATGCGCCATATTATTTTACTTTTTTTTTACTTTTTGTTTTTGCATCCCGCACAACTTCGGAGTATTTAGGAAATATGAAAAATTTGTCAGAAACCCTTTCAACAATCTCCATTCCCAACCAATTTAAAAAAGTTCCTAAAAATCTTGAGAAAAATCAGCCACAGCAGGCACCACGCACATTTGTTTTTTTGCTCCGCCGCCCCAACTCCCCCAGCTTCTTTCTTTGTCACCAAGACGCGGCATTTGGCATTTGTCTGCAGTGGAAAAACACATTTATCCGCCGTCTTATTCCAGTTGCTGCTGCTGTGCTCTTCCCTGTGTGCATGCATGACCTTGCTTGCATGACCTTGCTTGCATTCATGGGCTGCATCATATTTATCCGCTTCAAAAACACGAAAGCACCAATTGCTCCGAGTGTCAATTGTCAAAAGAGAGAGAGAGAGAGAGAGAGAGAGACAGAGAGAGAGAGAGAGAGAGAGAGAGAGAGAGAGAGAGAGAGAGAGAGAGAGAGAGAGAG
Source organism: Chytriomyces cf. hyalinus JEL632 (assembly GCA_025435555.1). Lineage (NCBI taxonomy): Eukaryota > Fungi > Chytridiomycota > Chytridiomycetes > Chytridiales > Chytriomycetaceae > Chytriomyces > Chytriomyces cf. hyalinus JEL632. The sequence goes on along the minus strand of JAIWWG010000004.1, from coordinate 766,403 downwards.
AGAGAGAGAGAGAGAGAGAGAGAGAGAGAGAGAGAGAGAGAGAGAGAGAGAGAGAGAGAGAGAGAGGTGTTCTGAGACCAGCAACGCGCCGGGCCTGCTTTCTGTGTAATGGTCATGTGCCAAAAATAAATACATTGTCAAATGAAAAAACAAAAAAGTTTATTGTTTTGACTCGAGTGGCTGGAACAGCAGCAGAACAGAACAGAACAGAACAGAACAGCGGCACACGCATGCAATTGACCCAAAAACTGGAGTCGCTTGGTTGGGTAACGCCAACTCCTCCAACTCGTAAACACAAGGACTCAGTGAGGGGACATGCAAGTCCCCCTTCATCCGGCCGGGGTGCCATAATTTAATTCGCTTCTCCATATAATTCCCTTTGAATGCCATCAGGCAAAACGGATGTTTTCACATCCCGATCCGCGGAAAGAATGGGGAAACACAATCGCGCGCGATACAGACAACTACCAATCAAAAGCGTTGACAATCAAAAGTGTTGCTGACAACCGGACTGTTGGCATGGGGGCAGCAAGGTGATTTCGTATCAGAAGGAGAGTCAGTGAGAATACTCTGCTGCTCGTCTGACTGTACTTTGTCAGTAGAGCGGTGGGTGGGTTAACCAAGAGGGAGAAGGGGGAGATGGCCGAGAGGGCGATGGAGATTGAACTTCACTTGATAAAAATCTCCATTCGCAACAAACGGCCACGCCAACAGACAGCCAAGAGAAGAGATGCAACACGAATTTTTATTTTGGAGTCAATGATTAAGCATGCCGAAAAGCCAACAGACAGTGTGTGTATGTGTGGATGAGTACCTTGCAGTAGGTATTGCATTAACATGCCGGGGGAAAAAAAAAAAGAAAACGTTTTTTTAAAATTGCAGACCCGAGGCCCAGAGAGAGTCCACTTCACCCACCACCAGACCAGCTGAAGCAGTGGGTAAAAAACCGTTCGACTCACGCGCCGGCAACGAGCTTGACATAAAAAAGGCCATGGTTTCGTCATCCAAGGACTGCTGGCTGTTGCTGGACGAGATGGTATGATTTGCGAGTGGTGATGATGCCATCGAAAATCCGTGGATGGATGTCATGACTCCTTCAAGTGGAGATGGTGCTGAAAATGCAGACATAGGGATTGGAGAGCTCGGCATGATTTGCGGGCCCAAGTGATGCAGGTGATGAAGCTCTGGTAGGACGACATGAGGAGTAGTTTGCAGGTAGTGAAAGTCTGGTAGAGACTGCTGATGTTGCAATGGTTGTTGTTGTTGATATAGCGAAGGTAGCTTGAAGACATTGCTTGGTAGACTGTATTGACGAGGTTTGTTGGGGTGTTGCAGATTGGTAGCGATGGATTCAGTCACGGCTTGAGCAAAGCCTTTGGTGTAGTTCTGGCTGTTGAAGGGTTGAGCAGCAGATGAGGGCGACGGGACGACGGGAGAGCAGCTTGACTTTTGATTCATCATCATCTGGCAAGAGGGCGAGACGACGCCTGCTCCAGCTGCCGACGCGCGCAGAACCTCCTTGTACTTGAGTGGTCGATGGGAGCCGTGGTGTTTGTGGTAGAGACCTGGTTGCGTGCGTGCCCCAAGAAAAAGATGACGTTATCATCAGGTTCGACTGCCTTTGTCATTTTTCGTCAGGGTTTCTGCGGGCCAAGCCCGCCTCCCTCCCCTCCCCTCCCCTTCCCCCACCCTCGACACGAAATTAAAATTTATTTGAGCTTACCACATGCGTTGCAGACAATGCTTTCATGGGCACGGCGCCAGAGCGGAGTCGATGTGGTGAAGCAGTTTGAGCACGTGAGGTTGCGCTGCTGCTCGCGGATGCTGCGACGCTCTGTCGGCGAGATGGGCTTCTTTCCGTCGTCCGAGACTTCTGCACGTACAAGCGCTGTGATTGTGTTTCTGCGGCGTACTGTAGTGCCATTGCTGTTGTTGTTGCTGTTGCTGTTGTTGTTGTTGCGACGACTGGCGACTGTAGTGGTCAATGACGTTGTTGGTGGTGGTGGTGGGGAGGGTTTTTCCATGTTGAGTGGGCTTTGGTCGGACGGATTTGGCGAGGCAGCGTTCGAGTTTGGTGCTGTGCAGTCTGAAGAAGATGGAGTGGCAGTCTTCATCATTTCTTGGTCAAATGAAAGCAATGCTTGGGTTGGAGACTCTGTGCATGGTGGTGGTGGCTGTATTTGGTAGAAGGCGGCTGCTGCTGGGTCGACTGAGACTGAGACGGGCGGATCAGGGTATTTCAGCATAGTGGATACGAAGAAAGGCTGTGCCATGTGTGTTGTTGTTGTTGATGTGCCTTGTTGCTGGGGATGAGGATGAGGTTGAGGGCGTGCCAGTGAATGCAGTTGTTGTTGTTGGTGTTGGTGTTGGTGTTGTGGCATGTTTTTCCGATGCTTTTTATTTTATTTAAATCTGTCTGTCTGTCTGTCTCTCTGTATGTCTTTGGGAAGAATTTAAACGGGACCGACCAGGCGTTTTTTAATATATGACAATACCTTCTGATTTCGGCTCAAAAATCGATTAATTTTCATGATTTTAGAGAAAGAAAGACACCCGAAAATGATTTTTTTTTCATAAAAAAGGGAAAATAAATTCAATTGGGACAATAAAAATAATGTTTGCAAACAAGTTTTTCTTCTTTTTCGCTCGCTTCTCCGACAATTCAAAATGAATGAACAAATTCCCAAAACCTTTTGACTGGGCTTTTCTTTTCTTCTTTCGGACAAATGCCCAGGATTTGTCACTCGGAAAATTATAATTATCCTTCCTGCTCCGCCTCCCTCACCCCCCACCCCCCATCCATTCGACCTTGACTATTACAGGCACCCCACCACAACAGCGTATGGAAGAATCCCCCCCCCCCCCCCCCCCCTCAAAAAAACCTCATCACACCTTGAGGAAAAAAAGAGAAACCAAAAAAAAAAAAAAAAAAAAAAAAGAGGAATAATAAGAAACAAAGTCAAAAACCACACACGCGACTTTTTTTTCCATCACAATAAATCCTCCCATCACTTTCCAACATTGGCCATTCCACAGTCCGACACTTGGTATCTTAGCAAACTTTCCTGATTTTGTTGAGAAAACTTCATGTCGGCAGACATGAACCCTGTCCACAAGTAATCATCCATCATATTCCTTCCCTCATCCTTGGATTTATAATTGGAATTACTTTGCTGCTGATGTCTCCCAGCCAGCCAGCTTGGTCTTGTGTCAAATCTCTACTGCTGGCCGCACAGAACAATCTGTGGCACAATCAATCCGCTGTAGGTGTGTGCAGGCAGGGGCGGGAGAAGCTTTTTGTCGCCAGTCACCAACTTCAAAAATCAACGGAACTGAATTTGTCGTAAAGTTTCCAATATTCTGCGGTTTGCCGTATGTTGTCAAGAACTCTGTTTTCTGACCCTTTTTTTTTTTTTTTTTTTTTTTTTTTTTTTCAACCACCACCACCGCGTCCGGCGGCACAAAAGTCTGCCATCCTGGTCAGTCGCATTTCCACAGCAAATTTCCACAACTTAAAGTGGAATTTTGAAGTGATGTCTCCCCTCGCGCAATATCCACACATAAATATTTATAGTCGAGTGCCACACACTCTCTCTCTGAAGGTGGGAAGTGCGTTCCTCCCTGGCGTCAATTTACTCCGACGATTGAGTTGAAAATATATTTGGGAACCATCGGCTGGAATGGTGATAGGCCATTTTTTGGTGGCTGATAAACGCGTTTTTCCAGCGAGGTTCAGTTTTCAAGTATCTATCTCTTGGGGGCATGAACCAATCACTAACTTTATACCGCATTCCACACAGACAGCATTCACATGAGTGGGGCAAGTGTTTGATGATGCGATGTGTCCTAAAAAATGTTCCAGAAATGGAAGGGCATTTTGTTGTGACATTCTGCGAAAAACAAAACGTTTGGCAGCCATTTTCAGCGCGGCACAACAAGAGTCTGCAGAAAATAAACTGGTGCTGTGTTTCTTCTTTTCAAGATCGCGCACACGGTGTGATGGCAAAAAGGCGGGACATGGCGGGACAATTTGGGTCACGTCAAAAAGTTGAAAGTCAAAGGGAATTCCTGTTTCCGCAAAATAAGAAAAAAATAAAAAAAAAAAAGAATGATTGCACTAATCCTCGGCATTGCATCCCTTGCTGCTGCAGCACCACAAGCAGCTGGTACCGTCACGGACTGCGGAATCCTGGCCGTTGGCATTCTCGATAAATGGTACTGTTGGCAGTTAACGTACTGGGTTCTGCCGCTGACCGGGGGGGAGAAAACGCTTGCAGGAGTTACACTGTGCCAGCCGACGCTGCAACAAATTGCTGCGCTGGATCCCTTGCCACCTCGGGTATTGTCACATGCGGGGGAGACGACGGCACATCCATCGTGTCGCTGTGAGTTTGGCTATTAATAGTATTTTGCTGTTGCTGACTCTGTTCCATCCATAATTTTCAGGGTTCTTCCAGCATCAAACTTACGAGGAGCTGTGCCTGTCAGTCTTCCACTTCTCAAAAGCTTGACTTACTTGTGAGTTTTATTTGATGTTCGGGGAACCTTCTTTTCGTCACTCTCCTTCTTGTCGGAACCTTGGATCATTCATTTTGGGCTTGGGCATGTTTTGGCTGGATCCAATGCATGCACCTGTATTGGCGCTGTCAGCTGATGTATGCGCGGGAACGCATCGATTGCATTGTCGCGGCTGGAATGCCGGGCAGGAAACAACGTCGTGTTCGCAAGGGGATTGAACATGAACGATGACATGCGCTGCCGTCTGAATTGAATATTGTTTGAGACACGGCAAAACTCCATCCAAACTTACCACAAAAAAAATAACCAAATGTTGAACAGGGACATTTCGCAGAACCCTGACGTGACAACTGGGTTGCAAACTCTTGCTGGAATTGCGAGCCTCAAAAATCTGTGAGCACAACCCCGTGACAAAAATCAAATAGGACCGTTTTAGATTCTGACACGTTCCATCTTTTTTTTTTTTTTTTGGCCAGTAACATTGCGGGTACAGGTTTCACTGGAGCTGTGATTCCATTTCCTCCGAGCCTTTCCTGCAACATGGGCAACTTGCTCTGCGGAGACCCCATGTGCGCGCAAACTGGCACCGTCCTCAAACTTTGCCGTAAGTCAACGTGCGTTTTACAAAAGGCGATAAATCTCAAAAGTTCCTATTTGGTCCCAGCATCTCCCAAGGCAGGAAACAACAATGCTTCTGACTTTGTTGCGCCAACTTCCAGCAATGTTCTTTATATTCTCATTGGAGTGTTTGGTGGAGCCTTGTTACTTCTCATGCTCACGTGCTACCTCTGCAACCAACGCGGATCAGTCGCGTTGCGTCAGGCGTCACAAATGCAGGGTGGAGCCAGTGACAGCAAGCCATACGCAGTTGCAAACGATTTTGTTGGCTCTGACCCAGAACCAAGCTCGAATGAAATGGCAATGATCACGCTCAGCCGAAACGGGATTCCAAAGCGCACCTTTTCCCTTCCTGAAACCCGAAAACTGCAAAGTAAAGACGAAGCTGCAATGGATGTCTCTGCCAGAGATCCATTCATTGTCGCAAATAACAACACGGAAAGTTTTCCCGTCCGACGATTTTACGCAAAGGAAATGTCGGATGAACTGAGTTTGACGGATGGAGACAGCGTTGTGTTGACCAAAGTGTTCCGGGATGGGTGGGCAGAAGGTGTGAGCATGCGTGCGGGAGGACCTGCGCTGTTCCCGTTGGCATGCCTGGGTGGGGGTGTACCTGTTGTGCTGGCAGAGAGGCTGAGAGTGGCTAGATTGATGGCACGAGGTGGGCCGTCGGCTTAGAATTCCGTGTTTTTTTGGAACTTTGCAGCAGACTTTTCTTTTTTTGTTCTTTCAATATTTTCCACGTGCGGCATGTTCTCTTGAGAAAGCAACGAGTGTTGTTGTGTCTCTTGAGGAAAAAACAGTTACAGCGATAGTTTTTTTTACAGCCTCATTTTGTGGTACCAAATGTTTGGGTTTCACAGATTTATTGCCTTCCGGGAAAATTACCTTGGTCAAAATGGCAGAAACGTCGAAAGGCAAGAAGGACATTGCCGCAAGCCTCTTCACCAAATATGAGGTACCACATCCTCGCACCCCCTTCCCGCCTGCGGCAATGCATGCGCATATGTGTTGATAAGCGCCGTGTGCTAACTGTTCGCAACGTCTCCTTCAGACAATCGACTTTGAGGAGCCCGATCACGCCGTTCTGCGGCTGCACTACGGAAACAAGACCTCATTCACAAAGATTCGGGAGCAACTCGCACATGTTTGTTTGCTGACTTGATCCTTTCGTTGCAATCCTGTTTCACGTTTTTTGTGTCTAAATTGACTTTTTTTGTTGGATGTGCGCAGTACGCCCTCTCACTCCTCATGGTGGTGGTGATCAGCGGCCTGTTTCTGGGTCTTACGTATTCCACCGAGATTCTCTCTGAGAAGCGCCTGGAGCGAATCCGCGAACTTGTCGAAAGCAACGAGCGGGGGACAGCGACGTTGTTTGCGACTGGAACAGCAGTTGCGGCAACGATCGTTCCGTCTCTTCTCGTTGTCTTTGTCGCTGTGAGTGTTGACAGTTAGTTCCACGGTCAATTTGTAATTGACGTCATGCTTGGTTAATTAATCACAGCCGTCCGCGATTGGCTCGGGAATGACGGACGTGATTGCGCTTTTAAACGGCGCGTCTTCGATCGACGGAATGACGCTGACCGTTCTTGCCGTCAAATACGTTTCTATTATCGGACTGGTTTGTGCGGGCTTGTTCTCGGTGAGACGTTGTTCAAAGGCCGCAACTTGTCCCGCGCAACAAAAAAACCTGATTGCGTGTTACGTTAAAAAAGGGAGTCGACGGACCCATGAGTCAAATCGGTGCTGGTGTTGCTATGGTGCTCGTGCAGGGAATGTTGAAGTGGACATGGTTTCGGCGCGCGTTCCTGGGAGAAACTCTGGACCTGGGTGTCGTGAATGACAAGGGTGATCTCCCTGTGGCACTGCAAGCTAGTAGAGGCAGTACAACGCCTTTGGACAATGAACTCGGCGACGACCGCGAAACGGACCTTCAAGAACAAGAACTCGCAGACAGTTTGCTTGGATTTCTTCAAAACAATCAAATCCGATTGTTTGCGACTTTGGGCGCTGCAACATCGATTGCAGTCATTTTCCGTGCGCCAATCGGCGGTGTTTTGTTTGCCGTTGAAGAAGCGACTTCCTTTTTTGAACTTTCGTTGCTCATTCAGCTCATCTTTGCGACCATTTGTGGATTTTTGATTGTTGCATTCACGACCTTTGGCATTAAGGAGCGCTTGCCGTTGAAAAACATTTTTCTGGACCCTTTGGAAGCCGCTTTATTTCCCGTAAGCACCCTCTTCTTTAAAAAGCCCAACCTCTTGGTTAACATGCGTTGTTTGCAGACCGAATCAACCTGCAAGCAAGAGCTGCGCTGGTCGATGCTTTTCACATATATCCTCATTGGCATCGTTGCCGCACTATTTGGGCAACTCCTCAACAAAACCCTCTCATTCGTCCAAAAAACGCGATCCAAGTACCTCATTGATCCAGAAACCAACTTCAACGACATTGCCGAAAAGCACCACGAAAAGACTGGAACCCACGTGCCCGCCAAGCCCTTCAACAAAAAGCTCAACTCGTTCTTGCGCGTTCTTGAAGTTGCTGTCGTTGCTGTTGTCACTGCACTGATTGTTGTTTGGCTTCCATCCGACGAAACCATCGATACTTGTGTGTCTCTCAAAACGCCATTGGCGCATGTCTCGGCAATCAGGCCAGAATGCGACTTTAACAAGCTCGATGTAACGTGTGCGACTTTAAGCGCTTGTAAGAGCGTGCTTGACGAGTCTGGGATTTGTTTCCCGTCAGACTATGAACACAAGTTTGTGCAAAGTGTCACGCAAGCATATCAGGTTGCGTGTGGTGCTCAAGCCGCATCCACAGCGACCGAAGGAGGGTCTCATTCAAAGGCAAGACGGGCTGGGGAAGAGAAGGGTCACGAAGAAGGTGCAAGCGCCGAAACGCATTCCACCACAGGGAGTGACGCCTCCCATTCCACTGGGAGTGACACATCCCATTCTACCGGGAGTGACAATTCCACCGCACATGCCTCGTCAAGTGCGTCTCCGGCCGAAAAGTTTGCTCTTTCCTTCAACCCCCACGGTGGATCTGAACTCGGCGAACAAATGATTCTCAGTCATGATGGAAAGTGTTACTACCAAGTTCGAAGTCTGTTTTGGACGTCTCCTGAGCGTCAGTTGGAGATGCTTCTTAAACGTGGAATGTACAATCTGTGGGACGCCAAGTCGATGGGAATTTTCTTTGTCATTTATTTAATGCTAAGTGTGGCGACCTACTATATTGCATTGCCTACTGGTGAGTTGTTTTATAAGTCTATTCGCGGTTGCTTAGGGCTGACTTGATTTGTCTTTACAGATTTGGTTGTCCCCAATTTAATCATTGGAGCCGCAGCTGGCCGAATGCTCGGCTTGCTTGTCAACACAATCCAGCCGGGCCACGTTGACCCTGGCGCGTACGCACTCTTGGGAATGGCTGCGCTGTGGAGTGGAACCTCCGGGCTCGTCTTAACTGTCATTGCTGTTGCGCTTGAAATGACTGGAGACTTTTCCGCCCTCCCCGCCCTCATTATCGTCACCATCACATCTGCAGGCGTATCCAGTACCCTTGGACCGTCCTTGTATCACAGGGAAATGGAAAACAACGGCGCCCCGTACCTCCCTGCAGAACCGAACCAACTGTTGCGTTGCATCACGACCAAGGAAATCATGCACAAGGAAATTGTAGTTGTTGGAAGAATCGAAACTCTTGCGGACGTCAAGAAAGTGCTGCGTACTTTCAAATACCGTGGCTTCCCCGTAGTCGACACTCATTTTGGTGAAAACGGGATCGAAATCAGTCATAAAGTCTTGAGAGGCGCACTCCATGACTCCAGCGATAACATTGTCCAGAACCATAGACCCATCGGATACGTGACACGTAATCGTCTGAACGAGCTTGTGCGCGATATGGAAAGGAGTCAATATCCAGAAACGGCCACCTTTGACATTGAATCGATTATTGCATCTTCGCCAATGTGTGTGCGCGAGGACAGCACCGCTTCAAAAGTGTACACATTGTTTCGTAAAGTTGGACTGAAGCGGATGTTTGTTGTGAGTCAGGAAGGATTCTTGACGGGAATTGTTGTTCGAAGAGATTTGATTCGGCCAGTTTTGGAGGCGGAGGAGAACGAGAAGCCTGCGAGAAACTTGAGAGAGCTTGCAAGATCCATCAAGCGACACCGGCAAGAAACTTAGAGGAAGATGTTCGTTTTTTTTTCGGTTCCCCTTTTGGTTTCAAGAGAAATATATGTCTTATAGTTTCGCAGTGGTGGTGCCTTTTTAAATTTCCTGGTTCGGTTTAGAGCATGTATATACGCTGGAATGTGTGCAACTTAGCAACGCAGTTTACCGATGAATAAATACGCACCGCGTATATCAACGTTGCAAGTTCAGATTTATTCTGCACTCCAGCAAACCCAATGAAATCTACGTGAATCTGAATGCGCCAAGTAATGCTCGACACTTGACTAAGAACACTAGAATTGTAATTGCGCCCAAAGCCTGCGCCAATTACCTTCATACGGCCCATTCCAACGCACTTGCTTGTTGATATCAATCCCAAGAAGCCCCACATAGACCCACGGCTCATCTGTTGAATCAATGTCTGCTTCATTGCTCTCCTTATCGTCGTCGCTTGTAAGGCTCAAAACCTTCATTTCGAGAAGTATCAAATCCAGGTTTAAATCAACTGAATTGATTTTTGACTGTTGTGAGTTTCCTTGCTTGAAACTGAGTTCCTGGAGCATAGCGTTGAGGCATGTAATCAGCGGTGTCATCATGTTGGGTCTGTTTGATTTGGCGTTTTCGGCAAGCTGAGAGAAGAGGGTTTGGAAAGCGTGCAGGATGCATGTGAGAAATTCGTGGATGTTGTTGTCGGAGATGCTTGTAATGGATGCGTAAGACTGGGTCGTGTTTTTCGAGCAGCGCCATTCATGTTGTGTTCGGCATGCAACAAAGTACAGAATCACTGCAGCTTCAAACAGGGAAGGAACAAGCGCAACGCGTCTCATCCAAGATAGTTCGAACTGTTTCAACTGCTTAATGTCCAAAGCGTAGCTGCTGAGTTTCAAAAGAATGCTGATTCGTTGAGCATCCACCAAGCACTCTTCAAGCGCGGTCTGAATCATACGTGACTGCTTGGGAACCAGTGACGTGGGGGTCAAGTATGCTGTCAAATACAATATCGGCCGCAGGAATAAGCATTGTGATGCATGGTAGTTCATGGATAATTGAAATATCCCCATTGGATTTGAAGGACTTGATGTCATGATTTGATGAATGAGAGAGTCGTACTGAGCGGTTGTTTGTGACGCTGTCAAGTGATCCAAGCTGGGAACCAAAATGAACTTGGCAGGTATTCGAGAGTAGGCATGCAAGACTTTTGGGCTCAGCGGCAGCTCCGATGCGGACAAAAGTAGTTCTGATACGGTGGAAGGAGTCACGCGCAATTTTCTTTTGATGAGCGAGAAAACGTCCCACATGCCAAAGTTGCATTGCATCAAGAATGTGAAGTCAGTTGCTGGTGGTGACTTGACTGTGTAATACTCCAAGTCAATGGTGGTTGCAAAATCAGTGATGCAAAGGGCGTCTGCGCGGGTAGAAACTCTGTTCATGAGGGCAGTCAGTTTTCCAGGAACCGCAATACTCACACTTGAGATGGAACAAAACGCGCCAAAAGAGCATTCGAAGTTCGTCTTTTTCAGAGTCCCTCATAGAGTTTGAAAAATCATCTGGGTCGATATGTAAGTTGAGTTGCAGGAGCATCCTCAGAGCAATTGTGAAGAACGGTTTCCCAAGCGAAGGCTGCCCGGTTCCTGGAGGAGAGGGTGTATGAGGAAGCAGTACTATCATCAATCGAGTAGCTTCTGTTCACCTAATGCAAAAGTTGTGATTAGAACCACAGCCTCCAAGATCCGGACAGATGGTTTATCGCCGGTTCGAAAGACTGCTCTGCGCGCCTTATTAAAGTACGATATCGCGATTCTAATAGGAAGTGGTGGATCTGCCGTGTAGGCGGCCAATGCGCACAGGATGTAGCGCAGGGGTGCCGGCTGAGCAAAGAACGAAGCCAGGAAGCGGTCCTTGTCCAGCAGATTGTGGACTACAAAGTCGTTATTCCTGAAATAGACGGAAGTTCCAAACAGCGAGTACACCAACGAGAAGTCTTCATACGTGGGCAGTAGATCGGGGTCCTCGATGCGGCCCTCAGCAAGCAGCGTTTCGATGGGCTCCTCTGCAGCAACCAGGATGGCCGCAAGCACCTCTCTCGGTGTATTAAATGAAACCGGAGCACCAATTAAGCCACCAATGGTTCTCGCAGCAGTTCGAGGGTCGTTGTTATTCCTTGATCCGCTTGGATTGAGCATCGTTCCACTTGTTCTCGGTGCACCAGCCAGACCATGCATACCATCGCTTGCTGACACTGTGGAAACCTCTTCTGGAATAGCTGCGTCGCCTCTGAGGGTGGGACTATACCGGCACTGGACACCGAGCTTGGAGCAGCGGGCACATGCTGGTTGGGCCATGTCGCAGCTGCGATGCCTCTTGCGGCAATGGAGGCAGCTGCTCGGACGTGGAGCCACCGCCCGTCCCAGGAGGGGGTGGAACTGTGTCGCCATGTTCATGCGCTTGTCAACAGTCAATCTTGGGTGTATTTGCAAAATCTGAGAACACAAAAATAAATTGCCCCGCCCAATTAATCTCAGTGTTTTCACAACTTTGATTCAGGGAAGTTCCGAGACTGTCCTGGAACGGGATGAAGGATGAACTCGGGATATCCAAGAGCTGCGTTTGTTGTTGTTAGCACACGCCCTGTCTGTCTGTCTGTCTGCACGGACTCCTCACCTTCGATCACCATCGGCGTCGCTTGAAGCACCTTCTCAGAAAGTGCCGAAATCGCCCGACGAATCGAGGAAATGTCCGTTTTATCGAGTAGCTGCTCTTCCAGAGCAATCTCAAGGCCAAAGCGAGCGACGCTGTCAAGGGCGTACAGTGTCCCGCACAATTTCAGAAGAGGTACAATGGAGGAAGGTGGCCGAAATATCGTCATGGCAGATTGAAACTGGCTGAGAATGTAGACTTGGACATGTAGGTTGCTGCGCCGTTTTCGTCAGCATGAACTCGTTGCGTTAACTTTGACGAGAGTCTCACCTCAAAAGATTCAAGTCCACCATGTTTTGGTTCCAGAAAGCCTTTCGATCCTCGATGCCAGACAGCAATCTCTGACCAAGTTTCAGCGTTAATGTCTCAAACAGGGAAATGCACCATGCAAACATCTTTTCCATTTCCATCAAGCGAAAAGGGGATGCGGTGAAGGCAAGGATGTTTTGAACGCGATTAAGATATGATACAGAGCCCGTGAAACTTTTGGGTTTCTTGGCACCCTCTGTTTTCAGAGCCCGTTTCAAATTCGACATGATGTAGCGAGCACTTTGTTCAGCTAGGGTGTAATTGTCGCCTCCGCCTGAAAAAGCAGACGTAATTTCAGTTGCTACAGATATTCTCACGATATGTTCATGTACTCCCACCTGTCGTCATGACACCCCAGTCTTGAATGGCCCTTCCAATAGATCCAAACGAAGCACCCAACTTCGCAGATAATCCCACTGCCTGCTGGCATATGAATAAAACATCGGCCGTCCACCAAGTGATTGTAGCTTTAAGACCCGCTGAAATAGAATGCACATCAGGCAACAGCGCGAGATATGCCTCCGATGTTGGGTCTTCCCCCAGCTCTTGAACCCGTTCCCAAAACTTCATGATTGTCTTTTCTGCCACTTGATTGACAATGAGTCCAGCGAGAATTGGCGCCAATTGAAGTTTCCGAGTGGCTGACATGGTCGCATCGGGCGATTTCAAGCATATGGTGAGAGCTTTCCCAACAGTTACATTTGATGCAAACGTCAATGTGAAGCGTTCTGGAATCAAAGTTGCGTACCTGAGCGCACAAATCCATCAGCTTTGCTTTCAAAGATTGGAAACAAACACAAGGAAATGTTCAACAAATACATGAGCGCGGGATGCATGGGCCCTTCCACGTTTCCGTCGCGATCAATGCTGCACAGCTTCATCAGCATCGCTGTGCGGGGAATTCGGACCCCGGACAATTGAATCCATCCGTTGTCAAGTCCGTCGCGTCCTGCCTTTGCCCCCACATCCCCGCACAGTACGCCAGGCATTAAATTTCCCGTTTCAATGTCGCGTAGTTGCAAGATGAACCAGTTTAAGCCAACGTTGTCGCCATCAACAATCGTTTGGGCGAGTATGACTTTAAGAATCAAGAAGTGTTTGCACGGTTATGGTGAATGCCAGCTGGAGAAATGGGGTTTACCTGTGTGTGTTGCCGTTTGCCCCACCATTCCAATCCACCACTTGGTACTTGTAAGCGTTGGAGAATCTAAAACAAATTCATCTTTGATCTTGTCGAATGTGGCAGTAGTTTCAAGATCTCTGAGACTTGAACTGGAAAAAACAAATCCGTCAGTGGAGACACCCTTCAGCCAAAAAAATTAAATGGGACGGAAAATCCGCACAAACCTGTGGCCCAGCTCAGTCATGGCAAAACTCCCAACGACATCGTATGCGTCAATTCTCTGCATGTACGCTTCTTTCTGCTCCTCACTGCCAAACACCGAGATGGTCGTTCTGAACAGAATCTCGTGCACGCCAAGGCGCATGTTGAAAGAATTGCAGCATTCAGCCATTGTTCGGATAAGAGCTTGGCTTTTGTACTCTGTTGCGCGGCGAATGTGCTGCATGGTTCTGTTTTGTTTTTGCTTTAGCTGTTGGAGAGTGGGGCTGCGGGGAGGTTTTGAGCACCTTTTACGCGCTGATCGATACGAGTACGTGTCGGATTCGTCAAACAAATTGCCCAGAATTGCATCGCGTTGGATTGTTTGGAAGGCAGCCTTGGAGGGGGAGAGACGTGTTTGGCAATGGGAATATTGGGACACACGGAAGACCCACAACTACCTTTCTTTCAATTGCTTCCTCTTTGCCGTACAGATATGCGGATAACGCTGAGGCTCCGGTGTCGTCGTCGTCGTTGTTGCCGGACATGCGCTTGTCTCAAAAAAGTTTGTAAAATAAGTTGTGTTTCAACCCAATCGACAAAAAAAAAAGTATGTTCATAACGCACAACTTTTTGACACGTCTAAAGTACATTAAATATTTAGGAAAAAGTCCCTCAAAGCATCCGAAGAATACGAAGACGGAAACTGGATCATCCAAAACTTTCTCCACGCATCCTCATTTTCACCCTTCCACTGAAAAACTTCATTTACTTCAAGACCCAGCAGCCCCAAATATGCCAGCGGACATTCACTTGACCCCGGCATAACCTCTTCAAGATCTGAAATCCCCATTGCTTTCATATCAAGCACAATTCGATCAACGCCGCTCCACCCAAAAGGACTCAGCGGCGAATCCCCCTCCATATTTGACCCCCTCGTCTCAACCAACGAAAGTTCATAAAGCATAGCGTCAAGGCAGTCAATAAACGGCGTCATCATATTGGGCTTTGTGGTCGTGTCTTCTTTGCCAAACCGTTGTGACAAGATTTTGAAGTAGCGCGATATTCTCTCCAAGTATCCTTGGACTTTCGGCAAGGGCGTGAGCTGTGTGCACTTGTGGAACCATGCAGGACGCGTTCGGCAGGAAATGACCCATAGACAAACGGCAGCTTCGAATATTGCGTGGGATTGGATTATTTGCTGCATCCAGAATGAGCGAGAAACGACGCGAGATTTTTCGAGAATGTGGGCAGCGTTCGGTGTTGCGCTGGCCGCCCTTTCTGTTGAAGTACCGAAATTGCGGTAACTGTCCGTTTCGGTAAGGTATAAAATGAAATCATTGAGTTCAGCAATTCGCTGGGCAGCTGCTGAGCATTCTTCGAGAGCGGACTGAAGTAGAAATACGTGATCGGATGTAAATGCACTCGATTCTTCGGGATTCAAGAATACCGTCAGGCAAATCTTTGGTCGAAGAAGCATACAGATCGATGCATTGTAGTTGACTGACAGCAGAAGCATGCCTGTCGTATCCGTTGGACTGACTGCGACCATTTGTCCCACAAACGCTTCGTTTTGACCCATGATATCATCCGCATGATCACAGCGCGCGAGTTCTGGCGTGAGTATGTAAGTTGATGGAATTTTTCCAAGCTCTTCGATTAATCTTGAGGTTAATACTGTTGTTGCTTGGGATTCAAGGATTTCCAAGGCGCTTTTCGGGGGTTCATCGTAGCTTGTACGAAGCAGATAGATCAAATCCCACAACGCACACTGATGTTCCATGAGAGGGGTTTGTCCACGAACACCGCCAGACGGCAATCGGACATCGATTCGCTGCAAAACAAGTGGCCGAAACACGTCACTGACACATTTTTCGTACTTCAGGTTGTAGTAGATCCTCCAAAATACCCGCCGATATTCTTCTTGCTGACTCGCAGATAACACTGGTCCGAATTTTTGCGTGAGAAGCGGATTGTGTGATGGATCCACACCAAGGTTGAGTGCAATGGCCATTTTGACTGACTCGGTAAACAGCTTCTCCCCAATCGTGGGTTGCCCGTTCACCAAGATAAATGTTGTTGTCAAATAGAGCGCTTGCAGAGTTTGGAGTGCTGGCTTGTTCATGCATCGCAGTAACGCCTTCTTTGCTCGCAAATAGTACGATACATATAAATGCTTGGGGAGAGGAAGATCGGTTGTGAATGCAGCTAGCGTACAGATAACAAGTCTGCAGATGCGGGAGTCCGTCAGTTATTTGTCTTAAAATAGTCTTCGACTCATTGCTTCAAGAATTCAAGAAATCGAACCTGAGTGCAGGAGGTTGTGTGAAAAATGAAGAGAGGAACTTTTCTCGGTCAATGAGATAATATGCAGGACTGTCGCTTGCGTGCAGCAAGTCCCCAGCAGCAAAAAAGCCATGACAAAGCATATAGTCCGAGTAGGTGGCAACCATGTCGAGCTCCTCAACGACCCCCGAAGTAGGCACCTCCGAGCCGGTAGAAGCGGAGGTGGCGGCGGACTGGGGAGATGCGGGCAGCACCAGCCGCACGTAGCCGTCAAAGTGGGGGTCGTCTTTCACGGTCTCGTCCATCCGCAGCATCTCCCGTTCCTCGGGAGGGTACTCGCACGTGACGCCCATTTTGCTGCATCTGAGACAGTGCGGCTTCGTCATGTCGCATTTGCGGCGCTTCGACCGGCAGCGCGTGCACGCATGAGGTCGCTTGGGAAGCATTTTTCGCTAGATTTCATTTTAACTTTAAACATGATTCATATGACTCACGCTTAAACAAGGCATGTTTCATTCCAAAAGGACCTCCACACCTCCTCATTCGCTGACTTCCACCGGAACCGATCGTCCACTTCCAATCCAAGAAGACCCAAGTATGCAACAGGCGGGTCACCTCGCCCAGCCACAACCACCACTATTTCATCCTCCTCAGAATCAGAAATCGCCATTGCCTTCATGTCCAGCACAATTCGATTCAACCGGCTCGTATCCTCCGGTGAATCTTTCACCACTTCCAACGGACCCCCGTGCATTTCTACAAACGTCAGTTCATGCAACATTCCCGAGATGCAATGAATAAACGGGGTTGCCATGTTGGGTTTTTTAGACGCGGTGGTTTGCTGGTGATTATGGTCATGGTCTTGATGGCTTGTTTCATAACAATTCGAAAGCTGCGTGAAAAAGTGGAGAAGGCAGTTCAAATGCTGCGTGACAGTTTCCATAGTGGGCAGCGTTTGCACGTTCGGCGATGCAAACCAAGCGCGTTGCACGCGACAACCAATCACCCATAGACAAATTGCTGCTTCGAAAATGGCCTGGCATAGAATGACTTGTTGCATCCAGAAAGACTTGGACAGGATGGAAGGATTGCTTACTTGTGGCGCAGGGTGTGCGCCTGGTATGTGTTGGGACGATGAGTTTGCGTCGATTAGGTGGAGGATGAATTGAGTCAGGTGGGCGATCCGTTGCGCGGCAGAGGAGCATTCTTCTAGCGCGGATTCAATGAGGAACGTATATTCTTGCGACAGATTTTTTGAGCTTGGGTGCATGAATGCAGATATGCACATTCGAGGACGCAGTAGCAGACAGATGGATGCGTTGTAGTTGAGAGATAACGCGAGCATTGCTGTTGAGTCATCCAAGCTCGCTGCCATAAGCTGCGCCACAAAGACTTCGTTTTGGTTCATAAGCGCGTCAGTATCTTCTGGTCGAATACGGATGTCCGGTACAAGAACGTAAAATGACGGCAGTTGCGCGTGCACTTCAATCAGTTTCGAATTCAATCGTGTCATTTCCATTGACAAGAGCATCTCTGTCAATGACGCTGGAGGAGATACCCAATGGAGTTCAATAGCGTAAATAAGGTCCCATATCAGGCAAGCATGCACCATCAAAGGGGATTCTCCTCTGACACCACTTCCTGGACCAGATGGAGGAAGAATATCATGCCGCAATAAATCATAGGGTCGCAAATTGTTTTCGACACATTTGCTGTATTTGATGTGAAAGAAGAGACGCCAGAATATGCGGCGATGTTCTGTCTGTTGAGAATGCGAGAGGGTAATGTCGTTGCTGGGGTCCACTCCAAGATTCAGCGCAATCGCCATTTGTACGGCACGAATCATGAGTTCTCTTGAAGAAGCCGGTTGTCCATGAATCATGTAAAAATGAGATATGAGGAACAGCGTTTGAACCCCTTCCAAAGATGGTTTCGTCAAATGCCGAACAACAGCTTTCTTTGCGCGGTCGTAATACCACAGGTATACTTTTTTGGGCAGAGGTGGGTCCGCGTTGAAGGCAGCTATGGCGCATAGAGTCAACCTTAAGGCTGCTGGTTGCTGAAAGAAAGTTGCTAAGAAGCTGTCCCCATCCACAAGGTAAAATGCAGGCGAATCGTTTGCCGTTTTGACGTCAGCTTGCGCAAAGAAACCCAGAACAAGCGCAAAGTCATAGAACGAAGGCAGCAAGTCCGGGTCCTCAATAAGGAGGGGGGTATCATCAGCGAACTGCAGCATGGAGTCTTCAATCTTCGGGGCGTCTCCGTCAACATCCTTCAAACGAGCGCTCCTCCCATTTTGAGCTGCATAGCCGTGGGGTCTGTTGATAATGTTGCTGGCAGGACTGTTTGGTGCCGGTGGAGACTGCGAGTGACCGCCCCGCCATTCACAGCTCTGACCCGTGCGCAAACATCGGTCGCAAGTTGGGCGCCGTAAATCGCATTTACGCCGTTTCTTGCGACAGCGTTCGCATGGCTCGGGTCGGCCAGCCACGGCGCGTCCCATCAGAGGGTGGATCATGCTCGACATGATATTGATTTATTCTTCAATTTTTTCTCAAGATAACTTTTTTCTACTGACTGTCCGCATCCTGGCCAGCGTTCAGCTCCGTGTAATCCGCGATCATGTACAGCCGGTAAACCAGTCCCGCGACATAGCCTCCAGAAAGAGGCCCGACCCAGAATACCCAGTGGTCCTTCCAACTGCCTGACACGACCGACGCTCCAAACGACCGCGCGGGGTTAATCGATGTGTTTGTGTACGGAATTGCCAGCAAATGGGCGATGAAAACTGAACAAAGAATTTTAGCGCGCGGTTAAAAACCTCTGGAACTTTAAGGTTCAAGACACCCATACCGTAGATTCCAATGATAAGAGGTGCTAGAAATGTGATTCGGCTCTTCTCCACGGCCAAAAAGAGCACAGTGAGAACCAGCCCAAAAGTTAAAATCGCTTCAAGCAGGAAAGCTTGAATCGTTCCGACCCCATCAAAGACTTGATTTGCGCCGGCAAAGTCTCCAGGGAAAATGGCCGAAACGGCGCCACATGCAACCGTGGCTCCAAGTAGCTGGGCGACGGTGTATACAAACGCCGTCTTGACATCCCTGGTTGAGGTGGGACAGTGTGTGTGGTTGCCGTTTGGTGATTAAGAAAAGTTATTTTGCGGACTATGGGTCACTTTGCCCAGTTTCATCCAAACTCACATAACACCAGCAACCAGCAGTCCGAAGTTCACGGCAGGATTCAGAGCGCCTCCAGAGATCCTATAGCAGAAGAAGATTGCGGTAGCCAGACCGACTGTCAAAGATGTTGTTAGAAGTCACCCCTCTGTCCCAGCGAAGACGAGGAGGGCCGCCGCAGATAAGCTCACATCCAAAGCACAGGGAGATTTCAACAAAGGCAAGAGTTGGATCCGTGGCAAGGTCGGCCGCATTGGTCTTGAGTGCGGACTGCACGCCTCCGAGTGCAATGAAAATGAAGAGGAACATGCCTGTATTGCCAGGGCAGAATCAGCACATCAGGGTACATGTGTGAATAATTGTCTCAGCTTACCGAGCCATTCCGTGGCAGCTTGAAGAGCGAGCTTTCCAACACGAGAGCGTTGCATCGTTCGGCGGCAGTGAGTTGAATCTGATAAATTTGTGTAAGAAACGATCCTTTTCCAATTCATGTATTTATCGCCCCTCAGTTTAGCATCATTAAAGGCGACACTGCAGACAAAAGGCAGGTGAACTGGTGTATTCATAGGTACTGTGTGTCAGATTTTGCAGAAGGAGTGCGCCATCCCATCCATCGACTCTTTCACGGTTTAAAGTCTTCCTCCCATATCCGTTGATGAAACAAAATAAAAACTGAGAAAATAAGGCGAGCAACGAACCTTGCAGACAGGAATAATTGCGAAAGAATACGAAAACTTCTGGTTTACTGACATCATGAGAAATAAGCTGTCTGCAACTTAGCGGCCCAAACAGGTGAACAAAAATTTTCAAGGAGTGGAGATGCTAAGAATACCCTGAAACTCGACATGAGGCAGCGGGATATTATGAAGCAAAGTGTTTTGGTTGTTGGAGCGTTTATGGGTCCCATATATATACAGTTAAGTTTTTTCGCGTTGGAGACGCGAAAATACAGTTTTTCAGTTCCTGTCCATTCCCACACAAGCATCCAGTTCCCACACTCACATTCTAATCTAAAAGTCTGTCTTTCTCTACATTGGGAAAAACAGTTACATAAGAAAATAGATGAAGTTGCAAGCAAGAAGTTCTATGACCCTTTCTCTGGTTCTACATGAACCGATGCTGACACTCTCCCGATGTCCTGGCAATCAGGTCATCCCTGGAATGTTGGTCTACAGGGAAAATTTCCAACGACTGGAGCTGAACAGCATCGGTGGATATGTTACCAGGGTTCAGTCAAGTGGTTGGATGACCTTTGAACAAAAGGGTTCTGCAGTGATTGTTGCTGTTCCAACCTGACCGCACTGAACATGAATGACAGAAATTCTCGTTGAATACATCCATAACTCACACGAAACTGGACAAGGAGTGTGGGATACCGAAAGAGTAAGGAGAATGCTGGTCGAATCTTCAAAAGAAATTTATCAAGTTACTCGGTGATGGTGGTACTGATGTTGAGATTGGTGGTGATGTTGAGTTTGATGAATGAGAAGTTTTTGTTGAGCGGGGACTGGGCGAGAATTCCAATTTGAACCTGCTGCATTCGCCCATGCATTGATCTTCCCTTTCAGACACGCATCAGCAGCTGTACAATCCGGGAAAGTGCGCTGGTATGGATGATGATGTCCGAACGCAATGCATGATTACATTCCATTCTTCCTCGCGTCTGCGCACTGCGTAGTTTCGTTTCGTTGCCCTGGGAAAAAACGCACAAAAGCAGACCCAATTATGTGATGGATACTTTTATGTGGCAAGATCAAATTCATTCCCCATCACCCAGGTACGCATTCCATTCTTCACACGCAACACAAGAATGCAAGGATTGTTTGGGGCACGGCAAGAAACTTGGAGGAAATGTTCGTTTTTTGCGGTTCCCTCAAATTTCAAAAAATAAAAAGTCTTGGATCGTCACACAAATGGAATCAGTTCTGGAGACTGTTGAAAAGCACTGCGGCAGCCAGCTGTCTGAATACGGGTACGGTGCTCTCTTTCCTCGCACTGGACATGGCTGGGGGTGGGGGACATGGATGAACTCGCATGCTGCCCACATCGGGAAGAACTCGCACATCATACCATCCATCTCATCCATCAGACTCGGATCAAACAAACTAAACAAGCTTTCTCTCTCTCTCTCCAATCGTATCACAATCAAAAAAACAACAGGAAATGCATCGACGACAACCAGCCCAACTTTGAGTCACCATGTCTGGCCCTAAAGCGGGCGCTTACACAATGCGCGGAAGTGAATGTCAGCGCCGTTCGCGAGGTCAAGGAAAGATGCGCGCCCCAGATTGGTTCGTACGAGCAATGCGTGTCGGCGAACCCGGGCGATGCGCACATCAAGTGCGGCGACCTTGTCAAGGCGCTCTACAGATGCACGCATGAGGGATCCATGGCCGCGGCGCACTCGATGGCTGGCGTGAACCACGGATGATGGAAGTGTGGGTTCGGCACTATGACTAAGCTATTGATAAAGTAAATACAATAATATTCCTGAATATTTATTTGCATAAAAAATAAACACACTTGGGGATGGACGCTCGACCAAGACCCGCGTCAAATAGAACTCTCTTTGATCCCTCGCAGCCGTCAGGGGGTGGAAAGACCGGCACTAATTCGAGGGAAAAGGACGCCGGGAAGGGAAGAGAAAAAGAACCAGGCTCTAGTTCAACACGGGGAGGGCGACGAGATAGAGACAGAGATAGAGACAGAGACAGAGGCAGAGAGCGGAGTAAGGACAAGGAAAGGGAGACTAAGGATAAGGACAAGGAATCGCAGCAATTTCGCATTGAGAAGAGGCAGACTGCCGCCACTCCAGTTCCATCCACCCCTGCAGCCATTCTTGCGCCGACGTCTGTGCCTGTTACTGTTCAATCTTCCAATCTCATTCAACCACCAGCCCCTCAAGCCTTGTTGAAACCGCCGTCGCAGACACAAAACTGCTTCAAAATGATTTCTGACTCTTTGCGTGTCGCCACTGGTCCAGACGCTATTCCGTCTCTTTTAGCTGAATCACCAGGTTGTTTCATTATTGGAGCCATTGGTCGAAAAGGTGCGGGAAAATCAACGGTGCTCAACTTGTTTGCAAATCCGTATGCGGCTGCAAATAATCCACGCTTCACTGCCGCATCCGTAGGGTATGAATTATTCTCAATATATATACAAGTTCCCCATTTTTTTGTGAGGCTGACAATTGTATGCTTTTTGGGCAAAAAACAGACCTCCATTCAACACGAAAGGAACAACGCGTGGTGTCGACGTTCACTCGACCACCGACGGCCTCGTGCTTGTTGATTCCCAACCAATTCATTTACCCTCGCAAAAAAAGTCATCAAAAAGAGCCAATGCCACAAGTTCAATGGATGATGCGACCCTCTGCAAAAACAGCGAAAAGATGACACTTCTCATGTTTAGCGTGTGTCATATTATCCTTGTTGTTTCAAGTGGGAATTCAACTCGTGATGAGGAGTTGTGGGCGTTTCTGCGGCGAATGGAGGCTGTCAAGTATCGCGCCGACGGTGGAACGCAAGTGAATGATGACGATATTGATGCGCTTCAGAAACCTCAATATAGGCGAAGACAGCGCCAGAGAAAACCGACTATTCCTTTGGAAAGTGGAGCAGCTCAGTCAAAGAAAAACTCAACAGCACATGAAGGGGACAGCAAAAATGGGTCAAATCCACAAGATGAATCAACCGGGGGTAACCGGGATTCTTCATCAAGCGATGGATCCGATTCCTCTGAAGACGGTGATGAAATCGAGAATGAGGACGAATCACAACAGCGGCAAGCGAAAATTTCGAAAGCCACTTTAGGTGGAAATAAGGTTTCCGGACCAGCTACTGCAAACGTAGAATCTGGTCGAAACAGCGATCCCGATATTTTCTTTCCAGATTTGATTTTTGTGCACAACCGCGCAAAACCAAGCGATTTTGGAACAAATTCTTACGCCGCTACTGCTGCTGCAGTGGCTCGATCTTTTCGAGGAAGTCGGCTCAAGTTTTCGTCTGGAATCATACATTTCGGCATGGCTTTTCCTCGAATCTATTCATCTGTAGTGCATACATCGAAACGGGAAACCGAGGCTACACCGTATCCGAACCTTTGGTTTCTACCATCTATTCCATCTATTCCATCTCTTCATTTACTGCCGATGGGGCCTGCTCCGACAGCAAGCGTTGCTGGCGACAGCGGGGAGAGCAGCCATTACAATGGGACAACAACAACAAGTTTACTGGATCGAATCAGTGTAGGGTTCAATCAAGGGGACACAAACCACGTCAAAACATTTTTAAAAGACATGGAAGGCGTTCCAGCCCGATACACTGTTCTCTGCGACATGTTGCGGGATTCTGTCTTGGAAGTTCCTCGGTACCCATTTGAACTGCCACCTCCTATTTCGAGTGTGTATAAAACTGTGGCGAGTTTACAGCGGAACGCGGTTGCGGCGGCAGATGTAGGTGGTGCAGGTGAAGGCGGGCAGATGGGGAAGAGTAGCTTTGTTGTGGGGAAAAAGTGGTTTCAGATATCCGAGAAAGAATGGTACCGCAGCGCGATTGGGATATGGAGCTGTTTGGAAGGGGAGCGATAGATTGCCTTGGTTGATTTGTTTGAGATGGTTTTTTTTTGATGTAGATTGGAAATGGAAGGTGTTCATCGCGACTGCGCGATGACTCTGAGTGACGCAGCGTCTGTGCCGCAACCCGCATTCCTGCGTGACTTAAGAATCATCTTTGCCCAAGCTTTAACTGATTCTTAACCTTCAACTTGCGTGTTTACTGAGTAGTTCAACTTGTCGCCGAACGCGCTCAAACAGCCACCTTAGTTTTTGTTGCACCATTCCCTCATGTCAGCATGCCCATCATCTCCGCAAGATCTTGCGGCGCCTCTGTGACTGTCTGACCTGAGGAATTGATCATTGGATTTTCTGGTAGCACCACTTGTGGCGGAGCTGGCGGAGTACCAGCTAAATTGATCGGGTTTGAAAAGTTGAACCCTGGGCAGAACAGGACTAAAGTTCAAGTGTCGCGCAGCATACAGCATGGTCCTCACATTGAGGGACTTTCCTCTTTCGGTGTTCCTGTCTAAACGTGGCCCTTTTTACATAAGAAGATGATCACGTTGACATTGCGCCAAGTTGCAGATCTCTCCGACTCCGCTTGAGGAGAAGCTTTCTCGGACGCGGCGGAGCGCACTTTCTCGTTTGGGAAATCAGACACTGGCGGTCATGGGAAATTTCATTCACACGAATCCAGAGGCCAAGGTACGAATATTTTGAAATCGAATTTTTTTTTTTGGTTTACGCAAAACTATAAAAAGGCCGCAAGGGAATTCGCATGGCAAAGACAAAACGGAGCCAAAACATGTCTCGAGTTTCCACTAAGACCTCATCTGCTGCCCCTTTCCAGCACAGCTTTGCTGCCAAGGTGGTCATCCAGTCACTCGCTGAATTCCTGGGTGCGTTTTGCAGTGAACCGCATGGCTTGTGCTTTTACTGACTGCATATGAACTGAACATCAGGTATTTTTGTGTTCCTCTTCCTGTCTCTCGGGGGAGTGCAAAGCGCCTTGGCAACCAACAGCGCTGAGCAGTTGGCCCTCAACCCGAGCTTTGCGTTTCTTCAGATTTCTCTGTGCTTTGGATGTGAGTAGTTGGGAATGAATTGATTTCGCACGTGTGTGTCTGACTCAAATTTCCATCATCGCCGCAACTGCCAGTCGGACTCGCTGTCGCCGTGTTCCTCACGTACCGCATCTCGGGCGGTGCTCTGAACCCCGCCGTCAACTTTGGACTGCTGGTGGCCGGGATCATGTTTGTTGTTTACTGGTTCAGATTAAAAAGGAAACTGATCTGTTCTGTTGACAGGGATCCCATCACATTCATTGCCTACACCATTGCCCAAGTGGCAGGTGCCACTGCCGCATGCGCCGTTGTCGACATTACCTTCCCGGGCGACTTCAAGGGTGCCAACCAGGTCTTTGCCGGTGTTGCCATCGAACAAGCGTTCTTGCTCGAGTCCATCTTGACTGCCGGTCTCGTTCTCACGGTTCTCTTTCTGGCTGTTGAAAAGAGCAAGATTACCTTCTTTGCACCAATGTTGATTGGTATCTATGGTGAGCGCCGCATGATTCCGTCGAATTGCATATAACCAACCACACGCAAAACTTAACTTGTTTTTCTTCTCTCCGAAATTCCCAAGTTTTCATCGCACACTTGCTTTCTATCCCATACACAAACACTTCAATCAACCCCGCTCGCTCTTTCGGTGCCTCTTATGTTAGCGGAAACTGGGACAACTGGGACATTTTCTGGAGCGCTCCCATGGCCGGAGCCGCAACTGCAGCTCTTATTTACAAGTTTTTCAAGGTGTTGAGCTACGAAAGTCTGAATGGCGATCAGGACTCTGATGTAGCTGTTGTGGTTGTGAAGACCAAGACCAGCGGAGACAAGGTCAAGGCGAACTGATTTTTTTTTTGCGAAACTATGAAGCGAGGAATGTGAGGGAATGGAATCTGGAAGGTTTCCTGTGTGATAGTCATATTCTATTGTAGAGCTAGCTTCTTTTTTTGTTTCTTGTTGTTGCTGAGTTGAGGAGAGGGGGGAGGAATCTTTTTTTCAAGATTTGTGGTTGTGGGTGGATGTGTGGTTGTGGGTGGGTGATTGTGTGTACTGTCTGAATGAACCTCATGTGTAGCGTGTTGTTTTTTGTTGCCCATTTGAAATTCTTGGTGATTTGAGCAATGCCCAGGACACTTTTTCAAACAACTGAGCATTGAGGTGCTGTGCCACGATGCATTGCATGGCATGTTTCTGCAGCACGCACCGATGCATGAGCACCAGTCCAGTCGCTGTTGATGGACGTTGTTGCTCTCATCGGGAAAAAGGAAACAGGACGCCGAAACAAGAGACTAACAAAAGAGACAAACAAAAGAGACACAGAAACTGGGCGTGGAATTTTCCACCCATTTAAATTTTACAAAGATTTTAAACATTTTTTTAATCCAAAGCCAAGACTTTTTCGTATAAAAAGCTGCTGCCTCTCTCTCCCTCTCTCTGCCTGTGCATCCAACACACACATCCAACAAGTCCGCAAATCGCAAATGTCCAAGGCCAACAACAACAACAACAACAACAACAAGGCCATTAAGCTGGTCGTCCAGTCTTTCACAGAGTGTCTCGGGTGAGCTACATCCTACATCCACACCTACCTCCACCCCTGATGTCCGACTGACTGAGCATCTACACCACACCACACCACACCACACCCACCCTCCCACAGCATGTTCATCTTCATCTTCATCTCTCTGGGCGGAGTCCAGTCGGCACTCAAGACTTCTGCCGCCAGTCTGGCTACGAACCCAACCCTTGCCTTCATTGAAATCTCACTGTGCTTCGGATGTAAGCTTTGCCACTTCTTGCATGCGCATTTGCTGACTTTCCACTCGCAGTCGGTCTGGCCACTGCCATCTTCTTCAGCTACAGAATCTCCGGCGGTGCTCTGAACCCTGCCGTCAACTTTGGTCTCCTCGTCGCTGGCGCCATGTGAGAGTCAAACACTCAAAAAAATATTGAATGTGCACACACCAATCAAAAAACCTGAACCAAACCTTTTTTTTCCAAAAAGGGATCCAATTACTATGGTCGCCTACACCGTGTCACAGTGCATTGGAGCCACTGCCGCGTGCGGTGCCGTCGCTGCAATCTTTCCAGGAAAGTTTGCTGGCGCCAATCAGGTCTTCCCAGGCATCACTGTGACACAGGCGTTCTTTCTGGAACTTATTCTCACGTTCGGACTTGTCATTACCGTCTTGTTCCTGGCTGTTGAAAAGAGCAAAATCACCTTCTTTGCACCCATGATGATTGGAATCTACGGTAAAAGTGTTTTGTGCTCAAGCCACCAAAAAATGAAAACTGAACCCTACTTTCCTTTCCTTTCCTCCGCAGTCTTTATTGCACACCTGCTGGCAATTCCATACACCAACACCTCCATCAACCCGGCCAGATCCTTGGGTGCCTCCATCATCACAGGTACTTGGGACAACCACTGGATCTTCTGGGTCGCGCCGCTATGTGGTGGTGCTATTGCCGGTCTGGTCTACCGATTCTACAAAATTGTTGGATACGAAACCTTGAACGCTGGTCAGGATGCCGACCATGTGGTGTAAAAAAACTTTTTCTTTGTTGTGTTTAGAAGTGGTAGTTTTGTACATCACATGTGGTGAAAATAAAGCGCCAATCATAAGATTTTTCATTGCTCAGGGTTCCTCATCCACTCTTCACAATTCCTCCTCAAGTGGAAACTCTCTTCTCCAGTGATTTGCCATCTCCTCACGGGTGCACACCCACACATCCTTGAAACCAGAGACTAGGGAAAAAAAATTCACACATATTCATACTCATAAGAATGATTTGGAGCATCGAAATGGATCAATGAAAAAAACAATTGCACTAACCATAATTCATAAACTGATCCAGGGCAGCCGCACGTCCCGGCTTTCCAACCAACCGACAATGGAGACCCACATTCATAAACTTTGGCCGCGTTGCTCCTTCCTCATACAAAACATCAAATGTGTTTTTCAGGTATTGAAAGAACGCGTCTGGAGAAGAAAAGCCTGGAGCAACACTGAACTGGTTGAAAAAGTGGGAAGATTTGGGTATTGTGATATCAAGTTTACAGCTGTCAAAAGAAAGCTCACCTTCATGTCATTTGCATCCAATGTATACGGAATCACCAAATGGTCTCCGACATAGTACGGGAGTTCATCATTGTATGCATCACTGTCATACAATAGAGGCAGGCCAAGCTTCTTGAATTCTTCAACCGCAATCTGCGCATTGAAGAAAGAAATTGTAAATAAATGGACGAGTTTTCAAAAAAACGTGACGTGAGTGTCGGTGTGCAAACCTGTCTGCTCCGTGGCGAGATTCTTCCCGTGTACCAACCGACTGGAGGTTTACCAATCGCGTCCTGCGAAGGGAAATATATTTTAACGAACCCGAAAATAGCTTGTGTTTCAGAAAGAATACCTTGATGGCGTTAATGCCAAGATGAATATGTTCGCGTTCTTGCTGTTCCGATAAAGCAGCGTAATCAATCCAGCTGAGAGCAGCAGTTGAAAAATAAAAAAGACACGAAATCAGATGTGAGCGTGACGGAAAAGTTGAATTTGGAACTATAGGAAGAACGGCGCTCGCACCGATAATTGTGGGACGCAATTTCATGGCCTTGCTCAAACATGGCCTTGACGGGCTCAGGATTCAGCTCGACTGCTCTTCCGACCGCGTAACAAGTAAACTTCCATCCACGTTTCTCAAACATGCGCATGATTCGCCAACTTTGAGTCACCCACCAAAGCGAAAAAAAAGTGTGTGTCAGTGGCACCGCACCCGCGAGAAGAGTGTTCAAAAAAAAAAAAAAAGATGCATTACACGCCAACGCGGGATCCGTATTCGTATTGAGTCTCCATGTTCATGTCGCGATCCTTCTTTGGTTGCCCGCCTGGTGTCTTGCGTTAAAAGTAAAGCAATGTGTCAATGCGTGCGGTATGGTATCGACACTGCGTGTTCAAGAAAACCTCGTTGAGAAAGACCTCCGTGCCTGGATCGCCATTCGATGGGGTGTTTTCGCCGCCTTCTTCGTACTGGGGGTGGGGGGGTCGTGTGGGTTTTGAGAAATTGTGTGTCCACCCGCCTCCCGAGGCATAGTGATAATAGACAGACAAAAACTCACGTTAAGGACAAATGAGATGGCGATTCTTGCTCCGTTGGGCCAGTTTGGTTGTGGACCGTACTGGCCGTATCCGCGAAGGTCCCTCGTGTTGAACATTTTTTAAATATTTACTGATCGGAATATTCTCAAATTCGTTGTCAGGAAGACAGGCAGACATTGACTTGTATTTGAGCATTTTCGTGGCGGATGAATCTCTCTTAAGATGTCATCCATGTACCTTTGTGCAGTGGCTTTCCCTCCACTTCGAGAAACCAGCTACATTACAGCTAATTGTATAGTTGTGCTGATAACTTAAGCAGTATCCGCTAATAGCTCAGTTGGAAGAGCATCTGACTGTAACATGTCGCTGATATCAGGAGGTCCCCGGTTCGAACCCGGGTTGGCGGACACATTTTATCAATATCACTATTTTACCCCGGCTGACACTATCAACTACCACGTATCAACTATCACCTATCATCTACGTGCTACAGGTATTATTGGAAGCTCCTCATCTGTTCCAATGTTTGTGGGAGGAGATTTTTTATGAGGAAGCGAGATTTTCATGATGCAAAGTGCCGCGCCAACGCTGCTGCCGGACATTCGGGCCAGAGTTAAATCTTCTGGAAATACAAAAGGCTCATTGGAGCACCGGTATCGTGATGCCGAATCAGCGCCCGTGCGCGCAAGGATCGTTCGATCTGCAACCACAAACAACGGCGCAAGCCGATTCTCCAACAAGACGATCGAAATCAACACACACTCATCAAAACCGCAAACATCCGTCACAGTTCATGTCCCGAAACTGAGTCCACCAGCAGCTCTGCGAAACCAGAAACGGAATCAGTTGGCGCTAAAGTCCATTGATCGCACTTTTCATCAAACCTACACGGCGCCAAAACAAGTCGAGACCCACTGTGATTCGAAGGACTATTACGTGGCAAAGTCTACTACAAATGGGGACAAATTGCGCAGCGTTGTTTATGAACTCATCAAGAACCGTGATGGTTCCGTCATGATCCAAAAAACGCGTGCAGCGTTGTTGGAGGAAAAGGAAAAGCAAAGCATCACAAAATTGAACGCGTTGGAAGCAGCACAGAAGCGGCCAATGGCTCCTATTTCAGAAGCCTTCGTTGTCGCCAGCAACAACAGCAACAGCACTGCAGCAAGAGACCGCTCATCTTCCGTCGTCGCTTGCATCAAAAGTGCCTCCGTAGGGCCTGAATCAACCTTCAATCTGACAATTAAATTGGACGCGTCACGCCAAGGCTCCGTGATCAGCTCCTTTTTTTCCGCGTCCAACCGGTGCTCCGTCATTAATGTGGAAGATTCAAAAATCAAAGTCGAAATGGCAGGACTTTTTGAAAATCCGGGCGATGGTTCCATAATGAATCTGCAATGCCGGTCATCACAACTATTGGGCTCTGAGCAATGCTTGCTCGACCGCCGTGCGTCGAGCTACGGGTCTCTCGCGAGGAGTACATCGATGAGGTCGTACCTCGGGTCGACCTTTATAACCGATGTTGCGATGGATCGTAGCTATGGCAAGAGTGAAATGTTTTTCAGGTTGCGAAGGATGTTTCGACTTGTTGCACTTGCATCCCATTTTACGAAATACCTTTCCAAGATTTTAAAGAACCCTGTGCAGTGAGTTCTTTGTATAAGTTTTAGTCAGCATAAGATCTCATTGGTATTTGTGACCAGGTGGGGTTGGGAATACGATCCCGACGCCAACTTTGAAGAGTCTGTTGCCATCACGAGCAGTTCTAAAAACCGAAACATTGTCAGTGCCGTCGATTTCTCCGTGGGTCACCTTTTCAGCAAAAATCAGTTCCAAGGCTGGCTCACTCCAAACATGCGCACTCTGTTTCGTAAACCGCCGGAGACACGAACAGACTTGGATCTCAGTGAGATGCAGATATGGAGCGGCAGCATGAAAGCATTCAGTAAATACCCAGTGTCCATTCAAAAGGAGCTGCTGAGCGTTGGTCGGTATGAGCGCTGGCACAGTGAGCGCATGATTGTGGGCGAAAGCCAAAAAGGAATGTTTTTCTATGTAATTCTGGACGGCGAAATCGAAATGTTCAAGATGGATCAGGAGAAGATGGATGCTGACCGGATCCTGGCTGGGTCTCGGGCTGCTTCCAGAAACCCAACGCCAATGGCTAGCACGGAGTCTTTGCATCAAAATGCCCGAAAACCCGACTTGTATGCCCGGCAGTATCGAGTTCAGCTGGGAACACAGACCAGTGGAGGTGAGATGGAAAAAAAGAACCAACCAACCATATTGAATTAACGCGTATCTTGCTACCAAGAATCTTTTGGAGAACTTGCCTTTTTTAATGAGTCGCTCAGGCTTGCGACCGCGGCGACAACTCGAACGACGGAGTTCTTTCTCGTTGCAAAAGACGATTACTTGCGCATTGTCAAAGACATAAACCAGAAAGTCTCGAGCGAAAAGCTGCAATTTATGGAAAAGTTTCCGATCCTCAAAACCTTGTCTGGTTCTCTTGAAACAGTGGGTCTGTACTGCGAGTTCAAGTCGTTCTCCCCAGAAACAGTCATCATAGCAGAGGGTGCCCCTTGTGAAAGCATCTTTTTACTCAAGTTTGTTCTTAATTTATTGTTCTTTTTGTGTTTTTGGTCGTTGCGCTGACACTGTGAGTTCTCGGACACAGATCAGGAACTTGCCGCGTCATCAAATCCATCCATTTCCTCAAAACAAGAATGCATCGAAACACGTACCAACTTGAACCCATAACGCCATCATCAGCAGGCCTCGCAAAGCAAGTGATGCAAAGTCGTGCCATTAAATCTGCGCCCTCACAGAGTGACCGCAGCCAGCAGTCAATCGAAACAAAGTTTCTGGTAATTCACAAGCTAAAACCTGGTGCATACTACTTTGATGGAGAAGATGATGCTGCAAACACGACCGCACCAGCGCGAACTGGAGGAGTTGGAAAGGTGTTGTCCAAAACCAGTGTTGTTTCAAATCAAAGAGTTGAGTTCTTGGTCATGTCCAAAGTAGATTTTAACAAGTTTGCCACGCGCGAGACATGGAAAATGTTTAGCGAGGATGGAGGGGCAGCCGTTCGCAAGAAGGACGGAGAGGCGGTGTCCACGGACAACAGCCTGCCGCCTGTGAACCAGCTGAGTGATGTGTATCTCGAGAACCGGCGCTGGGCCGCGTACAAGCAGAAGGTTGTGTCCAAGATCGTGGCCGAGATCCACGCAAAGCGCAAGTGACAACGCGTTAAGATATGTTGGACAGTAAATACTCGAATTAAATTTTTATCCGTTTGGACACGTGACAACGCGATCAATTTATATCGTTTGGTCAAATGGGCTACGCTGACCCAACACAAACACAGCTGGAGCCGTGGCAGCGTCTGATGCGGCCCTTGTTTGTGTCGCTACTGTGCGTGCTGGCCGTGAGTCCCTCCCTCCCTCCCTCGCTTGAGCTCATCAAACCTTGTCTGACCCTTCATGCTTCATGCCACCGCCACAGGTTGCCGGAATCGTGGAGTTGGCCATGCAGTTCTATGACCAGGCGTTTGCTGCTGCTGGTGTCAATGGTGCCCTGTTCCTGCTTACGATGGTCCTCGGCGGACTTGGCGCAGTGTGGCGGCGGCGCCCCCTGCTACTGGGAGTGAGTGTTCATCGGCCGGTAGTGAATGCAGTTGCTGATGTATGTCATTATTTGACACAGTTTGTAGCAGCGGCTGTGCTGTGGTCTGTCTGGGCGCTGGTGCACATGTTGCTCGTCCTGAACGTGGTCCAGATATCGGGGTTCTCCCAGAACACCGCATTCATGGGAGTGGCAAACGTAGCAGCATTGTACCCGGTCTCACCGTCTCCCTCAGTGTCTGTATCGGCGACAGCCCTGGCGACAAACTCAGGCAGGGGCACATTTGCAGCAACAGGGACTGTTCCTGCGACCACTACAACATCAACCGTATCGGTATCGTCTCTTGCTGGGGCTCAGACGACTATCTCTCCTACCGATTCGCTGGCAGTTGTCACCAGCTCTTCCTCAGCTGCTTTGATCAGAAGAGACGATCTTACGGCAACCGCAACAATGCGTTTGGAAACTCAAACTTTGGCTGCTACCGCTGCCCCAAAGGCAACAGCAGATGACAGCAAATTAAATTCGTCATCCGCCGCACCACTGATTGGAGCTCTCGCTATGTCCATTGCCTACGGAGTCCACGCACTCGTCTCGGTATGTAGTTACTTCTTATGGTTTTGGTTGGATCAACTCATTTTGTCGCAAACTCAGGTATTCGCCGTGACATGCGCGCTCCTCATTCCAACCACTACACCTGTATCACCGTACGACTCTTACAGAGACGATGAATCCATGCCGGCAACTCCCGGACGAAACGGGCCAGATTCTCTCGAATACAAGCGAGGTGATTCGAAAGGAACAGAAATGGTGCCGACCAATACATTCCACTCGACTCAAAATCTTGTCACCCTGCCTCCGCGCGAAGAGAAAAAGAAAGTCGTGGCTGCAGGACCGATTGATATTTTGAGTCCTAGTACGCAGGGACGTTCAATTACGGCAGCAGCAGCAGCGGTAACTGTGGCTGGAGGGCGTACCGATGTCAATGGATCTGACAGAGCAGGGTATCCGAACGGTGCCTCTGCTTCCAGACGACCTCCTCGCCGAGAAAATGCCGATTCTCCAAAATCCGGTGTCAATCCCTCTGCTGCTACTTTGGAACCATCCAAAAGCGATTCTCCTGCTGGCGGGAGAGCTGGTGAAGCAGCGAATCGTTCGAGAAAGCAACCTTCACCCACCAATCCTCGACCAGGTCCAAGTGCTATTTCTGTGGCAGCGGCTGCTGCTGCTGCTGGAGGTGGTGCGAAAAAGTATGTGGCTGGTCCACATAACGCTCCAGCTGAGGTTCCTCAACTGAAAGGTCGAGCAAGTGTTTATAGTGTCTACACGGTTGCATCTGCCAGAAAGAGACCCGATTCTAGTGGGCCGGATGAAGAAGAAACGACCAAAAGCAGTGGAGTTAGCGGTGGTGTTGGGGCGAGCAATTTGAAGGGTGGCAAAGCCATTTCGACTGCACCTGTCCTGAATCGTGCTGATAGCAGCAAAGAACCCAAAGTGCGGTGCAAGTACTGTGGCGAAAAAATGGTGTTGAGTGCTTCTGCATCGCACAACTGCCCAGTCAAGCCTGGAGCAAAATCCGCACCTGTTGTAGCAGAAACTGCTCCATTAGTTCAACCTGAGGAAGCAGCTGGGAGACAAAGACGTGAGAGGGGTGCATCCGTTTCGGCTTCGCGGGTGAGAGAGCAGTCTCAACCTCGCGGGCAACCTGTTGTGGAGAAATTGGATGGCAAAAAGGTGAAGGCTGTGAAGAGATTCGTTCCACAGATGGACGATGAGCTGGCACTAGAAGTAGGGGATGTCGTTTTCGTAGAAGAATCCTTTGGTGACGGTTGGGCGTACGGTACCAACGGTAAATCCGCTTTTATTCCTTGATTCAATTTGAGTTGCTAAGCTTTCAACCCTTCACTTCTCCATATTGCAACAGAAATGACAGATGAAAGTGGAGCATTCCCCCTGAACTCTGTATCCCGATCCGCAAAATCAGAAGTCAATCGTGTGCAGTCCATATACGGTGCATCCAGGCATCGCTAGATAACGTGTTTGTAAAGCCTCTCACCATGTTTGCTGCTCTCCTGCAAATTCCTTCTTCCATTTACCGCTTTGCCTTTGTTGTTACTTTTAGTTCAGCTATTTTTGTTATAACGTAGATCAGAAGTCCGCAGAGAAACAGTGTAAACCAAACGCATGTCAAATAAAAAGAACGAACAGCTCAAGGTCACTTTATTTTTTCACAACACAACGCATGAGGGGGTGAGGTGTGGCTACTCTACTGTTGCGTTCGGAACTGTGGGAGAATCCGGAACACCGCCATCAAATTGTACAGGAATATGCATTTTCTTGAAACTCGGCCAAACAATTTCGTCCACAAACACAGACCGTAACTTGTGAGTTATTAGAGATGCCAATTTTGGCAAGTCTTTAACCTTTGTGCGATGTCCGAGCAGCGATTTGACTTCAAATTCGAGAACGAAATTTTCCAGAATCGACACTGCCATGAACGTTTCGGGCGAGTCTGGGTGAGTGACAAATTCGATTGCAAACTTGAAAAAAGAGAATTTAGTGAGAGCATGTGCTGCCGAAAGTCATTGAAGAGGACTGAACTGTGCCAGAGAATTTGACGATCGACAGCGCGAGAGAAACGGGTAATGATGCTATGCAAGGTTTCGGCCAATTGATGATGATCGTGGTGTCGACGCCGATCGTGATTTGATCGTGAAATTCGAAATCAATTTCGGCTCTCTGCAGCACATGCAATGCGACCATTTTAGCAAGTCTGAAGTGATCTGCACATCCAAATTGGGTATTTGTAAGATTTTGCAACATACCAAATTTGAGCTCTGCTCAGCATACTGCATCTTAGCGGCTTTCAATTTCGGGTATTCTTCGCCAAGTGAGAACTCAGTTATAGCAATGGGCCCCTGCAGATTCGAGTTGCGGTCAAAAAAAAAAAAAAAAAAAGGAATATATAACCCAGAAACGATGATTACCAAGAAACTGGGCCTGGAACTCGGTTCACCGGAACCATTCATTTTGATGTCAATAAATCGAACGATATTCGCGGAAACTGCTGGGTCCGATCGAAACCTTGCAATGACTTGCGCCAACAAAACGTTGATCCAATCGCAAGATTCGGGTTGGTGCGAATGAACCTGATAGTTGATTTTCGACAGAACGTGGGATTCTAGCGCGTGCTGGCGCATTGGCAACGGTTGCAATTTCTGGTCGTTGGTCAGGCATGGATCAGTGGAACGGACTGCAACTTGGAACAAGAAACCCAGCGCACCTTCTGCCGCCACCGAGTTCCGGCCGCTTTGCGAGAGGCCAAGTCTGCCTTCGTTTCATCGCTGTTGCGCAACAGAAACACGTTGACGAGAAAGAAGATGAGCACGCAGAGAATGATCTGGCCGAACACAAAGCCCTGGCGATGTGGAGCGGATTAGCCGATGCCTCAAAACAGGCATGCACCCACTTTGATGAACTCTTTGTTGGCGAGATTGACGGCCTCGCTGATGCTTGTTTCTGCCATCTGTGGTGAATAAATCTTGATAAAATAGCAGCTGATGAGTGTCCTCGTACAAGTGAGTACTGCCGCTTGATCACAAGTGTGCCTGATCTGAACAATGACACTAGTGCCCATGCTCGTCAAATGGATTCGTTCCATCATCCAGCCGCTATCCAATCGCGCGGCTCCTTTTCTGTTCTTCCGTCGAATGCAAGGGACGCATCAAATGCCCGTCCTGTCTGTCGGACGAAGTGGTCTGTTTCTATTGTCCGAACTGCCTGTTTGAAGTGCCGTCGGCGTCGACAAAGGCAGAAAGAAACAGGTTCGTTGATGCCACATTTAAGACATCCCTTTCTGACACACTGCTAGATGTGCTCGCAACTGCTTCGAGTGCCCAGTCTGCTGCAACACGCTGACGGTTGTCTCATCCATGGATACTCCAGCCGATGCCAAGCATTACCTCTCTTGCGGCGTCTGTCGCTGGGACTCGCTCGAAATTGGACTCCAGTTTGATCGACCCACTGGACTTGCAAGTAAGCGTCTTTTGCCACTTAACGCCTACCGTTGAGTTCTTATCTTCGATCCTGTTTCCTTATTCGTCGGCAGTGCAAATGCAAAAGGCAGAAGACGATCGTAAAGACGTGCAAGAGTTCGCCAACCTGCGTTCCCATTTCGAGAAAACTACGCGACTGGCCATGTCAACCGCAGGACCCGGCTCGAGCCTGTTTCGATCCAGCACCTCCTTGTCCATTCCACCGTCGTTGCTCGCAAACATCCCAGCCCTGGCTTCCTTAAGCGCTTTTGGGGCAAGCAAAACGTCATCGTTCGCTTCGCTTGACGGGGATCCTAACGGAGCAAATTCCGTTGCGAACTATGTGCCAAAGTTTAAGATGGATGGATCTGTGGCTGGAATTCTCGAAGACGACGAGATGGACAAAATGAAGAAACTCACGATTGATGATGGTACCCATAGTTTCAACACTGAAAATATCCTCCTCTCAAACATTGCATACGTTACCAGCAACGTTTCTGTCTCAGCGAATGAGGCAAATCGGAGATCAGCCTCGCGTATTCTCGGGCGTCCGCCCACAGCGAATTCTTCTTCGGACGAAGCGTGCGAAGCGTTGTAAGGATTGCGACACGCTTGTATGCAAACCTGAGCAAAAAGCGCAGATTCCCAAATTCACAGTTTTGATGCCTGCGTTGTAAGCTGACTCTTTCTTCCCTGTTCTGCTGTGCCGCTGCTGCTGACTGCATCGTTTAATGTCTTGCAGGGACTACATACCCAAACTGACGATTGCGCAACCGCCCCCGTCTATCCCTTTGAAAGAAGGAGAAGTCGCTCGATGCAAAGTGAACATTCGATTTGCCAATCCTCTTGCAACTCCCATCCGTGTCTTGCTTGCAACGGTACCGCCGGAGGAGTCTCATACGGGGATGTGTCGTGTCGATGGAATCAGTGCACCCGCATTCACTCTTGACGCCTACAACGAACTCAGCGAATTTGAGGACGACAAAAAGAACACAGCGGCCAGTGGGGGCGGAGGCTGGTTTGGGACAAAAGGTCCTGAAATTGAAGTTGGGCTTGTGGAGAAGCGAAACAACTGGGCGATTGTTGCAGTTGATGTTATTGTCGAGAACACAGCAGTACTGGCGCAAGGAAGCCCGATGCAGTTTCCGCTCTTGGTGAAGTTCTTTAATGGATCAGATGGGGGAAAAGATGGAAGTGATTCGGGGTCAGTTTCGTTCTGGGCTGTCGTTGGACTCTGAAGCATTCACCGAATAAAGACTTCAACTGAGAGCCAAGCATCAAGGTTGATCACGTACCAGTCTGGAAAAATGCGGTTACCGTGTCGGGATGCCGGAATGAAGTGGCGAGCATTGTGGCCGCGTAAAAGACACATCAACAAACATATATCGGTTGATTTTGTCATGCATTTAGTGCATCGACTGCATCAGCCAGCACCCGCTGCGTAATGTTTGGAGTGGCAATGGCGAGTTTTTCACTCGGCTCGGGCCCTTTCATCGATCCAGGAACTGTCAAAATTCGCCGAAGAATCTTCTCTTTTTATCATCCAAAAAACGTGAGTTTGCCCTCTCTGCCCCGTTTCCCAAATCCCTCCCACGCACCTCCCGCAGTCAAAGATTATAACAACATACAAAAGTAGATAGAGACAAATGATTAACCGTGATTCTTAAAAATGGTGAACAATCACTGAGACAACACCCTCCCTCCCTCTGTCCATCCTATCCTGCTCCCGTACCGATACGTCAACTAAACTTCTCTCTCTCTCGGGCAGATTCAACATGGGCTTCGAAAAGCTTGACTTGTTCTCCTGAACAACCTCTCGCTCATACATTGAAGGGTGAGTGCAGCTTCTATCTTGACATGTCCTCCTCCTCTTCCGTTTTGCATGATGAAGCAAATTGGTCCGTGTTTATGACCGGCTTAAGACCCCGGAACAGATTACATCCAAGCCGCAAGGCATTTCTGAACCTTCTCCATGTTTTCTTGCCCCATTCCTCACATTCAAAATCCTATGACTGACTCCCTTGTTCATCCCCATCCTGCAGATTCTCTGCTACTCAGATCGATGTCGCCATCAAAGCCCTAATTGCCGCACCGCGAGTTCTGGGCCAACAGTGAGTACTTCTTCGCCATCTGCATCCCATTCCCGTCGATCCGACTTCCTTGTTTATTCACCATGTGGGGATTGATGATACCGGCATTTGTCTCAAGGAAGCTGCTCCGTTTTGGAGCTTCTTTCTAAGGATGCATACTCCTTTGAGCTACCTAATTTCAAATTTTACTGACCCCCTCCCATGAAACCACCTGCTTCTTGCTTTTCCTGAAATGATCCAACTCTGACTCATCACTGTTTCTTGTCTCAGCCAAAGACCATTGCCAGTATGGTCATCCTTGGCGTTAGCCATGGAAGGTGTCGTCCGAGGAACCGTCAAGCTCATTGCGATTGGGTTCGGAATCAAGAAGCTGCCGCCTTGGGCGACTATGTTCAGTCTGTTGATGTTGCAACAAGCTTTAATCTGCCATTACCGTGGATTCTGTGAATAGAGTGCGAACTATCTCAATTGCAATAAACCTGCTTGCTCTCACAACCCATGCTGTTTTTATCCATCTGAGCATCCCGGCTCTATCAGAATATACATACTGGGCCTCACTCACAGTTTGAAATATTGGAAGACTTGCTATGAGCAGCATTCTCTTCATTTGGTGGAGTTTTATTGCTCTCTTCAAGCTTTCGACTTTCGCTCAAACAAGGCAACAAAAAATCCAATGCAATGATCTTCCTCTGGGAGTGTCCGGATAACCTCTTTCATGCAGTCAACGCCTCGACGGCCCCATTCTGGAAACACATTCTTTGCCAGCTGAAATTCAGATTGGGCAGATAAAACGGCCTCGACTACTCCTTCGTTTTCCAGGCGGTGTTTTGAGCATGTAGAGTACACGACTATAGAAGATCTATGAGCGAAAGAAATACAAAATTGCGCCAAGGAGTTCCTTTTTTCTCTCACCTCGGTTGACTTTTTTGAATTTGAATGCATGCATCAAAACTTCCACCTGGAAGTCAGCCAAAGCCTTGATACGCGCCTCACTGTTAATAATCCCTCCATTTTCGTCAGCTTCGTCTTCTTCCACCACTACAGTTGATGAATCTTTTCCTGCAGCGCTTTGAACCAACAAGTGGTCCAGCCGACGTGTAATACCGGATCCGCTGCAACTGGGGTCCAAAAGAATGGCTGATACTTCGGCGTAAGTTTTATCTTTTGGATCAATGTCCAAGAAACTTGTCCGTTTTGCTTTGATGTCTGAGAACAATGAATCAGTTTATGCTCCATGAACTTTTTTTTTTGTTTCGTTTTTGACTTAACTGGTACATCTTGCGCGGCCAGTGAGACGAATGAGAGTTTGCAATCGCAAGGGATCCTTATCGAACGCGTGGATTGTTCCCGTATTGTTCATAAGCATGGACAAGTGTGACGTCTTGTTTCCAGGTGCTACGTTGTATAGCTTGTTAAATCGGTGGGTTTCTTCAGGCATCTGATGCAAATACCTGCGCAAGCGTCAATGACAGTCGAATTTGGAGATGGGTTCAGAATGAAAGCAGCTGTAGAAGTCGAGAGGGATGAAATGAGCATTTTGCACGTTGAGAGGAAGGTAGATTTTCATACGGAAGCATGACGCTTTGTCTTGAAGGATGATGTGTCCCTTGAGAAGAAGATCGCTGTTGTGGAAATCCGAGTTTGGAGGCAGGATCAATAGATTCGGGATATGTGGGTCATGCAGGACTGTCTTCGGTCTGAAGTGTCCGATGACGATAGCAATTCAGATATAACACGATCAAACGTCAACAAGAAAGTCACCCACTTCATTTTTCCTAAATGCACTCCTTCGACATAATCCCCCAGCACATATCCCATCTTCCCAAGAGCTTCCAAAACTTTTTCGATGGAAGTAATGTTTGTGTTCACTCTGGCGTATCGAGGCAGAACAACAGCGTTTCGAATGTGGTCTGGAACCAAGTCCTCATCTTTGATGGCCCTCTTTTTTATCTTCAGCTTCGCCAGTTCCGCTGTGAAACGCGTTTTGTGGGGCATGACCAGCGCCCGCAGCGACGACGGAGCGCTTTTGAAGCCCTTTCCAAATAAGAGTTCGTACACAAGAACAAGATACAATGACGCCTTTTTGCCCTTTGAAGCGGATTGGTTCATGTCCGAATTTGCAATGATGGTTGTGATGGGTTCTCTGTCTAATTTACCATGAGACTGGTGATCGAAACAACAATAAAATGGATCAGGGACCCACATTTGAGTACTTGGCAAACGATTGCGAAGACGGCTTTCCGTTCCTTTATATAGACGTCAGTACTGCGCGCATCGATAGAAGGAGTTTGAGACCTTCTCTCCTTCGACTGTGTTTTCAACGATTCTTCGGAGAGACAGGTTTTTGGTGTTTGAGAGACACTGATCAAGCGCCCTGGCGACGGTTGTGTGGATGGATGACATTCTTTATGTGAGCAAGTAAAAATAACGTAAACTTGGAAAAAAAGAAAAGGCTGTGTTAAAGTCATCGTAAATATACCTTATAAATATCGGCAGGGATGCGGCGGTTCTCGACCCGCATCGGCACCACCCGGCCATGGATACCACAGACACGGAGGCAGACAAGCTTAACGAGCGGTACCATGCGGTCAGCGCCCAACCCCGGTGGCTTGATCACCCCCGCCGAGCAAGCCCTCAGGCACACTGAAGCGCTTAGCTTGATGGTGCGTGTGTGTGGACTCGTGGCGTCGGCATCTGCGTTGTGGGCGTTGCGCTCAGATAAGCGGGTCGACGATGCTGAACACTTGCGCCCCACGAACGAAACAGACCAGACGGACGATGGACATCGTAGCTGGACGGCTCTACTGGTCCGTGACGGTGTCCATTCCCAACATCTGTGGGTTGCCTTTGTGGACCTATTGTCGAATGTCAAGCAGCGGAACTTGGTGTCAGTCAACGACTTGACGATGTTGCTAAAGGTACACCTGCTTCGCTTGATGCGCGGCCGTTTGACTTAAAACACGAATTGCTTTTTACTTTAGTCTATCGCTAGAGACGGAACATCGATGGCCCCTGCGCAAACCCTGTATATTCTTCAGTTCATGGCTTCGAGAAATTTTGTTCTCTCTGAAAACTCGGAAGCATGGGGACACATGGTCGGTGCCTGCGCCCAATCACCCGGTTATCTGAGAAAGATCATTCGATTACTGCGTCCGTCATACCCTTCCGTGCACAAAGATTTGATTGTACACGCTTGCGCATTGGATCGAATCGACACAGCCGATTTTATATTCTCCGAGGCCTTTGCTGCAGATGATTCAAACGAAAAGATTGACATTTTGGCCGTTTCGAAAAGCTACTTGCGCGCGCTAGTGTCTCGAAACTTGACCGAAAACACACGCCTTCTCATCAAACAAATGCAAGTTATCCCTGGATTGTCGAAAAGCGACGCGAGCACGATCATGATCACTGAGATTCTCTCTTCCAAAAAGTTGGACGAAGAATTGCTGTGCTTGGCTGCAGATCATTTCGTCCTGATGCACGAGCAGTCGTCAATTTCTCAGCATGAAAATCTTGTGACCAACTTCATTTCTCACTTGGAAAGAATCCCGCGAATTCCAGACGGGGAAAATATTCAAGCCTTGCTGAAATACTGGGCTTCGAGCGATACCCTGTCCGATTCTCTTCGAAGGCGTGTCATTGGACTTCAAACGAAGCACGCCCCAATGCTCTCTGCACCAAAATTGAAAAAAATGATTCGATTGGGCGCAATGCGTGGAGACTCTACGTTTGTTCAAAATCTCTGGGCATCCCGAAACAAACTGAACCCAAATGCATCTCAAGATCGCAATACAGCAGGTCTGAACGCGCTTCTCACTGCTGAAAGCATTGCAGGGAACTCTACAAATGCTGTGCAATTATTTTCCCAAATTGCGGCGCAAGAGGTTCCGACATCGGCCATGTGCCAATCACTCATCCACAATCTGTACAACAACAAGATGCCCTCAGAAGCTCGCAAAATATACCAGTATCAACTCAGCAAAGACATTCACCGCCGCCCTGCGACAATCACACGAATTCTGACAGACGCACAGTCAAATGACGGCTTTTCTTCAGTGTCAACTCCACAACGGATTGTCGAAGAATATCAGCAGTCGAAACAAGATGAACCATCCGCAACACCCAAACCGAAAAAGTCCCACCAACGTGCCAAGACCCTCAACTCAAGGACAACTCCAACGTCTCACACTCTCACACTTCTCGCCAAATCTTTCATTCAATTCAATACCTCGAATTTGTCCGAGTGCATCCCTTACCTTGCAAATTTGCGCATCAAATTTCCGAATACTCCTGTTGATGCGCAAGTGTATAACGTACTTCTCAATGCCTGTATACGCCACTCTGCCTACTCTGTCATGATACAACTGCGTCAGGACATGAGTCAGCACAATGTGAAGCCGGATGTTGCCACTTTCACACTATTGATCCGAAACGCAAGTCGGCGTGGGGACATCTCACACGTCTATGCTTTACTCGATGAAATGTCACAACTCGGTATCAGTGTCTCTTGGAAAATTGGTGGAGAAGTTGTTCGCGCGCTTTGCAACATGGGACTCTCGGCAAAAGAAGGGCAGAAGAATTCTTTGTATCGAGCAGTGAAAAGCTCCGAACAACAAGAGGCGTTGTTCAGTCTTTGGAAAGTGTTACTGAAGACGGGGTTTATTCCTGATGGAGATGTGGTTGTGTTGAGTTTGAAGACGCTGTTACGGTGGGAGCGAGGAAGAGGATGCAATGCGGCGCTTGAGCTATGGTCGCTTTTGAAAGAGTATGGCGGGTTTGGCGTGGATGCTTCTGGTGGTAAAATACTATTGGATGCTCTGGAGAGGTCTGGAGAGCTGTCAAAGTCTCAGGAGGAAAGGATATACCTGAGCCGGATAGGCGTTGATGTTGAGTAAAATAATAGCATGCAAAAAACGGCCAGTTTTGTGACTATGTGTTTTATTGATATTAGAGAACGAAGAAAAGGGAGGTGGCAGCGTTTGCCAAGAGCCAAAAAGGAGAAAACGAAAAACACGGTACTGCTAGCATATGGGCATAGCCAAGGTAATTCCAATCGACGCGGGATGGAGCTAAATGTGCAACAAATGTCCTACTCAACAAGAATAAAATAAGAACAAACAGAAAAGGAGCCCCCGTGAGACAATCCTTACTGTCACTATC
This sequence comes from Chytriomyces cf. hyalinus JEL632, assembly GCA_025435555.1. Taxonomy (NCBI): domain Eukaryota; kingdom Fungi; phylum Chytridiomycota; class Chytridiomycetes; order Chytridiales; family Chytriomycetaceae; genus Chytriomyces; species Chytriomyces cf. hyalinus JEL632. The sequence goes on along the minus strand of JAIWWG010000004.1, from coordinate 722,679 downwards.
AACAAAAAAAAAACGCATCTAAAACTCCGCAAATGCAGCCAGCGAGAATGGAATTTTCGACGGAGAGTGAAGAAAATCGGGGAAACAAAAACGACGAAAAATGACATCAATATGGCAATGATGCACCACAGTATTCTGAAGAGATGATGAGAGTTTCATCAGGCATTCATTCTGGCATCGACTTCGCGTCGAGAACTTCCGGAACTGTTCATGTGAGAATATCCATCATAGAACGCCGAGGATACATCGGTGATTGGCCGCACAGGTACTGGTACTCCGCCAGTCGATTTCACATCCAGCTGATGCCGATCTGTTTCGATATGTTGCTGCATTTGTGATGGAGTCCCCAGTTCCTGCTGCTGCTGTGGCTGTTGCTGCTGCTCCAACTGCAAATGAAGCAGCAAGCTTTGATGCTGCTCCTGCTCCAACCGATGCTGTTCCATTTGATTTTCTGCATTTTCCGCCGCTTCGACAAACTTTGACGTCCCCGTCCAATCGCTTGAATTCGCTTTCCGTGCTTCCCTTGATCCCACTACACCCACGACAGGATTCAGCACCTCTGCATGGGGTACCATCCGGAATCCAGGATGCTGTCGGACTAAATTCCGATAGTAGTCCTGGAGCCGCTCAGCACTTGCCGTTAGATCCCATCCAATCAATGTCAGGAACTCAATTTCCAACACATTTAGCTCTTTCGTACTGATTCCTCCAACTTTGGCGTACATTGAGTTTTGCAGGAATGAATCACATAGTGCCTGGGGCGGAACAAAAGAAACGTATGTTTAAAAAATGGGCCGAAAATGGCATGTGGATGTCCGATGCGAACCTTGCAAGCAACTGTAACGCCTGTAATGATAAACCGATGGACCGTCAAGGATGATATGGTGAAAGAACGATTCCTTTCACACACCCTGGTGTTTTTCGATGATAATATGAGTTAAAAAATGGATCGCAGCAGAATTCTCCACCAATAGAGGATACGGAAAAGTAGACGCAGATCGGATCGGGGCCGTAATTTAAATGATCGAGGCGTATGACGATCGGTATACACGCCTTCTGAACGGTATCAACCCAAAAAAAAAAAGAAGAAAGGAGCGTACCTGTCTATATACACCAGTAAAATCAGCAGGCAGACTCGTTCAACACTGGCGTATTTTACGATGCGCCTTAAATAGTCCACAATGCTTATTGCGGGTGGTGCACGACTGTGAAATCGGGTCAGCGTGGACGAGGAGAGTGGTATCTGGTCGTTATGTGAAGTGAGACGTTGCAGCATATCTGCAATCATATGTGTCAAAGCTGCAGTTTCGGCATGGTGAAAGTGGTCTATTTGGAATAAAGCGAAGCGTTAAGATTTCAAATTTTGCAAATGGGGGGGATAAAGGGAGAGTCTTCTCACCTGGAACAGCTGTCTGCGAGTCCTGATCCAAAGACGCCATTTGATTAAAGTGCGTGGGGTACTCGGGGGATAGTGGCGAGACGCTCTGAGCAGGTGTTGGGTGAGGAATAAAGAGAGCTGCAGACTCGCTGGGTAAATCTGATTGACTCGAACGGGACACAACCGGCGCTACAGCAGAGTCGCTGTTATGCAGGCGCTGGTTCTGGTGCGATGTCTTGAGCTTTTTTCGAAGTTCGCCGTCTGAGGTTTCGATCGTGGATTCGTAAGTTGGAGGTTGACGAGGGGCCGAAGCGGGACGGACTAGGGCTGATTTTAAAGCGTTTGGATCCAGTTTGGGCTGATTTTGGTTGGTTTGGTGACTGGGCGTGCAGTCAAGTGCTTGTGTGTGAGGTTAGTCCGTTCTCCTCTTTTTCTTTTCTCTTGCGGGGCGCAGTCAGTGGTCCGAGATACAGCGCAATGCAGCTCGATACAGTTTCGTTGTTAGGGATACTCTCTCGGCGTAATCTGAGGCTGGCTGCTTGTTGGTGGCGGTGCTGCTTCACCTCTGGATGCTTCTTCTTGGATCCCACCAAGAATTTTTGGTCCCAAAGGAAATAAAAATGGAACACGTGCTGTGTTTGACGTCTCCTCATTGGTCGATGGCGTTCAAGGAGGAAATGGTGCCCCGTACAGCGCCCAGGCCAACAAGGCCTTCAATGCCTTACCCATTCACCTGCTGAACCGTCGAGCACCATCGCAAGCAGGGCTCTGCGTGTTGTCGTTGAGCGTTGTGACGGCTAACGACGCGGGATCCACCTTAATTCGAATATCATTTGAGAGTAATAATGAGGGCCGGGCACTGAGGGAGTGGGTGGTGGAGCTGTGGATGTTTGCTGTTGTCTCATACGTTCGCTCACAAGTTGCCATAAAAAGAGCGTTCACAAAATGGAAGATCTCAATTCGCAGGTGACGGCTCTCGTGACGGAGCTGTCCTCGATTGTGTCTCAGTCCTCGCGCACTCTGGCGACGCATATTGTGTTCTATGGCGGTGTGGAGGCGTCGTCGTTGCGCGTGTCGGTATGGGTGTTCAGAGAAGGGGGTAGGTCCTTCAGAATCTTAACCTCACTTCATAACTAGATCCACTGCGCCTCTTTACTCTGCGACGTCATTCGACCCGTTTCTCGCGCAATCAGCCTCGAGTCAGCGACAATGTCCGTGTGGAGGTGGATGAGTCACTCTGAGTCATCCAACCCAACTGGCCCAACTGCTGCCACAAACACCCAACCACTCAGTCTCAACATTGCGCTCAACTGGGCTCACTGTGATGTGCGTGCTCGCGTGGCTGCGCTTTTGCTTGCCCGTCACGAGCAGGCCTCGGTCCTCGGAGCGCTTGCTCTCGCGCAGGATCGACTGCAGGCGTCTGCGAGTGTGCAGTCTGAGTCGCTGATGGGTACTCAATTGCAGTCACCTGCGAGGGCTCCATCGCCTGCGTTGGTTGTTGCGTCGAATTCTGTTTCCTGTAAACACGCTGAACGGCTTGTTGCCGAATGCGTGCAGCGCTTGGCACGGCTTCCCTCTTCTGTGGATGCGTATGCAAAGTGGGCTGCGAGGCTCGCCAATTTGAATGCGAGGCTCGATGTCTTTGATCCCATTCATTTCGACGCATTGGACGCACTCAATTCTTCAACTGATTCTGAGCAAATGTCAAAGGAGGAATGTGATGCTTTATATGCCCGGATGGACACTCGATCGGGAGAGGTGGGCTTTGAAACGTTGTGCCTCAACACCCGTGACCAACTTAATTTTACCAACGTTCATCTTAAATCTGCAGATGCAGTCTCTGTCCGCTGCTCTTGCAAATATCCAGACAAAATACGGTACCCCCACTTGGTTTCAGCAATATTGGATTCACTCTGTCGCTGGCGCGTCAGCTGCACTTGTTGTGGCATCTTCATTAAGTTTAAATGCCCGAAGCATTCGCACACTCGGAACAGCCATTGTCGAAACTGCAAAATCCCTTGCCGAAGATTACATTTTCTTACCATTGAAGCAAATGTACTCCACGATTCGTCATCGCGAACGACGATTGGCTCTCATGGGCAGTGACTCTTTGAATGCTGATTTGGAAAGTTTGGAGCGAATGGTGGTGGAGTTTGCAAAAGATCATGGTGTTCTCTCTGGAACTGATCTTGAAGCGATTCGAGGGCGTGCTGAGCGCGGGGATTTGAGTGTTGTCTTGCGTAGTTATGAAGATGAATTGAAGCATCCGATATCTGGGGCTTTGAAAGGTGATTCATTGTTGTTGTCGTATTCAAATTTCTCTCCTTTTTTTTAACACGCGTGGCCATACTTTTTTTTATTACAAGGTGATTTGGTTCGTAGTCTCTTGATTCAAGTCCAAAAATCAAAAGTAGACCTTGAGCTCGCAATGAGCGCCTTGGACAAACTTCTCCAAGCAAACGAACTCAATTTTACAATCATGTCCATGATCCCACTCGCCCTCTTGGGATACTTTGGACTCCGCAGCTTCAAAGCATTTTTACGCAGACGCGCAGGAACCTCTCGAGAGCAGCGTTATCAAGTTGTGCGATCTTCTTTGAGAGAAGTTGAACGGCTGTTGAACCGCGCGTCACTCCCACCTTCAAGCGTTAAAGCGTCCAATGGTGTGGGTGGAGCTGTGACGCCGCGGTCATCGACGATTGCGTTTGTTGGAGTTTCGGGCCTGTCTGCGTTGACACTTGCTGATTATGGCCTTTTGCTTGTTGAATTGGATACATTGGAAGGGCTTGTTGGGAGTGTACCCAAGTCAGTACGAAGTCGGTTTGTGGAAGATTTGGATGAATTGAGCCATGTTGGGTGGTCAGTGTCGCAAAGAATGGAGACTGCGAAGCGTATGAGCAGGGATTTTCGGGAAGCTGTTGATAGAGAAAACTAAAACCTGAGCTATCTGTTTTTCAGTATTGAAAGTAAAGGATGGAGGAAATTGGAATGCAATGGCGCGCCATTTTTTAATTTTGTGATGGGCTGAATATGGGTATGGTACATACAATCAAGGGAATTGGATGCGCTGGTGTCACACGCAAGAATCCAAGAGCATGCTCTCTAACGTGCGCTGCCGTTCTTCCACCTGACCCAAACTCCAATCCAGCGGGACTTGCAAGTCCATCGTCACAAACAAATCCACTGCCGATTTTGCAAACGCTGCAGCCAGGATGTCATTATTCAACACGCGAGCAAACCTGGAAATTAACAGTAACGCTTGAACAGCCTTAAACGTGCAGATTTGTGCTGCTGCTGTGGATGGTGTGGTTGTTGTATCTGAGGATTCATGGTCTGCGGCAGTTGCAAGTTCCTTTGCGCGGTTAAAGTATTCTAGTGCAGCGGCTTTGTTTTTGTTGTGAAAGGATGCAAACGCGCATACGATCCACCATAGGGCCGGTGGCTGGTCAAAGAAGGTGTCGATAAAGTGAGAGCGGTCGAGGATGGAGTACGCGGATGATCTTTGGACAGTAATGTCTGTGCTGTTGAGATACGAATGGATAAGACCCCATTCGGAGAAGCTGGGGAGAATATTGATGTTGTTTTTGGTGGGTGGAAGGTTTGGCGTTGTGAATGCGCCACCGTGGAGAGAACTTGATGATGATGATGATGATGGTAAAGAGTCCAAAAGGAAATTGATCGAGTTGGCGTCACTTTGATCGAAACTTGGCAGATTGAAGCAGTCGTCAGCATTCAACACGTTCAAGTTGTTGGCGGTGGGGAAACGAACGACGGGTGTCGAAGCCTGTGAGTCCAGTTCCGGCAACGTTGGAGAAGTTGATCGAGTGTTATCGGGCAGCGTTGTTGTTGGCACGCTCACATCCATATTCGGCACATTGTAGACACACGATACACCGGCCCTGACACACCTTGCGCATGTCTCGGCGTGGTCGCAGCGTTTATGTAAGGAGGCGCATCTTTGGCATGACAGACGGATGCGCTTTGCAGGGATGTAGCTGCAGCAGGACTTTGACAGTATACATCGACGGCATCCGGCAGAGTTGCCGTCGCATTGTTTGTGTTGGCGCGTGCAGCGGATACATCGGAGGGATTGTTTGGGCATTGTTGTTGCTGTGGGTTTCGCGCGTATCTGTGTTGTATATTCTGACGTTGTGCAGCTTGTGCAGTGTGTGAAGGGGGAGTGGGGGGGTATTTATATGGCTTGTTGGTACTTTAGCGGCGTGTGAGGGTTGGGGCTGGTGGGGTAGACAAGCCCGCGCGCGCAGACCAAATCACCGAAAAGTGGCGCGCGAATCCGCCGTGTTTCTTGTCCGCCCAACATTGTCGTGTTCTTGACCGTGAAACAAACGAAGAAGAAGAGCAAACTGCACGAGCACACGTCAAATAACATCAAGAGATGTCGCTGGTAAACTGGGCGCGCGCACCAGCTTTTTCGCCTTTTTTTTCGTGGCCGCTGGAACCCAATAATTGAGCCAACGGTTTGCCTTGGCGCAATTTTTATTTGTATCACACTTGGCACTGTGTTCATCGTCAGCCCTGCGAGGCTGTGTGTGCTTGTGCTTGTTCACTGTGTCTTGTCTGCGGGGGAGGGAGGGAGGGAGGGAGGGAGTGGCTGGTTGGGTTGGTGCGTGGGAATGAATGAATGAACGAATGCGTTGAGAGATCCACTGCGCCTCTTTACTCTGCGACGTCATTCGACCCGTTTCTCGCGCAATCAGCCTCGAGTCAGCGACAATGTCCGTGTGTTGCTTCCATGTTCTTTCTGGGCCATCCCATCCCATCCCATCCCATCCCATCCCATCCCATCAGAGCATTTATTCTGTCAGTCCGTTTAATGTTACAATTTGAACCAAAAAAAGTAAAAAGTGAGTGAGTGCATTCTTACACGCTTTATTTATCATCTACAAACATCTATAAAACGCTTTAAACATTTTCAACTACACAGCAGCACGTCCAGCGTCTTGTCTTTTCGTACTCTTGGCTGGGCACGTCCAGTCCAGTACTGACGGCAGACAAAAATGCATTGCGCGCAACGTGTGAAAAGGAATCCCTTCCGTCATGATCCGTCAGCAGCAGCTGCGCAAACTTGGAAACAAGAATTGCAGCTTGCATTGTCTTGAAGGACCGCGACGGCGACGTTTCAGGTTGCTCAGACAGCTCGGCGCATGCGCGGTTGTAGTAGTCGACTCCCTTGAGAAAGTCTGATGACGGGCTCGAGTGATAGACTGCAAAGGCACATACAATCAGCCACAGCGCTGATGGCTGGGCAAAGAACGTGCTGAGAAACTGGGACCGATCGAGGAGAGTGAATGCCATGGATTGTTGGACGTGTTGTTCGGTTGAATGAAAGTACGAGTATACAAGCGACCATTCTGAAAAGGTTGGGAATGAGTTTGTGCAGAGCGGTGACACGGGCGTGACTGGTGTTGTAGCAGTAGTAGTAGTAGGGATGTAGCTGAAGGGATGTAGCTTGTCGGCTTCGGGCCACGACAAGTGCGGCAGGGACTTGGATGTGATCGAAGCTGGCGGGGAATCAAGAAAGGCGGACTCTGTCTTGCTGCAGGCGATGGGAAGGGTAGAGGCTGAGACTGGTTCGGTGCTGGGATTTTGAGACAGATACACGCACTCAACCCCGGCACGCTTGCACCTTGCGCAGCCTGGTTCGCGACGGTGGTCACAGCGTTTGTGAAGACTGCAGCATCGAGCGCAGGATAGCTGCACCGACTTGACCTGGCGGTATGTGCAGACGCTGTTTGTCTGACGACAGCGAGTGCAGCCGCCTGGCTCAGCGTCGCATTTCTTGTGGTGTGCCACGCATCGAGTGCATCTAAGAGGACGTTTGGTCATTGAGAGTAGAGTTCAATGGGAATCAAGCGTATGGTTGGTTTGTTGAGTGGTGTCAAACTCGCTGTTTTTGTACAAAATTATGACTCGCGCATTTTCTCAAAAATAAAAATTGGTTTTTGCCGTGTGCGATGGGATGGGATGGATTGATGGATTGATGGATGCGCTTCGGGGAAAAAAAAAATTGTGTGAATTGGTTTGGTCGAACCTTGTTTTTGATTTATTTGCTGTGGGCTGTTTGGGCAGCGCGTGTTTATTCAGCGTGCTCAGCGTGCTCAGCGTATTCCAGCTGTCTTCAACAAGCAAGCGGCTTCTCTAGAACTCACCCCCCCTCTTCATGCGCATACAAACGCTATCCGTACCGCTTTGAATCTGGGAGGTTACAGTGACACAATTTGTCGGGTGCATTTCATGAATGCAACAACTTTGAAAGAGCGCCTGATTGCGTTTTTACGGAGATTGCTGGAAATGTTATTTCGCGTAAACTGGTGCAAGCTGGTTTGAATTTGGAAATTGACGGCCGAGTCCGAAAATAACGGTTGGCTTCTATATTTATTCTATTATATTTATTTACTTGGTTGGATAAAATAAATCAGCAACCCAACAACGATGCTGACACCGGCTTCATTCTTGGTGCTTGTCGTCCTGGTGGAATACTGCATTGAACATGGAAACGGCGGATGGAGTGCAGAAGATGCAGAAGCGAATGCGCAGCGATTCTTGCTCAGGAGACTTTGCGTAATGTTCACAACTCGTCCCAAAAACCCCTGTTCGTACATCAAAGACTGAAAAGCTTTTCATCCCCCACCCAGACGCAAAAGCCGCCGAATTTATCCGAATCATCTGTTTCCATCATGGACGAACTCTCGCAAATTAACGTCATGGACGATATATCCCTCAAAACTGTCGTGCTGTTTCAGCTGCGCAAGATCTCCTTAATCTCGCATCTCGACGCCATTTTTGACATTGCCGAGGCCATTGTGACGGGAGAGCCAAGCGATAATACTCCCGGGCTTGATCTGGAAAACATTCTGACGCTGGTTTGAACTTTTTTTTGTCGATCCTGTTTTCTTGCGTTCCTAAGACCAGTCACAAAAACAGAAACGAAGGAGCGAGTTTGGAATATTTGTTCGGAAATTGCTCCTTGAATATCGATGTTTCAGTTTCTCGGACTTGGCTTCCTTTTTTGAGAAAGTGACGGAAATGCGCGACGCGTTGGTTGATCTCGATGAAACGCCCAATGGCATACAAGTCAATGATGCAGCAACCATCGAAACGGAAGCTGGCATTTCTTCAGAGGATGCAGATACGTTCCTCAACTTTTATGCCTTGTACGCGGAATCCACTGGTGTCGCACTTCCGGAGGAACTTGAAGTGAAATTACAAGCAATTCATGCAGCGCTTCCTGATCAATCTCGCGTATATTATGTTCAGTTGCGTCGAAAATTTTTTTTCTCTGAGAAGTCGCGTTGCGGGTCATTTTGACAAATGCATGTTTGAACCAGGTACTTGACTGCAACCAGAAGAGGAGATTTCGATCTGGCACTCCAAAAGCTACATCAATTCTATGATTATGGCGCAACTCAATCTTCAAGGTCGACCGACCCTTTTTCTAAGGGTTTTCATTTACATGACATGATTTACTGATCCAACAATCAAATACAGCAGTCAAAGGCATTTTGCGCTACTTGATTTAGCTGTGTTGCATGCTACTTTTGGACAAATTGATGAAGCATGCAAAGTAAGGATTGCGAGACATCTTTTTTTTTTTGGTTTGTCAACCTTCTGTTGAACAAAAAACAGGTGTTAAATGAAGCGATATCTGTTGCTCGAAGTGTCAAAGATTCTGAATGCTTGGTATTCTGCTTGAGGTAATGCGCTTGGTTATCAGTTTACTGATGTCATTCTTCATTGTACTTATGGTCCCACACAACAGCTGGGCATGTAAACTGCAAGATAATGGAGGCAAAATTGATGGAATTGTGAACCATCAGTCTGCTTTGGTAGATTCACTTGTCAACAGCTCTAAGAATCTGGGAATGCCTCATTTACAGCAGCTTGGGCATTTATATGATGCAGAAAACTCTTTGAATTCTGTAAGTCTTCTTTAGCTCATCTTTCAAGAGTTGAATGCAAATCGTAAAATTGTTTTTTGCAACCCAGGGCCAAATCAAACCCTATGTGTTTGAGTCGCTGAAACGAGCGCGATCAATCCAGCCTTCTTCCAGATTAGACCCTATACCTCCACCGGCTCAAGATCAATCTCTTCTCATCTCTATTGCGGAAGCGAAAACATGGGCCCAATATGGTCAGTGAGTTTTTTTTTTGTTTTTTTGGTTGTTCGAATGCAAGTTGTTTCATTCATTGGCACCTTTCAGGCAACTCATATATATCTCGCATGCATCTTGATTTGGTGGATTCGGAAAATGCGCCACTCTCTGAGTTGTACAATGCGAGAGCAGAAGATGCAGTAACTGCGCTTAGCATCAAAGCAGACAAGGTGTGACTTTGAAAATTTTGCTGCTGTTTTTTTTGTAGGTACCCATTTCTGATGAGTAGCTTTATTTAAAGGCATTCCTGAATGGGAATCCAAATGATGCTGCCGCATACCTTCAAGAAGCCAAAGATTTGGCGCCACCATCAAATATTCACAGTGCGAAACCATGGGCGTTTGTAGAAGCGAAAATTCAGTTTCAGATAGCCTTGAATAGGTAATGTTGGAACTTTTATGTGTCTGGTGCATCCTTTGTTGAGGGACGGGGTCACTGAATTTTTTATACGCGCACAGCTTTGCACAGTTTTCAAGCCTTTCTCTGCTCCAGGAAGCAATGTCAGAAGCAGCTTCATCGAACGCAGATTGGAAGTTTCAGGCAGAGCTGTTGCGCTGCCAGATGCTGGTCCGATTTGGATGCGCAAATGAGGTATTTGAACTGGTTACCCAAAAAGGTACTCATGACCATTTAAAAACCGCCAACACAGGCTTTTGAATCTGTGGCACAATTGATTCAAGATTCTGCAGCTTTGGGATGCAACGAAAGGAATGTGCAAGCCCTGTTATTTCTTGCAAATCTGCATCTGGTAATGAGTTCCCATTCCTGAACCTTTAATCACGGTCTAAAAACATGCCCCCAAAAAAAAACAGTCTCAACATTCCCCACACGCAGCATTACCCATCCTGCTGTCTGCCATCACACTGTCTTCAGACATGTCTTACAGTCAAGCTGAACATGGACGTACAGCCCTTGTTCACCTTTCACGGTACTTTTTGGCGGTCGGTATGCCAGAGAAAGCAAGGAGTATATTGGATTCAGTTCTAGGGCCTGTACTTGTTCACTCTGTATGTTTGGAGTTTTGTTTCATTCTTTTTTGATTTTATACGTATGCAGTGACTTTTTGTTTTAGAATGCTTTTGAACGGGGTCTTGTACAATCGACTTTGGCGGAATGTATGATACAGCAAGTATCGAGCAAGGAGACGAGCAATAATACAGACAGTCGCAATTTGCTGTCGGAGGCATTGAATCTGTTTAACGCGGCTTTCAAATGTGGGTAACTTGGCGCATTCAAAGCTATCACGCCGCTCAATTGTTTGACGTCATTTTTTTTTTTCGTCAGCATTTGAGTCAGTGTCAGATTTGGAATCCTTGAGATCAGTTGCTTTTCAAAAAGCTGTTGCACTCAAAAACCTGGGCAATGATTTCTCTGTGGAATGCAAAGAGGCAGTTCGGCTATTTCATCACTTGGATTCTTTAACATGTCTCAAGCAATAATTAAAATACATTTCCTGCACTTGATGTTGCCTGAATGCAAGTCTCTTTTGTGAGGAATGCGCGGTTAATTCACACGGCGCCCGCGCAGTCCACTTATCTTAGGACATCGACAAGGCTGCAACAAATGACAGGGGCAAACACAGGTCCAACATACTTGTTCTTTATTCCAGACAAATCCCAAACCAAGCACTCAACGCATAAAAATTACTCCCAAAGCACAAGGAGGAAAAACTAAAAAGAGACCAAGAAACAATTTGGGCAATCGTAAAAAGAAAAAATCAAACAGCGGCGAAAGGCTAGTAGAATAAAACATTGACAGTTTTGACGGATGAAAGACAAAAGCGATGCTCTATGCTGCTTATTTCTTGCCACCGGCTTTACCAGCAGCCTTGCCTCCCTTAGCAGTCTTCTCGACCTTCTCAACGGACTTGATGACACCGACGGCAACGGTCTGTCTCATGTCACGGACGGCGAAACGACCAAGGGGTGGGTATTCCTGGTAGGACTCGACACACATTGGCTTGGATGGGATCATCTTGACGATGGCAACGTCACCAGACTTGACGAACTTGGGGGCGTCTTCAAGCTTCTTGTTGGTACGACGGTCGATCTTCTCCTGCAGCTCGGCGAACTTGCAGGCAATGTGGGCGGTGTGGCAATCCAAGACTGGGCTGTATCCGGCGGCAATCTGTCCAGGGTGGTTGATGACAATAACCTGGGCAATGAAGGATCCAGACTCCTTGGCTGGGTCGTTCTTGGAGTCGGAGGCGACGTTTCCACGACGAATGTCCTTGACGGACACGTTCTTGACGTTGAAACCGACGTTGTCACCTGGGAGACCCTCAGTGAGCTGCTCGTGGTGCATCTCGACGGACTTGACTTCGGTGCTGACTCCGACTGGGGCGAAGGTCACGACCATACCTGGCTTGATGACACCAGATTCGACACGTCCGACTGGAACTGTTCCGATACCTCCAATCTTGTAAACATCTTGGAGTGGGAGACGGAGTGGCTTGTCAGTTGGGCGAGTAGGTGGCTCGATGGCATCGATGGCCTGGAGAAGGGTCTTTCCGGTGGAAGATCCAGCCTTGGTCTCCTTGTTCCATCCCTTGAACCAAGGCATGTTCTCAGAGGCTTCCAGCATGTTGTCTCCGTGCCATCCAGAGATGGGGACGAAAGGAACGGACTTGGGGTTGTATCCGACCTTCTTGATGAAGGAAGAGACTTCCTTAACAATTTCGTTGTAACGGTCTTCGGACCACTTGGTGGTGTCCATCTTGTTGATGGCAACGATGAGCTGCTTGACTCCGAGGGTGAAGGCGAGGAGAGCGTGCTCACGGGTTTGTCCGTCCTTGGAGATACCGGCTTCAAACTCTCCAGTACCAGAGGCAATGATGAGAATGGCGCAATCGGCCTGGGAGGTTCCAGTGATCATGTTCTTGATGAAGTCACGGTGTCCTGGGGCATCAATGACGGTGACGTAGTACTTCGGGGTCTCGAACTGCGAGTGGGAAAGTTTTTAGCAAAATGCTTGGACAAAATGGGTTGAATGCACACACCTTCCACAGAGCAATGTCGATGGTGATACCACGCTCACGCTCAGCCTTAAGCTTGTCCATAACCCAGGCGTACTTGAAGGAACCCTTTCCAGATTCGGCGGCTTCCTTCTCGAACTTTTCGATGGTACGCTTGTCGATACCTCCACACTTGTAGATCAAGTGTCCGGTGGTGGTGGACTTTCCAGAGTCGACGTGTCCAATGACGACGACGTTAACGTGCAACTTCTCCTTTCCCATGTTGAATTAAATCTATTTGGATATCATGGTTAGGAAAGTGAGGCGTATGTTTGCATGGAGTGTTTCGAAGGCCGCAAGTGTGTGAATTCGTTGCACTGCATGTCTATGCAGTGAGAGGGAGCAGGCCTGGTGTGGCGTCCAAGGTTCTTTGCATTGGAGTTGGGCGTGTTTGGGCGCAGAGAGAAAACACACCTGAATGATTTGACACAAAAAAAAAGAGGAAAAACAGTATTTCACTTTTAGTTTTTCGTGGTGGGCCATATTCTTTCGGTGATTTTCCCTTATAGAATCTATTTTTAGCCATTTTACACGAATTTCATTGGTGGATAATCCTCCGACAGCATCGAAGCACGCCGAAGCGGAAAGCAAAAGCCTATTGCCAGAGTCACGACGTGGCAGATGCATTCTTACGGGCATGACGCGTTGGTTGGTTGGACAGTGGCGAATGCGTGATTGTGTACGCGTTGCGGCCTTTGTTTGGACAGAAACGCTCGTAAACATCTTGTTTTTGCTGGCCATGATTTTGGGTTGCCGAGACGGCATCGGTGCAGTATTCAAAGACATTCACACTCTGGAGCTAACTTTGTTGAAGTCGCTCGCCATCACGGATGACTGGGGGAGGGTCCCAGACGAGCGGCTCCCACGCCTGGCGCGCACAGACAGGGGCCCGCGCAGCACCTCATCGACCGCCTTGAGTCGTGATTCATAGTTTCACACTGCCTGCGCTCCTCAAACGCACTGGATCCTGTTCGGCCCAATTTGATTGAACAAAACTTTGTCGGTGCAAAAATGCTCGCTGGTTTGCATTTTCCCGAAGTGTGACAGCGACACGCCTGGGAGGCGGCTGAGCTGCCACACTATGGGAAAATTCATAACGCGCGATTTACGACTAATAAACTGCAACCTTATACATCCCACAGTATGACTTGTGTCTGGAAGCAGTTGCTAGTTGAATAGTATGTCTGTCGGGGATGACGTATTGATACAATTCATGCGCCATCCCCTTCTTCTTATCACAACATAATTTGTGCCGAGAACCTCAGATTCGCGTGCTGCCATCCAGACTAGTTTCAGAAGGTATCTCGGCATCGTCAGGTCGAACCATTGGCACTTGTCTTTTGCCAGATAGCCTCATTGTAATGTGCGTACGATCTTATTTGCTTTCATTGGTTCGAAACCCTTGAGCGAGCGACCATGTTTGTTTGAAGTTTTATGCATCGAACGGGTCAAAAAATTAAACTTATGGCTGAGGAAGATTACGGCACCGCCAACTTCCGGCCTGCGAACCGCGGCAACAAGCTGAAGGCACGCATGGCCGAACCGTCAACCCGAGCGACTTACAAATACTCCATTATGCACCCGCGACTCATTGACGAGCAAACAAAGGTTGCCTGTCCCAGCTTTTAAAAATGACCTTCTGTTCACAACAACGACACACATACAGATTGAAAAGATTGGCAAAAAGCGGGCAATCACACGAAAACAAAGACACGGATCTCACGCGGACGATGATCTCGGAGAGGACTCACCGTATTCGGGAATCAGCATCGATGGTGAGAGGTCGCTTCTTTCGAACACCCCAGGAGACCTTTCCGGCCAACAAATTTCTTGCGTACAGAGATATGGGCTCCCATCGAGTCGCCCGAAGATGTCAAGAACATCAAACCACATGTCCGCACGCTTCGAAGCAGGCAACTCAAAATTATGGGCCACACGCTCATGGAAACAATTGAAACGGAAACCGCGAAGAATCAGCCGTTGGTCAGACTTGTCGATGCACTTCAAATGGATGACCCACTCTTGCAAGATTTAGATTTGGGAGATATGGGCGTGCCGAGCGAGGTGCAAAGGGAGTTTCGAGATGTTGTGCAGGTGAGGATGCTGGAACTGCGGGTACGCTACTGTAACTTACTCGGGTGTGACTCTCTGTACTTGTTTGCAGGACTGCGTCAACTGCAATTTTGAATTTCTGCGCCAAATTTCGATGGTCAGGTCGAAGCTGATGGTTGCTCACGACAAGAAGAAAGTTTTAGCAAAGCTGCTCGTTCCCTTTGAGCCTAAAAAGTAGCATCAATTTTATCGAATCTATCCTCGACTGGTGCGACAGATAAAGCTCAACTAAAATGGAACTTTGTACGCAATATCGTTTCCGCTTTTTTATTTATCCCATGAATGACTCCAATATGAGATTGCGTATGATGTCCGCTTGGGATCCACCAACTTGCGACACCGTGCTTCATTGAACGTCTTGCGCTGAGATGAGCACACCAAGTGTGTGTCCGTGTTTTGGGTCCAGACCCATGAATACGGAAAGATTGCGTTGGGTTCGGCGATAAATATGGGCAGCGGCTTTTCTACAGACTTGATTGTATCGTTTTGGAGAATCGCATTGTACTCGTTCAACGCGCGCTTGAGCATCATCGGCTGGGAGAGGGTATGATGAGGGCGATCAAAAACTCGGGCAAATTCAAAAGACATGCTGATAGCAATCATACGCAGTGCGTGTCCGATATGTCAAGCAGTAGAAAGTATAACACTCACCCCAGTTTTCTGCTCGACGCCATCTTCCCCCTCCTCCGATAAACGCATCATGAGTTTTGCACAGTGTAGCCAGAAGGGATGTTCTGGCACAGAAGCCATCCATGCGTTTGGGATACTATTTGCATCAAAGAACACGTTCTGTGCGTCGCTGATATTGAGGGCAGGGACATCCATGCTGGCCAGGACAAGATCATGGCTCGCAAGCAGGTTATCCATCCGCCGCAGACAGATCACATCGAAGTCGGCGTACACGCCGCCAAATCTGTGCAGGTAAAACACACGCGCTGCATCTGCCCGCATGATGTTGCGCTCAAATGCATCGAACGTTGGCAGGAACCACGCGTAGTGCTCTGCAATGAGTGCGCGGTTGTCATCGTCTGTCCATAGGCGGTATGTGAATCGTGGATTGTGTTTGAGCCATGAGGAAGCCCAGGCCTTGTACTCCTGTCAAAAGCGAACATTGCAGGTCAGCAAAGAGAAGAAGAAGAAAATAAAAAGAAGAAAGAAGGAGACTGCAAGACGTCCGACTCTTGCATTCACACCTTGGGAAGGTCTTTCGTTTTCCAGGACTGATGCAGAAGAGGAGGGATCCGTGGAACGATCGCAGGAGTCGGGGATGCATCCCAGTCCGTCCTCACAACCACCATCCAAAACACGCACAAGGCAGTTACCAGCCCTACGAGGGACACCAGGCGGATGCGTTTCATGTGAATAAGAGAGATTTAATTTAAACTGGGATTTGTTTTGCCACAATTTTGCATGTCAAAAACACCCATACGCCTCAGCAAGACGGGCGTGGTAGCTTCCGTCGTTGGATCACTGGCCCTGGTTTCCCTTGCATTCAACGGTACTGTCGGGGTGTTGGATGGCTCTGATGTGCGAAAAGCTGACTTCTGTTTACCCCTGTGGTTGATCACCAGTCTGGCTGTTCACCGTTTCCAGCACGGGCGCAAAGCTAGTATCGCAATTATCAGATGCACCGACCGGTTCGCAACCAATTCCTCGAATCATTCATCAATCCTGGAAGACGCATGACATCCCGAAAGACGTGCGTGGGAGTTTGTCAATTACAACAAGTGACCCAACTAACAAAAATATGCATCTGCAACTACTAGCGCTTTGGAAATTGGGACGAAACCTGGAAGCTTCAGAATCCAGAATACAAATATATCCTCTGGGATGACACTGAAAACGAAGCCCTCATTCGGAATCATTACCCGTGGTTTTTGAATCAGTACTTGAGCTACGATCGAGGAATCAATCGCGCAGATGCTGTTCGAGTATTCTATATGCACAAGTTTGGAGGAGTGTACGTCGATTTGGATATCGCTGCATACAAACCTCTCGACAATCTTCTGCTCGATCATCATCTTGTGCTTGCAAAAATGGAGGTTCCTGGCGAGCATTCTTGGGAACATAAGCATGAGATTCCGAATGCCTGGATGGCGTCACGACCGGGACATAGCTTTTGGATGCATTGTGCGCATTTGATGATGTCAACGAACAGTGAAGGGACTGAAGAAAAGACTGGCCCAGTGATGATCTGGAATGCATTAAAAACCTTCAATACGTCTGTGGCGGTGAAAACGGACCCTATCCACGTTGCCGGAACAGGTTGGCTCATTTTGTGTCATGATTTCTGTGTAAACGTGGTCTCCTGATCAACTGTGACTGACTGTGACAGAGTCCATCTATCCTTACTCGTGGAGTTTCGAAAAAACTGACGACGCAGTTCATCGCGTATGTTCAAAGCAGAGAAAGTCTTTTGACGAGACCAAATGCCGGCAATTGGTGGATCCAGATCATCGCGCATATGCAATCAGTTATTGGTCTCACACTTGGTAGCAGTTGGGAATCGTAGAAAACCGTGTAATAAATTCATTGTGCAGCGAGACAATTGTTTCATGAGAACAGCGGTGTTTTTTATTGGTCCTTAGTTTTCTTCGAGAGACGATATTGCTCGATGACCTTTTGACGTTCCTCCATAATGTTCTTTTGGCGCACAAGAGGAAGATCCTTGAATTTGGTCTTTCGTCCAACAGCGGGAATATCCTTCTCGAAACGCGCACGATTTGCCTCTTCCTTTTCCTTCTTTTCTTTGGCCTCAAGCGCAGCTGCCATCGCTCTCATGGCCCCAGCTCCACCGCCGACTTTCTTTGGAATGACGGATATCTTGGGCGGTTCGTTTGCTTGAGCTCCAAACGGCACCACTTCTTTCTGAGGGAAATCCTTTTCATCGTCACTGTCAGCAGACCCTTTCCGCTTGTCAACTCGTTTCATCTTCCGCTCGAGTAATCTGCGCTTTCGTTTAATAGCTGTTGCAGTCTCCGCTTTCGCAGCAGCATTGACACTGATCCGGATCTCATCGTCCACCCGCCGGTTAAACGCCCGCAATGATTCACCCGGTTTCACTTGCAACTTTGAAGTGGGTTTCGGTTTGCGCGGTTCTTGTTGGCGTTTCAGGACTTTAGCGTTCTTGAGCATGACTCGCTTAAAGGCTTTCGGGACAGGTTCGTTGGCAAGATCGTAGCCATCGTTTGTTGCAGATTTCGGAGGCGGCTGATTGTCGGTTGGATTGGGTTTCGCGAAAGGAGCGGGTTGTTTGTACTTCTTCCCGTTTTTGACCATTCTGAGTGGGTGTGCGTATGTGGGTGTGTTTCCTTGAAAAAAATAAAGACAGGCCGTGCACAAAACAACAACGATGATCTCCAGTTAAACATGAGCAGCATTCATTAAAAGCATGCGTATGGGGTCATAAGCCGTCTAGTATCTCTCTCTCTCTCTCTCTCAACTGCGGCGATGACAGTTGAGAGAGCGAATCTCACACAAGCAACCACCAGCTGCCATGCGAGAATCCTCGCATAGGACTGCTCTCATGCGATCAAGCAGTCTGAATGCTTACAAGCGCCAGATCAGCCCCTCTCATCTCCTGACGCACCCAAAGCGCTCGCTTGTTTTCATGCCTCGGGCCTTTTTCAAGGCAGGGTACAAAAAGAAATCAATCCGCTGCTGCTAAAAAGTATCCAACCAATTCAACGCCTCTATGACGACAAGAACTGATCAGCCGCCTTCCCTCCTGCACGAGCGCCCTTGCGGCTGCACGTGTGGTCGATGGGTTGGCAATGGTTGACGGTCCCCATACCTATCATCACCTTGTATATTATATGAGGGGACTTTGGTACAATCTGAGGGCTTCCCCCACTTCCCTATTTTATCAAACAAACGCTCACTTGTGCTGGTCTGGATTTCATGTCATGTCTGAAGAATGTGTATTGAAGAAGTGCAGTGAGTGTCAGCGGTTTTCTGCATTCGGCTGTCTTTCGTATAAAAGAAACAAAGCGATGATGCCGGCTGCCCCTGTCTGCTGAAGCTGATTCTCAAGAACATCTTCATCACACAGGATGCGCTCAGAAGCCACTGGTTAAACCGCTCAAGCTGCTGTGCGAGCCAGTCTAATCCCGACTGGGAGGGTTGAGAGAGAAGAACAAGAAAAGGCTCTGTATTTCCACACGTTTTCTAAACCGAAACATCACCTGCGATGAATTGAATAGGAAAACTTGAACACAACGTAAACACGGTAAAACCACTTCCCAAAATAGACCTCCATCTTTAACATCCGAGAGGGATGTGTTTGAGTTGAGCTGGAGCCAGTGAACGTAATCTGGTGTTTCTCATGAAAAGTTTTGGTTCGATTTTCCATCTTTATTTGGCTTTCATGTTCATCGAAGAACAACACCCTTCCACAAGGAGTCCTCGTTTCTGGTCAAGCTCCCTCCCTCCATACGTATTTCTTTTCTTTTTCCAAATCTTTTTTCATTGACCTCAAACGACGCAAGTGAGTAGCAACTCGATTCAAGTTTAAAACGGTTGCAATGCTCCTTCAATAAAACACACGGATACATGCACATTAAATTCAGCTTTTATTTTGACCACATAAACGCATTCTTAAATCCAACTCGACTTGTCAACTTCTTTTTTCCACCCCGTGTTCCCCGCAAACTCATGGTATAGCACAGTCCTTACATCTCTGACCGTCGTGTTTGGCTGAAAAGAGCCAGGATTGAAGGCAACAGGCGGTAACAAGAGCACTCCTCCCTCCTTGAAAAACACCGTCTCTCCCTCTTTCAGCGCCGCTTGGAGCGCAGCATACCCCCATCCTTTGTCAGAAAGATACCGCAGAATGATTTTCGTGAATTGTAAGGGGCCTGTAATTTCCACAACATTGGTCACATCCCGCAATTCTTCTGCTGTCGCTGTCAATACGCGGTCTGTAATAGCCTCTACAGTACGATTTAAAACTACATGGCCGGGTGCGGAAGCAAAAGCCCAATTGGTGATGGATATAGGCGTGTCTGGAAAGTCGGGTGGCGCGATATACCACTGTTTTTGTTTCGTTTACATGTACTTTAACTCAGACCTGCTGTGTCGGGGTGGAGCAGAACTAAATACAATACCTCAAGGCCTGCGATAAACTCCACATCGTCCGTTTCGTGATCCATTCGCCACCAATTGACATGGCGTGCACATCTCGTGTCCGTGTCTGTGTAGTAGCCGCCGTATTTATACAAGACAAGGTATCGGAAAAAGTCGCTCTTCTGTACAATCTAAAATAACGCGAATGAGTCTTCAAAATATTTATACTTCCGCATGTTAACGAGCAGCAATGATACCATTGGCAGCTTATCATACGCCTTTTGAATTCGTCGGGGATAAAAAGTCGTCACAAAACTCCACATTTCCGAGTCGGTCCAAAGTCTGTATTGAAAACCGCGATTCATTGTGATCCAAGTGTCCATGTATGCCAATCTTGAGGGCTCTATCTTGTCTCTGGCTGCAGTTTTGTACGTCTGATGGATGGTGCTTTGATAATGCCGTCAACATCCAATCTTCGAGTCGTAGGCTTCTCAAAAACGACAATGAAATGGAACTGTGGGGATGCTTACGTAGGAATTTGAGTTTTCCACGCCAGATAGCGAGATCCTGAGCTAAAGTACTTGTATTCGTACATGGTCATATTTTCCACAGCTCGCTCGGGTTTGGGTTTGAATTGCGAATGAAAAATTCGGTCTTTCCCCTCTTTTCGCCAGGCGGACCAGATTCTGTCGACTTGCGCTTGGGACATTTTATTGGCGGGGTTGTAGGACTTCTGGGACCACGGAAAATATGGCAGATCGCAGAACGTTGCAAGTATGATGAGGCATGAGGCAACCATAGAGCCTATTGCGACACGTAATTTGAGAGATTGAAGTGTTTTCATGGCTCTGGTTGGGGCTTTGTTTTGACGCTTGATTTTCATCGGGTTTTGAATTTGTTGACAATTTAAATATTAACAGCCAACAGCTACAATAACGCTGTGCTTTCTCCTTTCTGCACAAGAGAGTAGCAGTGCATATTCTAATCAACTCTATCCAATCTGAAGGCAACCGAATCGCAGACCTGAAGAGTTAAAGATAATACTTACGAGAATATATATTCTCACGATGCGCCGTCGCGCGATGCACCCAATTTACCCTTCGTTTGTCAAATGTTTGCTGTTCAGTAAGCGCTTCATAAATCAGGAAATACAAAGACAACACTCGCTCTTGCAGTGCTCGATGCACTACGCAAAAAGAAGTAACTTTCCGCTGAGATTTTAACGCGTGCCCACAAGCAATTGTTCCATGCCGCGAAGTGCCTTGAGATTGACAAGTCCCGACAAGAACCATCGAACATTTCGGACGCTGGAAAACGTACAAGCGTTTCACGCTAATAAAAGGCTGTATTTCATCCGATACTCGACAAACGAAGGCGTTGGGTGGAAGGCTCAAAACAAAGAGAAAACAAATTCAACAAAAAAAAAAGATGCACGAAACCCCATGGAGTGCCAGCAGGAACCGGTCTGACCAGGGCCAGCATAACCACCGATCTAACGGGCTTTCGAGAGACCGCGGCCGAGGTCGAGACGAACATCGAGACCGAGACCGCTATCGGGAGCAAGATCGGCACCGTGACCAAGATCGGCATCGAGACCAAGTCCGGCAACGGGAGCACGAAGGACACAGGACTCGAGAGCAGGTGCGAGAGCACGAGGTAGATTTGAATCAGCAGCATCAGAGTGCACCGTTGGAACTTTCTCGGGCCGATTGTGTAACTGTGGAGAACAGTGCAACGGCCGCCACAGCACAAGTGACTGGCAGTACTGAATCGAAGCCATCAGTCGCAAGGCGGGCGAGAGATGAGAACTTACTCATCGACTTGTATGGAAGCGACGATGACGACGTGGATGATGGAGGTCAGAATTCTGTTTGCGGCACAGCTGCTGTCGATTTTCATGCGAGTTCACGAGGAGCACTGCCAACTCGCATTGATTCTGCACATCAAGACGTCACTGTCGCTGCCAATAGCACTGCCGGGGTGAGTTAGAACCTACTTTGGCTTAGTACTTCCGGTTCTGGTCACTCGTTTCTTGGTCCGCCATGCTGTACCCACTGGTTCTGCGACACAATGAGGCATAATACTATCTGCTCACTTCAGTTCTGCGACTGGATGACGGTGGAAGCTGTGGAGCCATCTTTCCTTTCCCTATGGCTCACTCTCCCGTGACTTGAAAATCAACAAGGCCCTGAAAACTCACTTCAAATATCCCTCCTTCTCAACTAGGAGAGGAAAAGTAACGAACGTTTAGGCCCCATTGAAGTCGTCAAGAATTCATCTCCGGATCGAAATGCTCGCACGGCAGATGCGTTGATGGAAAAACGTCGGGATGAACAAAATTCTGTCTCGGCCAGACATCATCAACATGATATTCACCTGGATAGGCGGCCAAATCCACGCGACGAAGCAAAACTATCCGAATTAAACAAGGCAACGCCCTCCGTCGCAGCAAACGGGCATGTGGTTCCTGACGTCGGGCGTGGTAATCTCAGCAGCAGCAGCCGCAGGAATACCTCTTCGCCTGAGGAAGAGCGAAAGGCCCAACCTCGGGGATCAGACTCTTCTAAAAAATCACAGCAGCCATTGGATAGAACCCGAGCGTCAATGGACAGTGACTCCAAACATTCAAGGACAACTGACACTGAGCGTCGTTCTGAAAAATCCCCCGCCCATGTAAAAAGAATCCTTGCACACGTATAGGAAACGTCATACGCTGAAGCAGTTGCCCATTCATACTCTCCAGGAAGTGCGTCAGTTGGAACCAAAACAGCCAGTCTTGAAAAACCATTCCCGCGGCTCGAAGGACCAAGCCAACGTAAAAAAAAAAACAATCTTGAGGTTCCTTCCAAGTACATGAACTGAAGTAGCCTTGAATTTCAACGATCCAGGACCACCATCGTATGGAAGACTGGAAAAAGGAAAAAGCTCAATTTTCTGAGGAGCGTATCGAGGCAGTTGATCGGGAAAGAACGTCTCGCGAGAATCGAGAATCGAGGCAACTTGAATCACACCCAAAACTCCCAGAACCTGTCGCGAAGCAGCAAGATCTTCCTTCGCCCACCGCGAAGCCTGACGAAGTGCGAAAGCGCCCGCGATCTCCAACGTCAACCGAAAATCTGGATATGACGGACCCTTCGCGACGGGATAGGCATTCAATGACGGTTGTGAAAAGAAAAGAAGTTTCAGACATCAATCGAAGGGATCTATCATCATCACAACAGGTTCCCACGAAGCCAGAATCGCCGCCTCCACCGCCCCCTCTTCCCACTCCGTCATCTCATTCGTCACAGCGCCATTCTCCACAACCTGCATCTAAACGACTGAAATCGGAAGTATATCCTGAAGTGCCACTATCCATTCACCCCTCCAATAATCCCGCAAGCGACGAAAAATCAGGAGCGACAGCCTTGCTGGAATCATCAAAGCAAGTACATAGAAGCAGGCCAAAAATGGAACACATGCCAGTTTTGGTCGAGTCACGCCCACCTAAAAACAACGTTCCCCCCAAACCGATTGTTAAGGAAACGATTCGCTTGGCTCCTCCGCCCATATCCTCCACAGCCAGAATTGATCCGTATCCACATCCATCGAGCATGACGCCCTTTGAATCTGATTCTTACACTGCTTACTGCAATGCATTTTACGATCACGTAAAACGACGAGTCCCTACGCCGGCACCTCCGTTATTCTGTCTTGTAGGAGATTTTCCAGAACGGCGGTATGGTTACACAGCGTGGACTCCTGCAGCGCCTATTTTGCCACTTCAAGCTCCTGCCGGAGTCAATGATATCTCCTCTGAACTTTGGAACCAAGGCTCTGAACCTCAAAGTGCCATTTCTGAGAAGATAATCGACTCTCCAAAGAAATCTCGGCAGAGAGTATCCCGATGGAACAGCGAATCTGGTCTTGATCAAGACTCTCCTGAACACCATGAAGAAAAGAGGAGGAAATTGGATCTTATTGATGCTCGTCCCTCAGTTGCCGAAATTCAAGTATGGAACTTTTTTGTCATTCTCCAACTGTTCATTGGTTTATTTATCACTTATTTGTCTCGATCACCATCTTGCCAATAACTGCAGGCATCAATTCCGGTCCTGCCTGTCATTCCAACCTCGGTTGTTCAAGTGGATGTACCAGAAACACAAAGACGTGGCCGATATAGTCGCAGATCGTCCCCACCTCCTCCGCCGCTGCCGCCTTCATCTTCAGAACGGAAACAAGAGCCACCCAAAATTCCAGCCATTGAAGAACGTGAAGTACCCAAGCAATCAAGCTCGTCATCTTCGAAAAATAGCTCTTTGGAACCGTCGCTGCAACAGGCCAGCATGGATCGTCAACCAGATGCGGTGATTGGCCGGCTCAATCCCGAACGTCTCGCTCTGTTAGGACAAAACGTATATGCTCATTCATCGGAACTTGCGACTGTTGAAACAAGTGGAGGTCACAGCATCTCGAGTAAACGCGCTGGCCGTCAACGAAGAGACTCCCTTCAATCCGAAAATGCGAATATAGAACGAGGCCGAACCAAACGTCCATCAGCTGAAGAACCGAGATTTTTCGCTCAGGATTCGCATTCTCAACGGACAAATACCGAATCTGAGCAAACCAGGACGGCTCCAGCAATTCGCCCGGAAATCACGGCTCAGGCAGCTCAACCTCCTCCGCCTCCACCCCCACCGCCTGCAGATTACATGGAAAAACCAGAAGAACATCAGCATAAAGACTCACGCAAAAACCAACAGGAATTGCAGTTGCCTGCTCCGCCCCACACACGCGGTCCATTGCCAGACCAGCAATCGCAATTCTCCCAGCTTCAAAATCAGAAAGAGCATAACCGAACGTATAGAAGAGATCAAGGACCCAATGGGAATAACTCCATGCATCCTGATCGACGAGGTTTTGGTGCTCATAGAAACCACAATGATAATTTCCGATGGAAAGGAGGCCGAGGTGGTGGGACCAAAGAAGATGTATTTGGCGGAAATTCAAGGCAGGATCGCAGAAATAGTTTGGATATATCTGCAGTTTCTTCATACGAAATGGGGAGTCCAGAACCCGTACGTGAGACTGGACACCGCAATGTTTCTATGGCATTGAATATTGGCGGAGAGGATCTTATTGAAGAGAAGGGTTCTGTTGGGGATATGGTTTCTGAGGATTTGGCTGACATTGTAAACAGTGGGGCTTGTGTGTGGGATGGCGTCGACTGCGTTCGTGTGGGACGTGTGCTATAGCCGTCGGATCACCCATTCGTTGCTTGTCTTTTTTTGTGCAGATCAGTATTTGAAAAGATGTATTCTCTTAATGGCATTTATTTGTGTGAGTTTTATGTATTGTACAGAGCCATAGCCTCAGATTGAAATGCCGAGTCTTCCGAGCTCCTCAAACACCCAAAAAGTATATTTGAGCAATAGAGACGGAGGAATCATGAAAGCCATGTCTGAAGCATTTGCTGCTCGCTCTGAACAAACAACTGACGTCGCAATGAGCGCTGGTTGAGGTTCAACGCTTTCGAATGGTTCCGCGTTTCTTCCATCAGGTTCTATGAGAGTGGATACGCTGGTATTCATTGTGGAGCAAGATTCGGAATTTGATTCTGCTGGAGCAACCCCAGCACGAAGGTAGTGATCACCGGATGAAAGCATACTGTTGGCTATCTGAGGATTGAAAACCTCCTCCGCGCTCTTCTTTTCGAATGAAATGTTCGATGCATCAGCAGAAAGAATGACAGCTGCAGCGTTCGGTGAATGGGGTGGTGCTGTCAAATTACTCCCAGACGTGACAGCTTTCGCATGCCCCGCAATAGATTCGAAATAAGTTTGAGCATTGTGTGTGAACATAGCATCTAGTTCAATAGACAGCGTTACATCCAGCCGTTTCAAGACGCTGCGAAGACAAGATTCAGGTTCAGAAACCAAATGCACCAATTTAGGACACGACGGTCTCACCAGCGGTAGTCTTCCGGCTGAGTAGCTCCCTGCCATTTCAAGCCGGTACCACCAGCTTTCCGTGCCATGCCAACCCCTGTCACCGGCCGACCTCTGCCAGTCACATCGCTGGTAGCCCGACCAGCCCCTCTAACATCACCACGACTGCCACCCGGCTTGGAATCTACAACCGACCCACGGCGTATGTGGCTGCCACGAATCACGTCCTTTCGCATCTCTCGAGGTCTGTGCACGCCCTTCATGCGCCAGTAAACAGAGCAGCTGTTGCACAGGAGCTCGTTCCAGACACCGACGTGCTTGCGCCAGGAAGACGCGACCGTGGTCCCGCAGTTGCCGCATACATTCTTTTTTGTTGTTAGGGCCGGTGTCCGTGTTGTTGTTGTTGTTGTTGTTGTTGTGGGTGGCGATGGCACTGCTGCGGCCATTTTTTTTTTGGAAACAAAAATATTGTTTCCTTTCTTCAGCGTCAATTTCCTCCAATTCTCTTTTGGGGTTGCTTTGGTCCGACTTTTTTGTTTGAGTTTGAGATGCGTGCGAGTCAAGAGTATTTGTCCGAATGCGCGTCTTCTTGCTTGGCATTTACCTGCACCTCACGATGCCTCACTACCATTCCCGCCAACCACAGAGGCCGCGTCACGATTTTGCTTTCGGCGCTTCCAACATCAGCAACGGAATATAGCGATACTGCAGTTGACAGCAGCTCAAGAAGGATCCAGAAACTCCAACCACCAAAGGAGGAAGGCCAAAAGATTCTTTAGGCTCCACAAAGTTCAGCAATTCCACCAATGCTCTCAAATATTCAAAGTTCTGTTCTCGTTCTGCTCTCAGCACCCGCACTTCACAAGTTACCGCATCCTGCCTCACGCAGAAGTGAACATTTCAGTTCAATTGTTTGGAATGAGGTTGCATGAGTCTCAGTCTCACCATGAGGAAATGATGCCGTGGAAAGAGGCATCTCCACTCTTTCGATGGCAACATCGCCACTCAATTTCAAAAGAAAAGGTTCTTTTCTGTTAGAGGCAGGCATTGTTTATTGCTTGATAATTTCTTGAATTTTCCTCCCCAACGCCTTGTATCCTTCAGATGAGGAATTCAACAGTTCCACTAAACTGGCAGCATGCTCTTTACCGGCACCTTGAAGGGTATTGACAATGCATCTCACATCAAACAAAACGCTGTATAGTAATAAGCTCCATTGATGGCAACCAGCCTCCATCACACAGTGTGCCAATGTCCTGTTTGAGGAAAAAATGGTCAACATTAACAAAGCAGTTTTGCGGCTTCAATACTGGTATAAATCTAAGAATAGTCACCTGATTTCATCGAAAACTTTAGGAGTTACGTTGGTGGCATGTTCGTTGAATGAGGCAACATGAGCAGATTTCGGACCAGCATGGACCCGGCGCGCTGCGCTGATATCCAATCGCAAAGTGCCATGCCCTGACGATTCGTGGCTTGGATTGAAACCACTGGGAAGACTCATGCGTTTTTTTACTGAGGGAATTTCTGGGGTGTACTCTTTCTCGTCAAGTTCCTCTGAAAAGATCAGGTAGATTTGTCATTTAACAGCTGACTGGTGGTCGATTAAACAAGTAGCTTGGTTTTACCAGGATACGGCAATCCAAACTGTTGGTGTATAGCAGAAAACGCATGCGATAGATTTCGAATCTGTGCAGCCCGATTTCTGGATAATATAATAAGACTACCGTCAAAGGAATTCTCAATATGACTCAGACCTTTCTGTGTTAAGCCACGTAGTAAGTGGTATGGAAAAAAGATTCGTGAACTGTCGTAAATCGCGAATTCTGTACGAAGCCAGCAAATGTTTTGCATGCCGATTCATCACAACCTCTAAATAAAACTTCAAAGCTTTAAGTCAGCAAGAATCTTGCACTCAAAGCAAAAGCTTTTGACTCACGATGTTTGAAGCATCGGGGTCCACTGGCTGGTGGATGTTGTTTTCATTTTCCAAATTCAGCCGAGAGAGTGAGCCTGGAATCGAGTGCTTCAATGTGTTCATGATATCGCCTGAGTATCCTGTTTCGTACAAAGTCAGCAGTGGTGGCTTGATGATGGTTCAATGGTACCATTGATAGATTTGTAGAACCGAATCAGTTCTTTAGCAGTCTGACAAGAAAATCAACATAAAAACGGGTTTATACTGTGTGCAGCGAAGCGAATATAGGAAAGAAACACACCTTGAAATCCTCCATCTCCAAAGCTTTTTTCAGCAGGTCAACAGCAAACTAATGTGCGAATCAAGATGTTCAAGATTATCCACTTCAAATCCAGATTTTCAAGGGTATTCTTTGTTCACCTGAATGCTCACGGCTGCTGGCTCCAGTGTCTGAATGATAATCAGATATGATGTGGCAGTCCTCAGATACCCTAGCCCTAAGCACTCCTGAAAAAAGGGCGGACAGAAACAAGTATAGTCAGTCGATGAGAAAGAAAATTCCCATGAAAAAAGAGCATGCGAATTTCGGTACCTTGAACAAGTCTTGAGGATTCCCTGCCACCTGAAAAAATGACTCCCAAATCGAAACGTCGGACTTTCGCGCGCAAAGGGCCACAATATCCAGAAATGTGGGGAACCTTTTCAAAAATTGAATCACGGTCGGCAGTGTCGCATCTGGGATTTGAAAATGGCCACATAGCAATGAGACTCTCATCACATGATCGGATAAAGATTTCGTACCAGATTCTCCAAGTTTCGATCCCATGTCGTCTTCAGCAACAGTATGCAACAGCATTTCCAAGGCATGCGAAAAATACTTAAATCGCCGATAATTGCGCATGAATTGAAAAGCAGATTCGGGGGATCCAGCATTCAAGAAATATCGCGCTATTGCACCGAGAAATAAGAGGCTCTAGTTTTTCCGTTATTGAACAATGAATAAGGTTTCCAAAAAAGGACCTTATGAGAACTCACTTTTGATTCCATTTTAAACAGCACACATTGCATCGCTATACTGCTGGAAATAACGCATTCAAGCCCAATCAATATCCCTCTTGAAAACAGAATCGCTGCACACAAATCATCATTAGTAGCTCAGACAAACAATCACGCCCAAGATGCTTACCGAGAGGATAAAAATCGGCTTTCAATGCAACTGGTGACTGTAAAACTGACTCGCTGGTGAATCCATCCGCAGGAAAGCTCAGCTGCAGTTCCGAGCAGCGAAACAAACACAGGATGGACTCGATGCCGCTGATATTTTTTGCAATTCGCGCGTATTCCACTTTATCAGCAACCTCAGTGTGCGTCCACATGTCCGTCGACTGATTTCCTCATCTATTAGAGACAAAAAAAAACATTTTTTTTTGGAGCCACTTACTGTTTCATTCAGCACGCTCAAAACGCCTGCGCATACAATTAAGACGCTATTTGTTCCTGATTCACCTTCGTGCATTGCTTAGCATATAAAAGGCTTGAGTAGCGTAAAGTAACCAACCTTGATTCCAAGTGATCGACTGAACGGCTGGTAAAATATCAATTACAAAATCCAAAACTATATGCTGCTCTAATTTCAGCATTATGGTTGCTTCTAAAAAGATAAAAACAAAACGTGAATATTATGCGATTACATCGCATCGATTGAAAAGTCCAAACCAGTTTGTACGATTGAAAAGCGGCGAAGGACTCCGTCATTCATCAAGCACATCAATACCGATCCAGTTGAGCACAATAGAACGATAGGGAGCGGAACTATTTCGATGTGGGAGCACTTAAACTCCATATTCTCATCTTTCGAAAAGATTAGAATCTGATCCGTAGAACCAAAAGCAGATTAATAGTCGGATAAAACCCTTTCCCGGCGCAAAATACCTGATTTTCGGTTTCGGTCGCATTTAGTGCGGCAGCTACAATCATATCCTCAAACCATAATAAACCGCCGCGCACAGAGAAGCTCTGTTCACGCCCTTGGATTCCAAACAGTTTCCAACGATTCGTCACGCAGTTGTGATACGCGAGACCTTTCTTCCCTGCTATTGCAATGCTTGCCCCTGATTTATTCGTTGTCACGTACTATATTGCGGTAATTGCGATGCTGATGTTAAGCGCGCCTTCAGAAAATGAGTGAAAGATTGAATTAGACCTGAATAGGCCAGTTTTTGGCAATGTATGCGACAGGAATCTGGACAGCAGAAAATGAGTTGGACATACAATTTTCAACAGAGCAATAACTACCTGGATTGACTCCCATTCTGACATGTCCAAACTAATTGCATCGAAACCATCGTTGATTCCTCGTCGAATCAAAAGGTGATCATTGCCTACGAGACATACGCTGTTGCTGTCCTGAATGTAAACTTTAAACTCCAGTTTCTGAGACAGTTTCCATCTTTGTTACCGTGACTGGGCATGCCGTCAGCGGAGAGTGCCAAAATTTTATGGCGTAGATATCTTCAAAAAATTTGTGCCGAATAATTAAAACCTTGGTGTGAACCGGATCTCGTACACGAACCTTGCTCAGCTGCGGACGAGGACAAAACAAAGAGTTCCACGTTTCCGTGTCCCCAGAAAAGTCGCTTCACTCCGAAAAAATAACTATCTATTCGCGATTTATCCCTATGAATGAAAGGTTGGAAACTGCATTGTGGTGGTGGTGGTGGTGCGATATTGCATGGAACTTACAGATCTTCCATTTGATCATCCAAGCGAGTTTCGAATAGCTGATGACCAAATGCACTCCAAACAGAAACACCTCCGTTTCTCCAACCAACTGCAAGCGCGTTTCCACATGAGGTCCAACTCATACTTGAAACGGGTCCGCGTTTAGAATGGGATGAGGTGTCAGGTGTATGCCTGAGCTCATGAGAGAAAGTGACCTCATATCGGTCACTGCTCAGCTTGTAGATGAATATGGAACCGCTGTGCATGTCGTAAGTACCGACTTCAATCAAAGGTTCAGGGCAACTTTCTGTACCTTGCGTCACCAACGGCTACCAACAAGAAACGAGAATTTATCGCTAATGAAGTCGCCTTTGCATTTTGTCCGGATGTTGTGTCTTCGGGATCAAAAAAACATAGGCCAGCCCATGCATACGACGGGAGATAGCGCGACTGAGCATTCGGGAACTGATACTCACTATCACTGAATTCTTTATCTGATTTCTAAGGAAAAAGATGTCACCGCAACGCATATGGAAAAAAAAAGTTGAAACGCACGTCATCGCCTGAATCGTCTTCGAACATTTCTTCGTATAACCTCTGTGCCAGGTATCCTCTGCCGGCTTTATCGATAAAGACAAATAGATCCATCGAATCGTTGGTGCACATCTGCTCGAGGGCTGCAGCAAATAATTTGCACGCAAGTTACCATCAAATCAAGAAAGCATCCAATATGAAATACATGAATCGGGATCGACAAGAAACGCTAAATCTGCAAGCGGAATCGTGTCCGAGTCATTGACAAGACCAGCCCATGAAAGCGACAACAACGATGGAGAATCGCGAGTGCAAAAAAGCGCTTCATTCTCAATCCCGATACCACTTCGAAAATCGAAACATGCATTAATATGAAATTCATCCGCACAGAAACGTCATGTCATAGTACCACATGATTCCTGCATCGATTTCCAACGCCATTTTAAAAGATA
This sequence comes from Chytriomyces cf. hyalinus JEL632, assembly GCA_025435555.1. Lineage (NCBI taxonomy): Eukaryota > Fungi > Chytridiomycota > Chytridiomycetes > Chytridiales > Chytriomycetaceae > Chytriomyces > Chytriomyces cf. hyalinus JEL632. The sequence continues at coordinate 691,386 of JAIWWG010000004.1, read as the reverse complement.
GCGAGATTGAAGCGACGCCATTTCCTTCGCCCGGGCCCATTGTGTGTGAGTGAGTGGATGGAAAGGCAAGAGACAACGATGACGGTGCATCTGCGACCAGATTATAAAAGTGTAGAAACCCCCTAAGTTACGTACAAATGAAAGTATGATTTATACACACAGGGCTTCAGAGAGTGGATATGAATACCTGTCGGTCACGACCACCACTGTTGACGAATCGTGGCTCCAAAACACGGCCCAGTTCGACCCATCTTCATCAACAGTATTTTGCGCGCGTATGCATTTGGCGACGAGGACGCGAGGCTGAATTGTCCGAAAGGCCGCGGATTAATGTTCGAAAATCGTGTCAGTTTCGCAGTTTGGAGTTTAGCCGAACAAATGACAACCGACCCGAGCAGTCCAAATCATCTAGGAGAGAGAGAAGCAGAGAAGAAGTTTTAATGCAAGATCGCTTGAGCAAATCGCAGTCTCAGTACCAGCACTCTCCGCTTCACAGCTGCCAGAAACTCGCCATCCTTCGACAGAGCCATGTCCAGTACTCCTCCTGTCTTCCCATCTCGCATGTCGGCAGTTTCCCAAGCACCGCTTCCGTTGCGAGCCGACAGCCGCGTCGATGAACCGTCGGCAAAATACATGGCAATTTGGTCAAGATTTTAAGTTTCAAAATATATCTTTGCATAAATATTTAACAAGCTTAAAATTGTCAGAACTGAAAACAAATAAACAAATCTCTGCTTTCAAATATTTTCCATACGACCAACCATACTATGGACGAATGGATCGAGCGCGTTGTCGACATTCATCTCGGCCCGGCTCATTCACGAGCAGTCATGGAAAAACTGTTCGAGTCACCCGAGCTCGCACGCTTTCTGAACGATGATGCGGGCATAGCCTCGCTGTACATCTCGAAACAGAAGGTGCGTACTACCTACAGCATATATCGATAATGACTCATCTGATGCTTGCAACGCGTCCATCAAGAACAACGAAATCAAGGCATTCCTGGATCTCAACATTGAGCAAAGCGACCTTGCCTCCAACACGATTGTTCTCACCAAGCTGCATCCCGGAGCAGCAATATCAGATCCATCAGAACTGTCCGTAACGTCAGTGTGCGGAGCTTCACCAGAAGGAGCACTCAGCCAAGTCCTTCACGATGTCTTTGTTCCGATGCTGAGGTATTGATTTCAATGTTCGAAGCTGGAGGATTCTTTCTCAGATGGCAATGGATCATCTACTCATCGTATATTCAGAAACTCGAAATGCAAAATGAAAGACAAGGCCAGGACGCTTCTTTCAGACCTCGATGCTTGCTTGATTTCAGAGTTGGGACGCACAGGTACCGAGTACCAACGTCACCCTTCACAGCCTGCATTCATATCTCGTTGTTACAGCGCAAATGGACGTAGATACGCAGTCCATCAACAGCTTGACAGACGAGTTCAAATACTGGGAAAAACGCGCTGAAAACTCTCAGGGACGAGAACGCGAACGATGTGTATTTTTCAAGGAAGCGATTCAAGGGCTGGTGATGGAGCTGGACTACGCATCGTACGTGAGACTTGACTGTCGCTTCCGAGTTCTCACTCTACGCTTGCATCTTACCGCAGATCTTTGGGCATGACTGAAATTGCCGAGATTTCAGAAAAAGTGCAAGACAGCCTGGACGATATCTGGTAGGCGACAAGCTGAACTGGCCAATGAATATTAACAAGAACAATCAGGAGACAAAAACTGTACGCGGCATATCTCCAACCACGAATGGACCGAATCATGTGCCTCATCTGCGACAAAGTAATATCCTTGATGAAAGTAAAGCTAAAACCAAGTTTCGAGCAAAAGAACGCATTTTCGAAGGTGCGGTAACTCACCACCAAACGTCATGAGTGCAACTAATCCCATGCGCGTTCAGTTGAAGGACGAGCTGCGGGCTGCGATTCAAGTTTGCGATCGTATAAGCCAAGTTCTGACTTCGCTGACGGTCCGATTTTGGCCAAACTTTGGTCCGCATGCCTGGATAGGAACCAAATTTGAATCTGAAAACTTGACAATGTTTCTATCGAGATTACACGAAGTGAGTTTGGCGTACCGTCGCTGTACTTCCATTGGCACTAAGGCCTTATTTGATTTCGATATCAGTATTTCGAGCTGCGATCTTCACACAACTTGATCCATCAACTTCTCAGCCACGAAGAGAGAAAAGAAGTGCAGTTCGAAAAAGCAATGACTTGGTTGAAAGATGTTGATCCGTTTTCGCCGGACTCTTCGCGCTGGGATGTGAGCAAAACTATGGAACACTCACGCAAGGCAAACGTTAGTTCTAAAACTTCAGTTACAGACTGCCACGCTTCAGTACAAGAAATCTCTTTCTCCAGCAGAGCAGCTTATTGCCGTGAAGCTCAGCAATTTGTTTACGTCCATCCAATCCCAACCGCATCAAATGCTGCAGGAGTTTCAAAAATACGGGAACCTCATCAAATCGGATGTTATATTTAAAAAATTGGGTAAGAATTCGTTTTGGTCGATAGTGTGTAGAACTCACGCTTATTACATGTCGCACACAAGCATCTGAACGGGAGGCTCTGCTTGGACAAATTATGGGTTCTTTAAAGCAAATAAGCGTCGAATTCAAGTATCGAATGAACGATTCAAAGGTGAGCGATGCTTGCGGCAGCATTTTTGCGATACCTTCTATTTTACTGATGGTCTCGTTTGGATTTCTCAGAAAACTTCAGACGAATCGTCGCAATATCTTCAAACTATTGTATGGCTCCGTCAGGCGCTTTCCAAAGTATGATGACTCTTTCTACCATGTGAAAACAAAATCGACTAACCTCCGATGGCAATCCAGATTGACGAAGCCTCGCAGGCCGTTGAAGTTCTGTCTCCAAACAACACGGGATTCGAAGAAATGGCGGCAGAGCTTTTTAAGGTGCTGAAACGAAGCGAAAAAGAGCAATTCAGTGCGTGGGTTTCGCATGTTGAAGACGTGCTTGAGAATGACGGTACCCAAACCTTTTTGCTTTCACGTGCTAAATTTCATGGCACTCATTCGGATGAAAAATGCGCAGTGTTCCGAGAGCGTTTACAGTCTGGGAAACTGATGGAAATGAACCAGAAAGACGGGTCTCTGCGCGTAAACTTTGACGAGTCACTCGTGACTCTGATTCGCGAAGTTCGACAACTGATGGGATTCGGGCACATGATCCCGCAAAAGATTCTCAAAGCAATTGAGTCGTTGCGCAAGTTTTATCGATACGGAGTTATTCTGAAGCAAGTTGCGCATTTTTACAATACTATACACGAACAAATGCTACCGTCACAGTTTACAATGCTCTTGGAACCGGCGAAAAACTTTGAACGTCTTGTGAGGGATCCCCTCGTTGTGCCGGACCAGAACAATAAGCCAGGCGGTGGCTTTGATTGGAGCGCTCAAGCCACTGTCGAAGAGTACATTACCCGCCTACAAGCATCGGCGAACCACTTGACGTCTGAAAACCGGCGACTTCGAAAGTACCATAGCCTTATTTGCGACATTGTTGTGAATTTACTATCCGTCGATCTGGTGAAACCTCAAACCAAGGGAAAATGGAAAGAGTCGATATCATCGATTCGCGGATTGATCTCTTCAGCTCAGGAAGGCGGCATTAAGGCGGAGGATACTCTCAACTGGAGGAACCACTGGGACTACCAGTTGTACAAAGCGCTTGAATACCAGGTTTGTTAATATACCTGTTATCGCGTGAAGAAGATCATGTCGCCGAACCGCCATCCTTTTTTGCAACCAGTATCGACTCAGTCTCGAAAACTTGAACGAGAATCTTCCCGAAGTAAAAATAGACCTGATATTCCAGCAACAAAAGCTGCAATTCCGTCCTGCATTCGAAAATATCAAAGCCAACTATTTCCGAGAAATGAAAAACATCATCAATATTCCAAGCGCGTTCAAGGGTCTTGGGGATACGTCCATATTTTCGAGAATGGTCGATACCAACTCAGCGTCGTTAGCGATTGTTTACAGAAAGTCGGACGAATTATTCAGTAGTTTGCTGGCCGTGTTTGATGGTTTCAAAGAATGGATCGTGTTGGGAACCATTCCTTTGGAGGAATTTGTCTTGGAAAACTTGGTGGATGCTTCAGATTGGGAAATCAATTTCCGAATGGTTAAGTCCAAGGGGAAGGAAGCAGAGCAGATCCCACCGTCCATCCAAATCGACTGCTTCACAATATCAACAGCGCCTTTGAAAGCAACGATTGACGACCACCTTCAGAGACTCTTTGATTGCCTCTTGACATGTCTGCGAAAATCCGTTGAAGACCATCTCGCAATCATCGATGAATTTGTCAGCCAAGGAACCGACGTTCTCGGCAAACGCCCGCAGACAATGGAAGAAATCGGCGAAGCGAACAGCAACCATGAAAAGCTGTCTGCCGCGAAAAACTCCATCGCTCATCACTTTGAAAAGGCCGAAATTAAGAATCGTCTTCTCAAGTCCGTGTGTGGTGGAGGTATCGATATTTCCAAAGTTCATACCAAATGGAGTCGTCTGGAATTGATGTTGGAGAGTCACGAGCTGGTCATTAAAGAGCAAGTAGAAATGCTCCGCAATGCGATCGAGGGGCGAAGACAAGCTTTCACGTCGAGCATGGACAAGTTTGCCTCCAGATGGAAACAGCTTAAGCCAAAAATGGAGCATATCCACGAAACCAACTATGCTGCGAAAGCCATGGCGTGTATTAAAGAGCGGACTACCGAGTTTGACGAGCTTGTGGCAACCAAAGCACAAATCGAGCTGGACTGCAAACATTTCGGCATGCAAGTCCCTGATTTGGCGGATTTGGATGGAGTGTCGCAGAATATTGTCGAAGAGGAGGCCAAATGGGGCTTTTTCGCCGAGTACGATGAGGCCATTAGCTCCGTCCTGAAAGAAGACTGGATTTCATTCCGCGGAAAATCTAACAAATTCGAAGATTTACTCATTGACTGGCTTGACCGAGTTCGGGCCAGAGAGGTGGACACATTGTCAGCGCATATCCAGAGCCAGATTGACAGCTACCGTGAAGTGTTTCCCTTCTTCAAGTTCCTCAGAGGTGATTCGTGGATGACGGAGCATTGGGGCGATCTGTTCCGCATCATTTCCATTCCAAAAGGCGTGTCCCTCTCTGAACTCACTGTGGGCCATATCATCAAAGCAAAGGCTCAAATTCTGAGCAAAATTGCAGAAATCAAAGACTTGAACGGTCGTGCAAATGGGGAGGTGGCAATCAGAGAAGCGCTTCAAGAACTTGAAATGTGGGGTGCTGGTGCTGTTTTCGCCCTTTCCGACTTCCAAGACGCAAAGGGAAATAACTTGAAGATTATCAAGGACTGGAAGGAAACCATGGCTCAAGTCGGCGACAATCAGTCCCTCCTGCAGTCCTTGAAAGATTCGCCGTACTACAAAAACTTTGCGGACAAAACACAAATTTGGGAGCAAAAGCTATCGGCTATTGATGAGATCCTGAGGAACCTCAACAGCGTGCAGCGTAAATGGGTGTACTTGGAGCCAATCTTCAACCATGGCGCACTTCCTTCGGAGCAGTCGCGGTTCTCTAGAATCGACAGCGACTTTTGCCGCATTTGCGCAGCCATTGCCAAAGACAACCGAATTGTATCTGTTCTGTCCATTTCAAACGCCCGCGATACTTTGAACGCACTCGTGGACCAACTTGAAAGATGCCAGAAGGCCTTGAACGAATTTCTCGAATCCAAAAGAGCGCGTTTTCCACGGTTTTACTTTATCGGAGACGAAGACTTGCTCGAGATTCTGGGCCAGGCGCAAAATCCAAACGTGATTCAGTCACACTTAAAGAAGCTGTTTGCGGGGGTCAACCAAGTCGAGTTCAACGAAGATACAACCGCAATTATAGCAATGAAGAGCATTGAGGGTGAGACGGTACGTTTGAAAACACCCGTGCCCTTGAGCCACAGTGTTGAGTCCTGGTTGGACACGTTCACGAAGGAAATGCAGTCAACTCTCATGCATTTACTCGGACTGTGTTTGGAAAAGAGCGACATTTTCAAATACCCGTCCCAAGTTCTGGACTTAGCGGAATCCATCAATTTCACCTCAAAATGCACCGAAGCCATCAAAAAGGGAACACTCAGCCAGCTCTCTCGTGACCTCAAAGCAAACCTTGAGAAATACACGTCGTTTAATGCCATGACGATTGATGACGCGAGTGAGCGCAAAGTGATGGACATCAAAGTCAAAAGCATGATTCTGGACGTGATCCATTTCATTGACGTTGTTGAACAGCTTCAAAAGGCGGGAATCGCGAGCATTTCCGATTGGGAATGGCAGCGGCAGCTTCGTTTCTACATCAACAAAGAAGCTGGAAATACCTGCTCGATTATCATGAACGAGGCTGTATTCAACTACACCTTTGAATATCAAGGGAATCCCCCTAAGCTTGTTCATACGCCTTTAACTGACAAGTGCTACTTGACTCTGACTCAAGCCATGGCGAGTGGATTTGGAGGCAATCCGTTTGGTCCTGCAGGAACAGGAAAGACAGAGTCTGTCAAAGCATTGGGCGTCCTGTTTGGAAGACAAGTCCTGGTGTTCAACTGCGACGAAGGTATCGATTACAAGAGTATGGGCCGAATCTTTGTAGGTTTGGTCAAATGCGGAGGCTGGGGATGTAAGTAAATAGATTCGAAACTCTCAATACCAATCTCACCCACACTGCCAGGCTTTGATGAGTTCAACCGTCTGGATGAAGCTGTGCTCTCTGCAGTTTCTCAACAGATTCAAGTGATTCAAGCGGCTTTGAAAAAGAAGGAAAAGTTTGTGACGCTGCTGAATCAGGGCATCGACTTGAACCCCAACTCGGGTATCTTTGTGACACTCAATCCGGCTGGGAAAGGATACGGTGGGCGGCAAAAGTTGCCCGACAATTTGAAGCAGCTGTTCCGCTCGGTCGCTATGACGCACCCGAATAATGACCTTATCGCAGAAGTGATTCTGTTTTCTGAAGGATTTAAGCTGGGAAAAGAGCTGGGCACAAAAGTTGTCTCCGTGTTTTCGTTGTGCAAGCAGCTTCTTTCCATTCAACAGGCAAGATGCCATTCTCTGCATTATCACCTTCATATCTCTAACATTTCCAAAACTACAGCATTACGAGTGGGGTCTCCGGCCACTGAAAACGGTGCTCGGCTTGGCTGGTCGACTTCTTCACGAGGAAAAACAAAAGAACGCAATCGATCGGAATCGCGAGATTGCCATTGCAGTGAAGGCTCTCCGCGTCAACACGCTGTCAAAGTTAACATTGGCCGATGCTCAGCGATTCAATGCACTTGTCAAAGACGTCTTTCCCGAGGCTAAAATTGAAGATATTGCGTACGATACGTTGTCGGTGGCTGTCAAGGAAGTCTTTGAAGACATGAACTTGGATTTCACCGATGCCCAGTGCGATAAGATTTACCAGCTTCATGAAGCGTGCCGGCAAAGAATGGGTGTTGTCATTGTCGGTGCGTGGACTGAATTGTTATGTTGTAGCAGCTGTTAACCCTCATTCTCAATGACACAGGTCCCAGTGGATCAGGCAAGTCAGTTCTCTGGCAAGTTTTGGAAAAAGCTTGGCGCAAATGCGGCTTCAAACTCAAGAAGCACATTGTGAATCCAAAAGCAATTGATCGGCATTCTCTGCTCGGACGCATGGATATTGACACCCGGGAGTGGTTTGACGGTATCTTGACCTTTGCATCTCGACAAGCCGTGCGAGAGTCGTTAGACACGCATACGTGGATTCTGTGTGACGGGGATATTGACCCTGAATGGATCGAGTCCCTCAACTCTGTGCTTGACGACAACAGGCTGCTGACCATGCCAAACGGAGAACGAATCCAGTTTGGACCCAACGTCAACTTTATCTTTGAAACGCACAATTTAAAGTTTGCATCCCCGGCCACGGTCAGTCGAATGGGCATGATTTATTTGTCCGATGACACGTTGGATGCAAAGTCCATCGTCAAGTCCTGGATCAGCAGATTACCTGAAGATATCCAAAAGAACATGTCTGCCTGGATCGATGCTTACTTTTTCAGAGCATTGGAATGGGTTTCGGCCAATGGGGAGGCAGTGGTGGAAACCTCAAAAACGGGGGTGATAGGAAATGGACTTTCGCACATTTCAGACGCAGACAGCAAGATCTCGTTTATCTATGGACTCATTCGAGGATTCGGGTCCAACTTGCAAGTGGAAAGCAGGATCCTGCTCGGCAAAGAGCTCCTCCAATGGTCCAACGAGACATGTCCCGATCCGAAAAGACTTCTTGATTTCTACATTGATAACGGACGGCCAGCTTTGTATTCTCTGCGGGAACCCGAGGAATTGGACTTTAAATCTGTCAAAGACATTGACGACCTTCCGGTTGTTGAAAACATTGACGTTCAAAGGGCCATGGATACAATCATGCCATGGCTAGCAAATGCGGAGCCTTTCATCTTGGTTGGACCAGAAGGAGCGGGAAAGCACATGATTCTGCGGCACTGCTTCAAGATCGTGAGGGCAGCTGTCGCGACAGTTCATTGCAGTGCGCAAACTCGCTCTTTTCATTTGATTCAGCGACTTTCTCAGTTCTGTATCAGCGTGAGCACCAACACTGGCCGTGTTCTGAAACCGAAGGATTCCGATCGACTGGTACTTTATCTCAAGGACATCAATCTGCCGAAACCGGACAAATACGAAACCGTAGAATTTATTCAGCTTATGCAGCAACTCATCACATACAAGGGTTTCTACGACGCTAATCTAGAATGGGTGGGCATAGAAAATGTTCAAGTTGTCGCTTCAATGACGCCGTCCACCAGGCTGGGAAGAAGCCCACTATCAACACGATTCACTTCAATTGTTCACCAGTACTACATTTCCTATACGAATAGAGAAGAGCTGATTAGCACGTATCGAATCCTGGCAGGTCCCATCATTTCGTCTTGCGCACCGTCCAGCTCGACCTGGAACTCCTCAAAGAGCATACATCGTCTTGCTGCATCCATGATATCCATCTACGACCAAATTTGTCAGAAATTCACAACAGACATCTGCCCGCACTATATCTTCACACCCAGGGACCTGTCGCGATGGATTTTCGGATTCAATCGTTACGAAATTCAGGGAGAAGACGAGCACAACTTGATTGAGGTCCTCGCCTACGAAGCCATGAGTTTATTCCACGACCGCCTTGTGGGCGCCGAGAGTAGGGCAAAGCTTGTCCAAATCATTTCCTCAGTCTTGAAAACAGATTGGGGCTGGCATTTTGGCGGCGACAAGTTCGTCTTCTCAAGCGCATGCAAAGGAAATGCAGCCACCAAAAAGCTGCTGAAACTGGATCTGAAAACGTATTCGGACTTGTTATCCAAGGAAATCTACGTGTACGAGCGTGACTATAAGGACCTGAATCTGGCCTTGTTTCCAGAAGCGCTTGAAAGCATTTCAAAAGTCGAGCGTATTTTATCCCAGCCAGGCGGCTCGCTACTCCTTGTTGGGAGGCCGGGAGTGAATCGGCACAGCAATGTTTTGATTGTGGCGCATATGCTCCGCATTCGCGTTTTCACGCCAAACGTTGTTCGCAAATATACTCCAAAGGCGTTTGCAATTCAGATCAAGGAAGTGATGCAGGCAGCCGGTGTTCAGAACGAAGAGTCGCTGCTACTGCTTGAAGATTATCAACTCATTGAACCCACGTTTTTGGAGTATGTTAATGGCCTGCTCAGTGGCTGCGAGATCCCCGGTCTTTACAGCCAAGATGAAATGGACGCACTGACTTCGAATCTAAAAAGTAGCCACTCCGAAGATGGATTTAATGGATCGTTGTTTGAATATTTTGTCCACCGAGTAAGGCGCAATTTGCACATTGTTCTGATCATGGATTCGGCGCACCCACAATTTGTCACGAACTGCGAGTCGAACCCTGCGCTGTACACGCGTTGCCAGATTCAATGGATGGACGCCTGGACCAGCGATAGCACCAAAATCGTCTGTGAAAACGTCTTTAAAGCAAGCGCGCCACTGCAAAAACTGTCGGATAAAGACAAGCTGATCCAAATTATTCTGAGCATACATAAGAGCCGAGTTGCGTTCGGTGCCACACCTAAAAATCTGGTCGAATATCTGACAACATATGAAAAAGTATACTCACTTAAGCTGCAAGGATTCGAAAGCAAGCTTAAATACTTGGGCGGTGGTTTGCAAAAACTTCACGAGGCTTCCAAGTTTGTCGACAACTTGTCCGCGGACGCAAAGAAACAAGAAATCGAACTGGCCAAGAAACAAAAAGAGGCGGATTTGGCGCTCAAGGAAATCACAGACAGTATTCTGAGAGCATCAGACCAAAAGACAGAAATGGAGACGCTTTCTCTGCAGTTGAAAGAAGAGGAGGTGAAAATGCTACGCAGGAAAGAAGGCATTGAAAGGGAATTGTCGGATGTCGAACCAATTGTGAAGCAGGCGCAAGCGGCCGTGGGAGAAATCAAAAACGAAAGCTTGACGGAAATTCGCTCCCTTAGAGCACCACCGCCAGCCGTAAGAGACGTACTGGAAGGTGTGTTGAGACTGATGGGAAATTTGGACATGTCATGGAACAGTATGAAGGGGTTCTTGGGAAAACGAACCGTAAAAGATGAGATTATGAATGTAAGTCACGTTCGCAATCATTTCATGCGTCAGCTTCAACTATTTTTATACAGTTCAATGCAAGAACGATAACGCCGGCGGTAAGGGAGTCGGTTACTGCCCTACTGAAGTCAAAAGGAGAATCCTTTGAAGAAGCAGTCATTAGAAGGTCATCTGTAGCTGCTGCACCTCTGGCAATGTGGGTCAAGGCAAACTTGCAATACTCTTCAGTGCTTGAGCGAATCGGGCCTCTTGAAGCCGACCTTGCGAAACTTTCACAAAGTTTAGACGCTTCAAAAGATCGCGTCGTAAAGCTTAAAGGCTCTCTCGATGAAGTCGACAAAAATGTGGCTGCTCTTCGAGAGAACTTTGGTGAAAAAACTAGAGATGCGGAGACGTTGCGAAATAATTTGGAAAAGGCAGCTGGTACCATCAAATCATCTCAAGAACTGCTTGGGAAGTTGTCCGGAGAGGGAAAGAGGTGGAGTCAGCAAGGGAAGGAAATCAAGGCTCAAATGGAGTCCCTTCCCCGGAATTCTCTAATCGCAGCAGGATTTATAGTGTATCTTAGTGGATCCTCGGAGGATATACGTCAGAAGTTTTTAAATGAGTGGAAAAACGTGTCGGGAGTGAGCGAGTTTGACTTCAGGTTTGAAAACTCAGTTTGATGTCCACAGAATGGCGCTGACAGTCGCTGTTTTTTAAAACAGGAAAGTAATGTGCTCTGAAAGCGACCAGTTAAGCTGGAAAGCCGAGGGCCTTCCTGGCGATGCACTTTCAATGGAAAATGCCATCTCTGTTCTTTACAACGGATCGACGTCCTTCCTCGTGGACCCTGCAATGCAAGCAACGTCGTGGCTGAAAACCCATCTGGCTGACAAGAAGCCCGAAGTCATCAAACAACACGATGACAACTTTATGCGCGCGTTTGAATTGGCCCTGCGATTTGGAAAGACGCTCATTATTGAGGAAGTGAACGAAATCGAGCCAATCCTGTTTCCAATTCTTCGGAAAGACCTGTTGAAGCAAGGTCCCCGATATATGGTCCAACTGGGAGATAAAACTGTCGACTACAGCGAAAACTTTAAGCTGTTTTTGGTTACATCTAAAGCTCAGTTTGTCGTTCCGACGTTCGCATCTGGTTTGATCAACGAGATCAATTTCACTATTACGCGAGCAGGTCTCGCCAGCCAGCTCTTGGGCCTCACTCTAAAACATGAAAAGCCAGAACTTGAAGGCCAGAAGCTTCAGCTGCTCAAATCTGAGGAAGATTTGAAACTCCAACTGTCCAGTTTGGAGGAATCAGTCCTCAAAGAGCTGGCAAGCTCCGATGGAAACATTCTCGAAAACAAAAGCCTCATCACATCACTCAATGAAACCAACTCAAAAAGCAAAAGCATTTCTTCAAGTCTGCAAAACTCACTTCAACTGCAAAAGGCTCTCGATGAAGAGCGCGATAAATTCACGCCGCTCTCCGAATTTGGGAGCAGTCTGTACTTTGTTATTAGCGAACTTTCGAACGCGAATTCCATGTATCAATTTTCCCTGGCCTCATACGTGCGCATCTTCGAAAACGCGCTCAAGTTTGAAGGTTCTGCAGCCAAAGACGGGACAGAACTCCGGCTGAAGCTTCTCATGAACGAGCTTCAAAAGATTGCTTACAAGCATGTTTCTCGGTCAATTTTCAAAGCGGATCGGCAAATGTTTGCACTCTATATGATTTACAAACTGCACCCCAATCTGTTTGAAGCAAAAGAATGGGCCTATTTCATTGGACAGCTCATGAATGCGGACGTGGATGACGGAAAGGGGGTCGAATATCCGCGATGGATCCCAAGTGACAGAAAGCTGGCTTTCAGACAGTTCAAGTCCCTTCTTCCCGAAGTTTATGACAATTGCAATTTTGGAGACAATGATTCATGGACGAATTGGATCGGCAGTTCCAGTTGTGAAACCGAATTCCCTCAGACTTTATCCAAACGCGTCAGGTAAATCAAATTCAAATGCACTAAGATGATCTTCAATTAATCAAGATTGCAGCTCCTTTCAAAAGGTGCTGTTGGTGAAAGCCCTTAGGCCGGATCGCCTGATGAGTGCCAGTGAGTCCAGCTTTCCTCTTCTACCATTGCAGTATCTAACCTCTTTGCTCCAGTGTCTTCATTCTGCTGTCATGTTTTGGGTGTACAAAGTTTGGCTCCTGCGGCATTGAACTTCAAACGCATATTTGATCAAGAAACTATCGCTGCCGAGCCAATTCTGTTCATAACAACGCCAGGTGCAGATCCATCTCAAGAGTTACGAGAATTTGCAGTCCTAGAAGTTGGTCTTGAAAATTACCGTCAGGTAAGAATCGCATTTTTTTTTGAGTGACGTTTGTTGCGGTTAATCCTTTTTCTCAGGTGTCCATGGGACAAGGGCAGGGAGCGCTTGCCATTACAGAGCTTCGAGAAATGGCAACCAAAGGAGGATGGGTGTGTCTCCAAAACGTCCACCTGGTCATCCGCTGGCTTCCCGAGCTTGAAAAAGAAATTGGTTCACTGAATTTCCACCCCAAATTCCGACTCTGGCTCACTTCGGAAGCACATGCAAAGTTCCCCGTCAGTCTACTTCAAAGCAGTCTCAAAATCACTTCTGAAGCGCCACCAGGCGTGAAAAAGAATCTTCAACGTATTTATGAAGGGTGGACTCCGGATTTTATTCGAAATGGTCCTGTCGTTCGTGCACAAGCTTTGTTTGCGTTGGCTTGGTACCATGCAATTATACAGGAGCGGCGTAATTATATACCTCAAGGATGGAACAAATTTTATGAATTTTCTGCTGCGGATTTGCGATCAAGTGCCGATGTTTTGAGCAGCATGTGTGCGGATGCTGGTGCCAAGAACATTCAGTGGCCCATTCTGCATGGACTGTTGGAAAACGCAATTTATGGGGGCAGAATCGACGATGTGTACGACGACTTGAAGCTGAAGGCTTACCTGGATTTGTTTTTCAATGACGGTAAAGCATGCCGTGCAGCGTGATTTCTCGTGTTGATATTCCTTAATCCTCTTCACTTGCAACTCAGATGTCTTTACGATTGGAGGCAAAGCTCCGACTAAAAAACTGACGAAAGGAGTTGGTTTGTAGCCTCATTTAAATGCACTTCAATAATGCAACTAAAAATGAACTTAAACGACAGCCTTACCAACCTTGGCTGACCACGCGGAATACGTGAAACTTATCAATGACCTTCCAGAAGTGGATCCAATGTCCATGTTTGGATTGCCTTCCAACATTGACCGAGCACTGCAAGGTTTGCACAGTGCCACGGTCATCAGCCAGATCAAATCTTTGGTAAGAGCGGGAGCATTTTATCGCTGAGATCTCTCTGACAATCATAAAACAGAGAAACCTGGATATTCAAGGAGAAAAAATCGACAGAGAACGGTGGTCTAAGGAGCTGATGCCATTCTTGTTGTTGTGGAAAAAGGTAGCAAAAACCGATGTTGGAGTGACAGTTGCGCGTACTCATTATCTGCATTTTCTCAGCTCAACACTGGAACGGACTTGATTCAACGAAGAGTGAAATCCGACTCAAACGCCGATCCAGTTTCATCGTTCTTAGCACTTGTAAGAGCTATTTCTTGGGGCGTACCCTGTTTCGACACTCCTGTTAACGGTATCCTTATCATGACAGGAACTTGGCAACGGAGTGTCTATAATGCAAAGGATTCACTCAGACCTCTCGTTAATGTCAAAGACCCTGCGCGGCACCATCTTAATGACAAATGACGTCCTAAGTGTCTGCATGAGTCTCATGAAGGCAGAAACACCGTCCTCATGGTTAAATCTGTGGGAAGGTCCAGAAGACGCGCAGGAATTCTTGACAAGTGCCGTCAGAAATACGTTGAACGCCGACAGCCTTTGCGGGAAAGCGCAGAACGGGGCCATATTCTCGAGCCCACTCAGTATGGCCAGCTTGTTTAATCCGATCCCGTTTCTGAATGCGTTGCGGCAGCAAACGTCACGAAAATGTTTGTGTTATTTTTCAAATCATGTCTGATGAAACCTACCATTGACCTCGTTGGTGACCAGTGAAAAAACCGATGGACGACTTTGTCTTGTTCTCAACTTGGAAAAAAGCGGAGCTTGCTCAAGCTGCCCTTCCCATCGCCGTGGAGGGCCTACTCCTTCAGGGCTGCACAATGGATGGGTCCCGACTCATTGAAGCGACGGCTGAGGACGCGTCGTTTGCAGCTGTGCCAACCGTTTACATTGCTTGGATGCCAAAGGTTTGATTTTCTTGCGACTGATGTTTGCAATGCCCCTTTGCTCACCTTAGGGTCTCTTTGACAGAATTTTGTTTTGCCGTCTCGGATGGACATTCCGCTGTATGTCACACCCAGCCGAGAAAAGATTGTCGGGACACTCCAAGTTCCATGCAACGAGGAAGAAGAGACGCGATGGACTCTCGCAGGCGTCGCGTTTTTCTTGACTGATTAACTGTAATATGCTCATCGATCCATCAGGTGAAGAAAACATAATAAAGATAGAGTTCCTTTTTATGACCCAAGTTGATAAAAACAAGTGAAATACGTGACTGATTTTAAGCAAGGTTATTACTCTGCCTTCTTGACCATATACGGATGCAGGAGTGCGCGTTTCGCTGAAATGCGATTCGCAGGGTCGTAGGCGAGGAGTTGCTGTTGTTGCATCATGTTTAGACAAGTGTTTTTGTGAAGGAAACATACTTCTCACCTGGAGTAAATCAAGGCCATCAGCTTCAAGAGTAGGAACAATTTCTTGCATAGGTTTCGGTGACCATTGTGGGAATGTTGTCTTGTAGTCTGGAAGGGAACCAACTCCAGGCCACATCTCTTCATTGGGTGTTCCAAGAATGCTAAGAAAGAATAGTTTTACTTTCAAACTAAATATGAAAGCTTTCTTCGTACGACTATACCGGAAGATTCTGAAGATTTCGTCGATTTCAGAGTCTCCAGGAAACAAAGGATGTTTCAAAGCCAGCTCCGCGAAAATGCAACCAATACTCCACATATCGACGGCTGTACTGTAATGTCTGGATCCTAGCAGAATTTCTGGGCTTCGGTACCATAGAGTCACAACTTCATGAGTGTAGGTGCGAAGGGGAATTCCAACAGCGCGGGCAAGACCAAAGTCGGCCAATTTCAAGACGCCAGATTGATCAATCAGCACTTAAATGAAAAGATTAATCGACTGGCGTGATCGGCAGTGACTGGGGATGTAAAAAATATACAAACAGTTTTGGGGTTTCAAATCACGGTGAAGAATGCGGTGCGCATGGCAAAACTGCATGCCGCTGACTAACTGAAGCATGTAACTCTGTTTTTGCAGGAAGAAGGTCAGCGTTCCTGCACGACCTAAAAGTCAAATCTTACTTGAATGAGGCCTGGGCTGAGAGTTTTGATGGAATCCATGTATTTCTTCAGGTCCAGATCCAGGAACTCAAAAATCAAGTAGAGCTTCGCGTCGTTGTGGACAATATCGAAAAGCCTGCGTGGGATACATAGATGCAAACAAGTTTAACAAATGCGCGTAAAAACGCATTAATTCAATCCGCACCTGACAATGTTTGGATGTCTGAGTTCCTTAAGCAGAGAAATCTCGCGAATGGCTGTGGAGGGAACACCCTCGTCTTCCGTTTCCTGCCGCGGGTTTCCAGGTTAGTCGCAGTTCAGTTTTGGCAAATCGGAAAAGGAGCACCAGTCGAATCTTCTTCAGCGCCACGATGGAACCGTTGGCTCGGTCTCGCGCCTTGTACACAACGCCGTACGTGCCCTCGCCAATCTTCTCAATCTGTTGATGGGGAGTTTAGAAACGTATCCAGGAGTGCTTCTGTACGGTCGCACTGGTCACCTTCTCGTATAACTCGCCAACGCTCTTTTTCTCAGCCATGTCTGCTCGGTTGTGACTTGTTTTTTTTTGCTGCGGTTTCTTGTGCTTTTATATTTTACATCGAATTCGGACTTTCCAAAACAAAAATCAGATTCCGAGCACTGGGTGTTGGACGAGGCTGACAATCCGAGATCATGTTTTCAGCCTCTCTTCCGTCCATCGACATTAGCAGGTTCATCTGGATAACACCATTTTGCCAACTCGTACGTCTGATACTCGCGCCGGTGCTGCCCAATTGGTCTAATCTGCTCGAATTCGTCCCAGGCAATTTGCGCTGCCCTTGTCATCCACCGCTTCATCACAACGCCAATTGCCGTATATGACTTCTACGACTCCACGTGGTGCTGCATAATACAGCTCATAATGTCCGCCGCCGTCTTGCGGTACATCTTGAAACGCGTCAAAAGTCAAACGTTCCGGGCATCAGCCATGCTCCTGGTGAGAGTACATGGTACTCCCAGTGATGTTTTGTTTTTTGAAAAAAGGGAGGGTTTTCTGTACAGGGTTTGGGCGTGACGTTCGTTCTGGGACTGTTTGCTGCCTTCTCATTTTTGTTGGCGTACAACTATAGAGTCATCAATTGCGACGCGGCACCGAGTACGCTTGATTCTGGAGACTATTCTACCGCCTCAGTTTGTGCTAGAAATATGAACGTCATAATACGCAATGGGATATTTTGGGTGGCGCAGGTAATGAAGGGTCTGTTCAGAGAAGAAAACTCGGGCTGACCAACTCAAACCAGGTGTTCTCCATCCACCCCATCATTTCGTATATCCTGGAACTCTGGTCGCTGGAGCTGTGGTTTGCCGATACAAGCGATTTCACCGTTGAAACACTCTGAATACTCCATATTTATCAACAAAACTCCATCACGTTAAATAATCAAAATAAAAACAGCGTGCATATGATCTGGTTGAAGGAAAATACAGACAGCATTTACTTGTTTCCGACCATGCCCCCAACGCTAGTGCCAGTGACACTGCCAACTCTTCCTGGCATCATTGTGGCAGTCGTATTGGTTTCCCTTTCCACAACATTTTTACGAAAGAATGCGTGTCGAAGAGCTTCCTCAGGTGTAATCCTATCTCTAGGATCATAAACTAGCATTTTCGTAAGGAGGCTTCGAAACATTTCAAAATCTGCTGAAAGCGCACTATATGCATAGAGGGAATCATCTTGAAGAGCGCCACTACCATTTTTTTTAAGTGCGGATGAAAGTCGCCCCGGCGAATGGTGGCCTTGCTGTAGCATTTTTTGGAATTTAGATTGAAGCAGGTCCGAGAAAGTTTGGCGGCGTGATTGGAATGTTGAAGGGATGTTGGGTCGCAATGCTGTGTTCTCGGGTTTGTTACTGCTGTTTCTGGTGAAGTTGGGTCCCTTGATTTCATCTGACGGTGTTCTCGTGAACATGGCTGCTAGTTTATGCGAGGCGCTGGCTTCAAGCCATTCTTTCGGCGGAAGGCCCATCAGATCCATAATTTTTAACAACTGGTCGTGCTCATTTTGCCCAGAAAAGAGGGGTTCCCCGGAAAAGAGCTCATATAATATGCAACCAAGAGACCTGGATGTAAGAGTTACAAATTTATCCATCGAAATTGGTGCATACTGTACTGACCACATATCGATCGCGGTGGTGTAAGAATGCCCGAGAATGACTTCTGGAGATCGATAAAAACGGCTTTGGATGTATGTGTACGCCTGTTGCGTATGCGCAGAGTTAGACGCGTGTCGAAATATTCTTGAACGCGCCACTGAAGCACACACATACCCGTTCATTAAAAAAGCACGAGCTCCCAAAATCAATCACTTTCACGGACTGGCTTTTCTCACTCCGCAGCATGATGCTGCAAAGGAATTATGCAAGGTGAGGTGGCGGGTTGAAGTAGAGGGTAGTTCTGATGCCACTCACTTTTCTGGTTTCAGATCGCAATGAATCACTTGAATGTCGTGTCGGCGCAGAAACTGAAGGCTCGTAAGAAGTTGGGATGCTATTTTTCGTATCCATGTCATTGATAGACCGGCAAAGCGGCCTGCTTTGATGACTTCGTACAGGTTGTTTGACAGGATTTCGTACACGATACAAAGGTGGTTGCGATGCACAAAATGCCCTCTCATTCGAACTTGATAAATGTGCTCGTCAGAAGAAAATAAATATTGGGTTGTCGTTGATTTCGAGTTTACCAATGTGCTGAGTATGGTCGGCATCCTTCAAATTCAGGAGTTCCAAAATGCGAATTTCCGTCAATGCCTGCTTGTAGAATGAAGTGCGATTCTTGATAATCTTGATGGCAACGCGCTGCGACTTCGAGTCTGCCGCCGCGCGCAAATCCAGGGCCTCAAAAACCTGGCCAAAGCTGCCCTTTCCTAGTCGACGCAGCACCTGGAAGCGGTCCTGCCAGACTTCACCTTGTCTGAATATGTAGTCATCTTTTTCGTCGTCGCAGGGTTGCAAGACGGATGCTGATGCCTGGGGTGCCTGAGAAGGATGGTCCCGGTGTATCTTGTACTGGTTGGTGTTGTTTAGTGCATGTGCTGCTCACGAGTCCGTTGGTGTCTGTCTCACCTTATCTACCGCGTTGTATGTTTTCTCAATGCCACTCGTGAGCTGTATGAGCGGGTTGCGACGCGTGTTGTTTGGCTGCGCATTCATTATTGATGAGCAGTTGCTTTTATGACTTGTAAACCTCTAAATATTTATACAGTAAATCCTTCGCACCCACACAATACATCGCAACCATGTCCATGGGCAACAACTTCCAGCGCACAAGTATGAAATCCATCCCACCGGAGAGGGGTGCGTTCCCTCTGGACCTCGGTGGCCAGTGTAAGGCGTCGATGGAGGCATACATGGCCTGCATGAAACAACAGCGGAACGGCGATCACTCCAAATGCAGAGATCTGTCCAGGGAGTACATTCAGTGCAGGATGAACTCGTGCGTGTTTTATTTTTTTGCTTTCTCTCTTTCTTCGCTTGTGCTAACTTGCGATACCCTTGTTCAAGTAATCTGATGGAGCAAGACCGGATGGATAACCTTGGATTTGATGCACCATCAGCATCTACGGCACCGCCTTCTTCCAAACCCGCTGGCACGCATTCATCGTAACTTGGCAGCATTCAATAAACGGCATCTTCCAGAATCCAGCTTTGCTCACCGATGCGCATTGCATGTATTCAAACTACGAACTCAAAGAACGCACAATGCTTGCACTCGATCGCAAGCGCAACAGCCGCTGAAGAATCCGCACTGCCCGTCCGGACAGGTGACAGGTGCGAGGGGAACACACGTGTTTCGTGGCTGCAGCCAGACTCGCTGCAACGGAGAGGTTAATAAAGTGCCCGATTGATTGATGAGTGGGTGGCTGAAGTTCACGGTCAACTCACTCATGGATCCTGCGCATGCGTTGCAGCTCATCGAACAAGAGACCCGCATCGAGTGCAATACCGTCCATGGCCGTATCGAGCATGAAGCCACATTGTGCGCACTGCATTAAACACTTCCGACTGTCTGTATGCGCTGTGTCCACTTGTGTGCGCCAGTTGAACTTGCTAGAAGATTATGTTGTGAGCAATGGCGGCAGGAGCAGGCACCATGACGCCTCACCATGTTGGACACGCAAATGCAGGCATGCCAACTACATCTGCTGAATCTGAATCGGCAGGAACGCGGCTCGGCGATGAGCATCGCAGTTTCTTTTTGTCCATTTGTTGCAAGAAATCCAGACATGAGCAACAACAAGAGAGTCTTTCTCGACATCTCAGTCGCAGACCGCCCCCTCGGCCGCCTTGTCATTGAGCTCTTCAGTGACGACGTCCCTGTCACTGCAGAGAACTTTCGCTGTCTCGCTACAGGCGAAAAGGGCCTTTCCACCTCAGCAAAGAATGCTGGAAAGGGAATCAAGCTGTGCTACCGGGGATCCTCCTTCCACCGCGTCATTCCAAACTTTATGATTCAAGGTTTGCATTGAAATTCTCAGTCAGCGTTATCCCCGCTCATACAATTGATGCTTTTGTGGCAGGCGGCGACTTTACGAATCATAACGGCACGGGCGGAGAAAGCATTTACAACAACGGCGGTGCATTTAATGACGAATCATTTAAAAAGAAGCATGACGAGCCATACCTCTTATCTTGTGCGAACTCGGGCCCAAACTCAAATCGGTCCCAGTTTTTTATTACCTCCAAGCCTGTGCCGCATTTGGATGGAAAACACGTTGTATTCGGTAGGCCTAATTGTTTTCGTTGAGCACATCTTTGTATCTTACATCCTCATCCATGCCGTTGGGTTTGTCTTCAGGCCGCCTGGTGTCTGGGTTTGAAGTCTTTCGACAGATTGAAAATGTTCCCACGGACAGCAAGGACAAACCTTTAGATCCGGTCGTAATTTCCAACTGCGGGGAGCTTATCAAAAAAGCGGCACCGGTTTCTGTCTCTGCTGGTGCAGTTGCGGTTCCATCGATGGACGAGGGCAAAAAGAAAAGCAAGAAGAAAAGACGTTCTCCATCCCCTTCATCCTCCTCTGCGTCTTCGGATTCCGAATCAAGTAGTAGTGATTCATCTGCCTCTTCATCGGATGACAGTGAACCGAAGCGTAAGCGGAAGTCGTCAAAGAAATCCTCCAAAAAATCCAAGAAGCGCAGCAGCCGCAATGATGAAGAATCAGGGGCGGAGAAAGATCAGAACAATGAGAAGAAGGATGTGGAGCACAAGTTCTTGGATCGGGATTACATTGCGCCCGAAGTAGCAAAAAAGAGAAAGCAAAGAGAGGAGCGGGAGCGTGAAGCAATCTTGAAACGCACTGAAACTTCGCGGCTCGACTCTGCTGGAAGGGTGGTGAAGGGTCGTGGTAACCTCGTGAGTGGTGGATTTCCTTCTTTCAATGATCACTGTGTGAACTCACTATTGAAACCTTGACAGAGTTTTGGCGGAACCGATCGCGATGAATTTCCCGGCAGAAGTTCTAGTAGAAACTATCGCGGTAGGGGGAGTCGATGAACAATTGAGTGAATAAAGCCAGCACTCTGTATTGGTTGTTAATTTTTGACGACTGGCCAACGCGTAAGGAAGGCGAACTCATGAGCGTGTTGCAGTCGCTGGTTTGACTTTCTGCCAGCATTTTGAGCAGCCGATTCTCATGCGCTGAGATTCCGTGAGGACAAATGGCAGATGATCGCAGGTGATCAAAATCTCTTCCTCCCTCCCTCCGACAGTGCCTGCGCTTACAGATACCCTGATCACCTACTTAATGGGCCCCACCACACTGTTGTGATGGTGGTAGCTCACGATAATCCCACTCATGGACAACAGCATTATTTAAAAAACGGTTGAATAAAATCAACATGTTTCTGTACAACACCACACTGCAGTCGCCAACAAGCATCTCGCATGCCGTCATTGGAAACTTCAGTGGGACAAAAACGCAGGAGGTTGTTGTGGCGCGCAATACGTCGCTCGAGCTGTTGCGCGTTGACGCCGCAACTGGAAAGGCAGCCGTGGTCCTAGCAACGGACGTGATGGGCATCATTCGCTCAGTGGCTGCATTCAGACTGACGGGTGCTTCAAAAGGTGCCCTGCCGCTTGTTTCTCTTCTCTTCTCTTCCCTCTTCTCTTCTTTTTATTTTTTTATTGCGCAAGTCAACTTACCTGCTCATGCACACGCATTCATCGTCGCAGATTACGTTATTATTGGCTCAGACTCTGGACGCATTGTTATTCTCGAGTACAATCCTGCAAAGAACGTTTTCGACAAAGTTCATCAAGAGACGTTTGGAAAGAGCGGTCATCGACGTACGATTCCTGGACAATATCTGGCGACGGATCCTAAGGGCCGTGCTGTGTGTATTGGTACGAAAAAAACCTCTCCGATGAACTGTTTTTTTTGTTTTTTTTTTTCGCATGCTTGGCACTCACAGCGACAATCCTTTGTGTATCCCATCAGGCGCTATCGAAAAGCAAAAGCTGGTTTATATTTTGAACAGAAATGCTGCAACGCAGTTAACAATTTCGTCGCCATTGGAAGCGCACAAAGCCCAAACGATCTGCTATCACCTGGTCGGCGTGGATGTTGGATACGAAAATCCTATTTTTGCGGCAATTGAAGTGGACTGTACTGAAGCGGATCAAGACCCTTCCCCTGATGCGTTAGAGGCCATTGAAAAGGTGCGCATTCTCTTGCTCATTTTTGAACGGGTTGGATAATGAGGCTTTTCAAATTTAGGTGGTGACCTTTTACGAACTTGACCTGGGACTCAACCATATTGTCAGGAAATGGAGTGATACTATTGATCGCACAAGTAACCTGCTAGTTGCTGTGCCAGGAGGAGCTGATGGTCCAAGCGGAGTGTTAGTGTGCTCAGAAAACTACATCTCATGGAGGCATCCCGACCATGCCGAAGTCAGAATTATGATTCCTGCTCGCGTTGACCCACTTCAACCAATACCTGGAGAAGGTACTCAGACCTCGAGATCGGGAGTGATCATCGTCTCCGGAGTAGTGCACAAATTGAAAAAGGGCTTCTTTGTGTTGCTTCAAACGGAGGACGGGGATATCTTCAAGGTCACACTTGACTTTGATGTTGGGGCGGACAAGTCGATTGGGGCAGTCACAAACATTCGACTCAAGTATTTCGACACAATCCCCGTTTCGAGCGGAATGGTCCTCTTCAAAAATGGTCTCTTGTTCGTTGCGAGTGAGTTTGGAAACCAGTTGAGTGCAAACCTGAAGGTGATGGTTCAAGTTACAAAACTAAACCCCTTTCGCAGCTACTTGTACCGTGTGGACAGTCTCGGAGACGATGATGAAGATCAGCCCGAATACGAATCATCTTTAATTCCTCCTGACGCTGATCTGGTCGTATTTCGACCCCGTGGTCTCCGTAATTTGACCGTTGTGGACGAAATGGACTCAATGATGCCGTTAATCGATGCGAAGGTTATGAACCTGAGGGACGAAGACACTCCTCAGATTTATGCCCTGTGTGGTCGCGGCGCGAGAAGTTCATTCCGTATGCTGAGACATGGACTGGAAGCAACCGAAGTTGCCGTGTCTGAACTTCCTGGAAATCCAAATGCTGTGTGGACAGTAAAATTAAGCGCAAAAGGTGCCTTATAGCTTACACTTTGGGATGGCATACAGAATTCTAAAAACACTTCACTATTTAGACGAATTTGACTCGTACATTGTCGTGTCATTTGTGAACGCTACTCTTGTTCTTTCGATTGGAGAGACGGTCGAAGAGCGCACAGACACTGGATTCCTTGACTCAACCCCGACGCTGGCAGTTGGCCAACTCGGAGAAGACGCGCTTGTTCAAGTGTATCCCCTGGGTATTCGTCACATTCGTGCAGACCGACGCGTGAGTGAATGGAAAGCACCTTCGAATAAGTCGATTGTTCGAGCCGCTTGTAACCAAAAACAGGTGATCATCTATTTTGTTCGTCTGTCGGCCGATACTTATTCATATGTTTACAGGTAATTGTGGCCTTGTCAAGTAATGAGCTCGTGTACTTTGAGCTGGACGGAAGCGGTCAGCTGAATGAGTATCAAGATCGCAAAGACATGTCAGCGACAGTTCTATCTTTGAGCATTGGCCCGATTCCAGCCGGTCGACAAAGATCCAAATATTTAGTGAGTTTGATGATCAAATTATCTTCAACTGGACCTCATCTGCATTTTGTTTTCAGGCGGTCGGTTCGGCTGATAACACTGTGCGTATCATTTCCCTGGATCCTGATAATTGCCTTGGATCCCTCGCTGTTCAGGTAATAATTTCCATGTGTGCATGCTAGCACGGTATTGATCAACGTCGATAGGCTTTGAGTGCATCTGCTGAATCTCTCTGCATCATCGAAATGTTCGACACTGGAACAGCAGTTGGCACCACGTATCTCAATATCGGGATGGCAAATGGAGTCCTTCTGCGAACAACTCTGGACACTATCACAGGTTCATTGAGTGATACTCGGATGAGGTTTTTGGGCCCTCGT
Organism: Chytriomyces cf. hyalinus JEL632; assembly: GCA_025435555.1. NCBI lineage: Eukaryota > Fungi > Chytridiomycota > Chytridiomycetes > Chytridiales > Chytriomycetaceae > Chytriomyces > Chytriomyces cf. hyalinus JEL632. The sequence continues at coordinate 666,834 of JAIWWG010000004.1, read as the reverse complement.
GCGCCCAAGCTGTTCACGATTCAAATTCAAGGACAGCCCGCCCTCCTGGCTCTTTCCAGTCGGCCGTGGCTGAGTTATACCCTTCAATCGAGAACCAAGCTCATTCCTCTATGGTTTGCCGTCTCTCTCTCGCATGTCACCGTCGTGTAATCTAACGTCAGCCATTGCATTACAGTTATGAAATGCTCGAGTATGGGTCGAGCTTTTGCTCTGACCAATGCCCAGAAGGCATTGTTTCTATTGCCGGAAATACCTTGCGGTATGCAATGCTTTCACACTGTTGCTTGCGATATACTGACGTGTTCTCTTTCACAGCATTTTGCTCGTTGAGCGACTGGGAAATACCTTCACTCAATCAATCATTCCGCTGCAATTTACTCCCCGGCGTTTTGCGCATCACGAGCCGACAAATACTTTTGTGGTGATTGAATCGGACCACTACACACTTTGTCCTTCAGAGAAACAGAAGCTGCTGGCCCAGAAGGTGTGAAATGCTGTTATTTTTTTTTTTTTGGTTTCTGAAAACTAACACACGAAATTGGATGCTTGTAAGGCGAACGAAATGGATGAGAGTGCTGATGGAGAGTTCCAGGAACTGCCGCCAGAGCAGTTTGGCTTGCCTCGCGCAGATGTTGGAAAGTGGGGCTCTTGCGTGCGGCTGATCAATCCAATGTCTTTGGAAACAACTTCTCTGATTGATCTCGACGATGATGAAGCGGCATTTTCGTAAGCGTAATACCTGGGTGTCATTTTGTTCTTGTCCGTTGATTTTGCCCTTCAGAATTGCTATGTGCACCTTCCCTCAGAACCTGCCCGGCGAAACGATTGCTGTCGTGGGAGGTGGTCAAAACACAAAGCTGTCTCCGAGAAGCTGTAAAAAGGGTTTTTTGCGTGCGTTCAGGATTGCCGAAGAAGGGAAAACCCTGGAGTTTATGCACATGGTAACTTAAAAGGCAATCGCGAAACATACATCTAACCAGCGCATCCATCCCGGCTTGGTAGACTCCGTTGGAAGACATTCCAAACGCGCTGTGTCCATTCCAAGGCAGAATGCTCGTCGGAATGGGAAAAGTCCTGCGCATTTACGACATCGGAAAGAAAAAATTCCTCCGAAAGTGCGAGGCCAAGATCTTTCCAAACGTCATCACAAGCATCCACACGCAAGGAAACCGCATCATTGTGTCTGATGTTCAAGAATCAGTCCACTACGCCATGTTCCTTCCCGCTGAAAATCGGATTGTCGTGTTTGCGGATGACACAAGTAGCAAATGGAACACATGTTCTGTTATGCTCGATTACGACACTGTCGCTGCAGGTGATAAATTCGGGAACGTGTCGATTTCAAGGCTTTCGTCGGATGTTTCTGAGGAGATTGATGAGGATCCTTCTGGAAACAAGCTGGCGTTTGAAAAGGGATTTTTACAGGGTGCCCCACACAAGGTTTTCATTCACTGTTTAGTTGCTCTCATTGATCCATCGTTAAAACCGAACATGTCTTAGTTGCAACATCTGGCCGAATTCCATGTTGGAGAAACTGTGACATCGATCCACAAAGCAAGTCTTGTTGCGGGAGGGCGCGAAGTCATTCTTTACACAACCCTTTTAGGTCGCATTGGGATTCTGATTCCGTTTGTGTCCAAGGAAGACGTGGACTTTTTCCAATCACTTGAAATGCACCTCCGTTCTACGGCACCACCCCTCTGTGGGCGAGATCACATTGCATTCCGCGGTTCTTACTTCCCTGTCCGAAACGTGGTGGACGGAGACCTGTGTGAACTGTTTAATGTGATTGCATTAGAAAAGCGGCGCTCGATTGCGGAAGATTTGGATCGAAGTGTTGGCGAGTTGGCCAAAAAGCTTGAAGACTTGAGGAATCGTGTTGCGTTCTAAAGATGCCGTCCGCCAAAAAAAAAACTAAAAAGAAGACTCGTGGGTTTCAAGAACTGTTATCAAATCTTTTGCTTCGGGTGCAAGTTGCTTGCACTGTTTTTGGATCTTTCTAATAAAAACAAGCAACGCTGATTGGTCTATTCGGTTAAGCGCATTGTCGGACAGTTCAGGGCCCTTGTCATATGAAATGGTTAGGATGGCGGGGATCACTTTGGACAAATCTCGCGGGTAGCAGTTTACTGGATGAATACAGCCGACGCTTGAATGGGTAGGTCAATCTAACTTAGGGGCCCGATACACAATCGATCCCCTCACATGCCCCTTTGTGCCGTAGACTCCGTTAGACTTTGCGGCATCGAGCAAAAAGGCGAGGAAAGATTTTTGCGAACTTGAAAAATTCTGCGGACAATGAACTCGGTCTCAGCTGGTAAAACTTGGCAAATAATGCCTAGGCTTCCATGTGAAAGATGAATACTTGGTACTTGGTTCTCGTGTCCGATAACTGCGTCTCAGATGGGTCAGATCGTGGAATCTAGAATCTTGAAGATGTGATTTGCTTGATCTACCGCAATAAATCCACGCAGGAAAGCATACAATACGTCTTCTTTTTTTTTAAGCGGTTCAAGCGTCCGATAACCAAGCCAACTATTCACAGTAGTGATCAGCATGGCAAAATAGCGGCCCGTGAAAGCTGAAATTGGCGGGCTCGTGTGCCACTAAAACGCGGTACTAGCTCCCCGCTCCCCCTCCTTATGGCGTTGTACCTGTGGCTGGGAAAGAGCTGCTCGGTTTAGAAATTGTTATGGGTGATGCTCATACGCTCAAACGAACAAAAAAAATGATTGGTGGTCGGCGGAAGTGGTTTTTCCTTTGTGATAATTCCTTCTCATTGTTCAACATTTCCTGGAAGTCCTTCCGACCACTCTCTCATGCACACCGCATCAAAGCTCGCTTCCTCCAGCATGGGCGCATACAAGCCTTTCATGACAGAGTACAAGCTGTCTTTCAAGGACCCGACGCCGTTTGTAACAAAAAACGCGTCGACTGCGAAATCTTCCAAAAAGGGCATGGACGCAGAAGACGAATTGAGCCAGCACCAGAAGCACCAAATGGCTGCATCCATACCAAGTGGGAAACCTGATGCGGGTTCAGCGGGTGGATTCCTGCCTTCTCTTCCGGTTGGCTCCAACGTCGTTGCAGTCCATCAAGGAAAATCAAACAAAGTGTTATGGGTAAAGCGAGCGGCTCCTTTAACATGTCCACGCTAAAGTATTTCTTGTCCCCCACATATAAACCCACCCCCCCCCCCCCCCCCCCCCCCCCCCCCCCCCAAAAAAAAAAAGGCACCTGCAAACTTCGCTCCAGGCAATGTCGATGTGACGTCCACGTCCCTCACTCTTCCAGGAATGATGGGGGCAAGCCCAAACGCGGTCCGAGTGAAATTCAAGCGCAGACGTGTCTTGAATCCAGTCGAAAAGTCCACTTCCGCTGGTCCCAAGCAGCGCTACAACATTATTTCAGGTGAAACTGGTGCTTCTCACTGCTGCCGCTGCTAAAGCATTTTCGTTAAAAAGGGGCGGAAATTCAAGGAGAGGCTTACTCTGGGTACAAAGAGGGAAGACGGGCCGTCATTCAAACATTTGCTCATATTGATCTGACTACCAATGTGAGTTCTGAATCCCGACTAATTTCATTCGAATTGGCTCTTATCTTCAAGATGCAGGCCCGCACGCCTGGCTACAATATCATCTCAAACCGGGACTACCTGATGGATTAGTCGTTTTGTTAGCATTTCCAGTGCCGGATTGTGATCTGGACAGATAAAACAAAGCAGTACTATATTCTCTTCTTTACGATCATGAAAGAGAAAAACAACAATATCGATGAGATCAAAATTCACGTGGGATACTTGAGCGGGCAAACGGGCAACGCTGACAAAAAAAACAAAAATGCAACCATAGAGAAAGACTCGGCAGACGAGGAAGGCTTCTCTACTCAAGCTTGCTGACGCAGCTTACGCACGGCCTCTTGGTTTCTTGCAACAGCGCGATCAACGGCATTACGCGAAGAAATGTCACGAATAGAAAGCGTAATTTTGGTGACGCTACAAATACAGAGTTGTTGGAACCACATGCTGGGATAAAAAAGCAATCTATTGCCACTCACTGCAAGTTCTTTGTCATCGCTTTCGCCAGTGCTTGTTCAGCATCCGTGCCAGCAGACAAAGCCTGACCAGAGAGCTTCAGTTCGCGGATGCTGCGGTTCTCGGACAGTCCCAGAGCGATAGCCTTAATGCCCGCTGGGCCAATCGCGTTTCGCTCCAGGTTGAGAACTTCCAACGTCTGATTTGTTTCAAGCAGCTGGTAGAAAAAAGGTTGAAAATTGTGAGTAACATGGAAAACTAAGTCTTGAGAGACTCTAAATCACCTTTCCAATTTCCGTCGCAGTCTGAGTGTTTAATTTCGTGTTTGTCAGGTTCAATGTCTTCAATACTGTGTTCTGGGAAAGGGCATCCACGAGACTGACAACTTGCGCAGCGGAGAGCACATGGCAGTCTTTCAGATCAAGATCCACCAGGCTGCTGTTGTTTGCCTTCACTTCTTGGATAATCTTCACAATGTCTGACGCAGTCAGTTTGGCGCCTGAGACAGCGCCGGAGCCAGAACCGCCAAAGAGCTTCCAACCAGAGGATTTTCTGCGCTCCATGCGTGGCGGGGTGGTTGCAGCGTATTCAGCTTCAGCAGCCACGGCTTCAGCCTTCTCAATCACGACAACGTCTTCCTTAATCGTGGATTTAATGGTGGTGGTAGCGGCGGCTGCTGCTGCTGGTGTGGCAGCGGAGGAAGAGGAAGAGCTACCCGCAAACCAGTTGAACAAGCTGACAAAGAGTGAGGATTTAGAGCCAAACATCAACCAAAAACTTCTTCAAGAATGCTCACCTTCTGCTTTTTCTCTTCTCTGGGGCACGGGCTACAATTGGCTTGGAGCTTCTTCGAACGGCCACTTGCTCTCCAGCAGATTCATAGACTCCATCAGTAACCTCAGCGGCAGGAGAGACTGGGGATTGAACTGTGGGTGCGGTGATAACCTCTTCCACAATTGCACTTGCAACAACGATTTCCTTCTCTGTTTGAACTGCGGTAACCTCCTCAGTCTTTGATAGAACCTCCTCAGTCTTAATTGTAACCTCCTCAGTCTTCGTTGTAACCTCCTCAGTTTTTGTTGTAACCTCCTCAGTTTTTGTTGTGGCCTCCTCAGTCTTTGATTGGGCCTCGACAGTGGTCAAAGATTCAACGGCAGTCTCAACAACTCCCTCGACGACCGCGGCAGTTTGGACGATTACTTTCTTCAAGGAGCCGAACCAGCTTCCACCTGAAGCAGGTGAGACGGCAGAAGCTGAACCAGAGACAACCTCTTTGACAAGAGTTGTTTCGGATGAGTTTTCTTGGACAATTGTCGCGCCAGCAGGAATCTCAGCATCGGCGTCAATTTCAATTTCCTCCTCGATTTCTTCCACGGTTCCGCTGCTGCTGGTGATTGTTCTCTTAATGATAACGCGGCGTCTGGATGCTGTGGCGGTTTCGACGGCTGGAACAACAGCGACTACAGCCTCCACTTTCTCAACGGCCTCTACAGTTGTGACTTCAACAAAATCATCTTCCGCTTCCACTTCCACTTCCTCTTCGATTTCTTCGACAGTTCCCGCGCTAGTAGTGATAGTCTTCTTAATGACAACGCGTCTCTTGGATGGAGTCTGCTTGACTGTGGTTTTCGTCACAACTTCAGTGCTTTCAGCAATGGCTTCGGAAACAGTCTCAGTCACTTCGGTAGAAATGACTTCGACAACTTCGGACGCAGCCTCCTTCACTTCGGTCGAGGTGACTTCGACAACTTCATCATCAACTTCGACCTCCTCTTCAACTTCTTCTACTGCACCTGTGCTGGTTGTGATTGTCTTTTTGATAATAACGCGTCTTCTGGAAGCACTCTGCTTGCCGGCGACTTCAGTTGCAACTTCAGTTTCAGCAGTCACAGTTGATTGGATAGCTTCAGTCGCGATGGTCACTTCTTTGGCTTCTTGAGCAACTTCTGACGTTTCTGAGGCAGTGACTGTTTCGACAACAACGGCTTCCGCAGTGGCCTCGACAACAATGGCTTGCTCGTTGGTTGATGTTGTAACTTCCGACACTTCGATGGCAGCTTCAGTCTCAACAGTCTCAACCGCAACGACAGAAGAAACTTCTTCGACTACATTCTTGGCTTCTACGATGACAGTTTCGGCTAGTAATTGAGAGAAACATTACTCCTTGCACTCTAATTAAAAAAAAAAACGGGATCCAATTACCTTGAACTTCGGCGATCTCACCAACGACAACTTCGTCAGAGGAAGTCGCAACTTCAACAATCGCAACAGTCTCCTCCGTCTTTGATTGCACAGAAACACTTTCAGTGACAATGACTTCTGTTTCTACACTGTGTTTCAATATATGCCGAATTCAGACGTTAAAAATTCATTACCTTCAACAACCACAATCTTTTCCCTATCGACCACCTCTGAAGCTGTTTCGGTGACAGCGGCAGTTGTTTCGACGGCAATAGCCTTCTCAGACTCAATGGCACTGACCACCACGACATCTTCAGTTACATTTTGGACTTCCACTGTAGCTGATGTGACAGCAGTTTCTTCCACCGCAATCGTCTCTTCCACTTTGGTAACTGGTGTCATTTCAAATGCATTAGTTAAATGAAAAGAAGGCTGCTAAATAGCGGCAGAGTGTACCTTCAGTGACGGCAACAACTGATTCTTCGACCACTGCAGTTTCGACTTTTTGAGTGGTCACAACAGTGGTCTCTTCGTCCAGAACTGCGACAGACTTTTCTGTGGCTGATTCAGCAACGGCCTTCTCAGCAGTTTTAGTTGCAGAAGTCGTTGCAGACTTCTCTCCGGCATGAACTAGGGAGTCAACTGCATTTTCGACGGCACCTTCAACAGCAGCAGCGGTCTTGATGACAACCTTTTTGAGAGCACCGAACCAGCTATCGCCTTTAACCTCAGAGACAACCACAACGTCTTTTGGAAGATCTTTCTCATTTTCAATCTCAATCTCCTCTTCCACCTCTTCAACAACACCCGCACTGTTCTTGATTGTCTTCTTGATGAGGACCCGGCGTTTGGTGCTGGAAGCTGGGGTGACTGAAGTGGTAATAACTTCGGACACGGTGGTCTGAGCCTCTGTGGCTTCATCAACTCTGACTTCAGAGACAATCACAGCGCCTTCCGGAAGATCCTTCTCGCTTTCGATTTCAACCTCCTCTTCCACCTCTTCAATAACACCCGCGCTGCTCTTGATTGTCTTCTTGATGACAACACGGCGCTTGGTGCTGGAAGATGGGGTGACTGAAGTGGTTATAGCTTCGGACACGGTTGTCTGAGCCTCAACAGCTTCATCCACTCTGACTTCCGAGACGATGACAACGCCTTCTGGAAGGTCATTCTCGTTTTCAATCTCAATCTCTTCTTGAACTTCCTCCACTACACCCGTGCTGCTCTTGACGGTTTTCTTGATGATCACGCGGCGCTTTGTGCTGGAAGCTGGGGTGACTGAGGTGGTAATAACTTCAGACACAACGTTCTCCGTAAGAACAGCGGTTTCAGTGGAAATAATTTCAGAAGATGAAATTGGAATGGCAGGCTCTGAAGAAAAAGGGATGTTATGTCCAGCATTCAAAGAAATCCCTTCAAGAAAATGCAGGTCTCACCACAGTCAGCCACAGTTCCGACAGTAACAGGTTCAGACTCTACTTCGACAACAGACGTTTCAGCAGCAACCTCCACAGACACGGTCTCCACTTCAACAGTCTCACCAGTAACAGTCTCCTTTGCGACGGATTCAACTTCCACAGTCTCAACCGCGGTAACCTCAACAACAACGATATCAGCAACAGTGACCTCCTCGATCTCCTTCACCTCAACCTCCTTGATTTCATTCGCCTCAACAACAACCGTCTCGACTTCAGTTGTCTCAACAGTGGTAGTTTCAACAACAACGGTTTCAACGGTTGACTCAACAGCACCAGTCTCAACGATAACAGTGTCGACAACAGTTTCAGCAACAGAGACTTCTTGCACCTCCACCTCTTGGACTTCAGTGGTCTCAACAGCAACTGTCTCAACTGCAGCAATTTCGGTCGCAGTCTCAACAACAACTTCGGAGGTGGTCTCGACAGTAACAGACTCGGCAGAAATTGCAGCATCGGTAGAAATGGCCGCAGATTCAGTCGCAGTCTCAGTGTAGGTACGTGGAGCTTCTTCTTTGGAAATAGAGCCATAAAGAGCAGCTGCGCCACCAAGAACGGCAGCAGAAACAGCAGCAATTGTGATGATTTCAGCAGTTGAATCGGTGGTGGCTTCTGTGGCAACCACAGCTTCAGTGGTTTCAACAGCCTCAGTGACGACAGTTTCGGCGACAGCACTTTCGAATACGGTTTCGGTGGTAGCGGTTTCCACTTCAACGGTCTTGACGGCAGTAGTCTCGGTAACAGTTTCAACCGTCTCAACGCCGACAGTCTCAACAGCAATGGTATCGACTTCAACAGCAGCAGTCTCGGCACAAGCAGTCTCCGCGGTGACAGTTTCAGTGGTAGTTTCAACGGCAGCGGTCTCGACTTGAACTGTATCGACAGCAGTCTCAGTAACTGTTTCAACAGCGACGGTCTCGACTTGAGCAGTCTCGACAGCAGTCTCAGTAACTGTATCAACAGCGGCAACAGTCTCAACGGCAGCGGTTTCAACAGTCTCAACGGTAGTAGTTTCGGTAACAGTCTCAACAGCCTGAATGACGGCAATTTCAGCTTCCACTTCAACGGTCTTGATGGTCGTCTCAGTCTCAACAGTGGTTTCAACAGCCTCCACGACTGTAATAGTCTCAACGGCAGCACTTTCAATGACAGTAGCGGCTTCTACTTCAACAGTCTTGACGGCGGTAGTTTCACTGATAGCAGTCTCAAAAACAGTGCATTCCACTTCAACAGTCTCAACGGCAGTCTCGCAGACAGTTTCAGCCGCAACAGTTTCGGCAGTGGCTGTCTCTACAGCAACACTGCTGCTTTCAACGACTACAGTCTCCACAACAACAGCCTCCGCTGCGGCAGTCTCAATGGTAACAGTCTCACCTTGAACAGACTCGCAAACAACAGTCTCGACGGCAGCGGTCTCGGCAACAGTCTCTACAGTCTCCACTTCGACAGCTTCATCAGTAGCACTTTCAGTGACGATGGTTTCAACGGCAACGACCTTTTCGACTTCGACGGTTTCGGATGAAACAACAACATCTTCAGCGATAATGGCTTTCTCCACGGCGGATTCTTCCACCACTGTCTCAACAACAACAGTTTCCACAGCAACACTCTCGACCGCAATGGTTTCAACTTCAGCAACTGAAACTTGAGTTTCCACGACATCAGTCTCAACAGCACAATCAGCAACAGTTTCTGCAGGTGTCGAATTCTCTGCCACTTCTACAATTGAAACGTCGGTTGAAGCCTGGACAATAACAGTGCTTTCGACAGCAACCACTTCAGTTTTGACGGATTCTTCGACAGTGACAGTCTCAACTTCGACAGTTTCAACAGTAACAGTCTCCACAGCGGCAGATTCTTCCACAGTAATGGTCTCCTTTGCGGCCTCAACCACAACAGTTTCAACAGCAACAACTTCAACAGCAGAGGTGGATTCACACGGGGTGGCCTCAGCTTCAACACTCACAGATTCAACCACAACGATTTCTTCAGCGGCTTCAGTGCTGACACTTTCAATAGCAACGGTGTCATTTGCCACAGAAAGTTCTTGCAAAACAACGACACCAGCTGGAATTTCCTCCTCTGCCGAAAGTTCAAGGATTTCCTCCACTTCCTCAGAACCGGTGGTGGTCACGACGGTTCTTTTCACCACAATGCGGCGTCTGGCAGGTTTAGCTGCTGTGACAGTGACAGTCTCAGTGGTAGTAGTTTCAGAAGATGAAGTGGTAATGGCAGGCCCTGAAGGAAAACAGACGTTATTGACACACAAAGGATACATCCTTCCAGAGAATGACGATCTTACCACAGTCAGCCACAGTTTCGACGGCTGCAGTTCCAGAAACAACAGCTTCCACAGCCACGGTCTCTACTTCCGCAACAGAAGTTTCAGCAGCGACCTCAACAGTCACAGTCTCCACTTCAACGGTGACAGTCTCCACAACAGCAGATTCTTCCACAGTAGTGGTCTCCTTTGCGGCCTCAATGACCACAGTTTCAACAGCAACAACTTCAACGGCAGGGGTGGATTCACAGACGGTGGCCTCAGCTTCAACAGTCACAGATTCAACCACAACGATTTCTTCAGCGGCTTCAGTGCTGACACTTTCAACGGCAACGGTGTCATTTGCCACAGAAAGTTCTTGCAAAACAACGACGCCGGCTGGAATTTCCTCCTCTGCCGAAAGTTCAAGGATTTCCTCCACTTCCTCAGAACCGGTGGTGGTCACGACGGTTCTTTTCACCACAATGCGGCGTCTGGCAGGTTTAGCTGCTGTGACAGTGACAGTCTCAGTGGTAGTAGTTTCAGAAGATGAAGTGGTAATGGCAGGCCCTGAGGAAAATGCACGTTACATCCAACATTCAACTGAATCCTGATCAAGAGAATGCAAATCTTACCACAGTCAGCCACAGTCTCGACGGTAGCAGCTTCAGAAGCAACAGCCTCCACAGTCACAGTCTCAACTTCGACAACAGAAACTTCGGCAGCGACCTCCACAGTCACGGTCTCCACTTGAACAGCCTCAACGGTAACAGTCTCCACAACAGCAGATTCTTCCACAGTAATGGTCTCCTTTGCGGCCTCAACCACAACAGTTTCAACAGCAACAACTTCAACAGCAGAGGTGGATTCACACGGGGTGGCCTCAGCTTCAACACTCACAGATTCAACCACAACGATTTCTTCAGCGGCTTCAGTGCTGACACTTTCAATAGCAACGGTGTCATTTGCCACAGAAAGTTCTTGCAAAACAACGACACCAGCTGGAATTTCCTCCTCTGCCGAAAGTTCAAGGATTTCCTCCACTTCCTCAGAACCGGTGGTGGTCACGACGGTTCTTTTCACCACAATGCGGCGTCTGGCAGGTTTAGCTGCTGTGACAGTGACAGTCTCAGTGGTAGTAGTTTCAGAAGATGAAGTGGTAATGGCAGGCCCTGAGGAAAATGCACGTTACATCCAACATTCAACTGAATCCTGATCAAGAGAATGCAAATCTTACCACAGTCAGCCACAGTTTCGACAGCAGCAGTTTCAGAAACAACAGCTTCCACAGTCACGGTCTCAACTTCGACAGTCTCAACAGTAACAGTATCTTTCGCAACAGATTCAACTTCGATGGTCTCGATAACAACCGCCTCAACTTCAGTCGTCTCAACCACAGCGGTCTCGACTTCAGTCGCATCAACGACGGCAGTCTCCACGATAACGGTGTCAACAGTTGTCTCCACGGCGGCAGTCTGAATAATGAGGGTGTCAATAACAGTAGTTTCAGCAACAACGATTTCGTTTACCTGGACTTCAGTGGTCTCGACAACAACTGTCTCAACTGCAGCAATCTCAGTAGCAGTCTCAACAACTTCGGAGGTGGTCTCGACAGTAACTGACTCAGTAGCAATTGCAGCATCGGTGGGAATGGCCGCAGATTCAGTCGCAGTCTCAGTGTAGGTACGTGGAGCTTCTTCTTTGGAAATAGAGCCATAAAGAGCAGCTGCGCCACCAAGAACGGCAGCAGAAACAGCAGCAATTGTGATAATTTCAGCGGTTGAGTCGGCATTGGCTTCTTTGGTTTCAACAGTAACAGCCTCAACAGCAATAGCTTCTGCAGTAACGGTTTCAACGACAGCAGTTTCCACTTCGACGGTCTCGACGGTGGTAGTCTCGGCAACAGTTTCAACAGCAACCGTCTCAACGGCGACAGTCTCGACGGCAATGGCCTCAACCTCCACAGCGGCAGTCTCCGCACAAGCAGTCTCCTCCACAGCAACAGTTTCAACGGCAACCTCGACGGCAGCGGTTTCGACTTCAACGGTTTCGACGGTGGTAGTTTCGGTAATAGTTTCAACGGCAATTGTCTCAGCGACGACAGTCTCGACAGCGACAGTCTCAACCTCCACAGCAGCAGTAGTCTCCGCACAAGCAGTCTCCTCTCCAGCAACGGTCTCAACGGCAACCTCAACGGCAGCGGTTTCGACTTCAACTACCTTAACGGTGGTGGTTTCGGTAACAGTTTCAACGGCAACAGTCTCAACGGCGACAGTCTCAACGGCGACAGTCTCGACGGCAACAGTCTCAGCCTCCACAGCGGCAGTCTCCGCGCAAGCAGTCTCCTCCACAGCAACTGTTTCAACAGCAACCTCAACGACAGCAGTTTCGGCGGTCTCGACGGTGGTGGTCTCGGTAACAATTTCAACAGCAACAGTCTCAACGGCAACAGTCTCAACGGCAACAGTCTCAACAGCGACAGTCTCAACTTCCACAGCGGTAGTCTCCACACAAGCAGTCTCCTCCACAGCAGCGGTCTCAACGACAACCTCAACGGCAGCAGTCTCAACAACAACTTCGGAGGTGGTCTCGACAGTAACTGACTCAGTAGCAATTGCAGCATCGGTGGGAATGGCCGCAGATTCAGTCACGATCTCAGTGTAACTGCGTGGGGCGTCTTCCTTGGAAGTAGCGTCATACAGAGCAGCAGCGCCACCAAGAACGGCAGCAGAAACAGCAGCAATTGTGATAATTTCAGCGGTTGAGTCGGCATTGGCTTCTTTGGTTTCAACAGTAACAGCCTCAACAGCAATAGCTTCTGCAGTAACGGTTTCAACGACAGCAGTTTCCACTTCGACGGTCTCGACGGTGGTAGTCTCGGCAACAGTTTCAACAGCAACCGTCTCAACGGCGACAGTCTCGACGGCAATGGCCTCAACCTCCACAGCGGCAGTCTCCGCACAAGCAGTCTCCTCCACAGCAACAGTTTCAACGGCAACCTCGACGGCAGCGGTTTCGACTTCAACGGTTTCGACGGTGGTAGTTTCGGTAATAGTTTCAACGGCAATTGTCTCAGCGACGACAGTCTCGACAGCGACAGTCTCAACCTCCACAGCAGCAGTAGTCTCCGCACAAGCAGTCTCCTCTCCAGCAACGGTCTCAACGGCAACCTCAACGGCAGCGGTTTCGACTTCAACTACCTTAACGGTGGTGGTTTCGGTAACAGTTTCAACGGCAACAGTCTCAACGGCGACAGTCTCAACGGCGACAGTCTCGACGGCAACAGTCTCAGCCTCCACAGCGGCAGTCTCCGCGCAAGCAGTCTCCTCCACAGCAACTGTTTCAACAGCAACCTCAACGACAGCAGTTTCGGCGGTCTCGACGGTGGTGGTCTCGGTAACAATTTCAACAGCAACAGTCTCAACGGCAACAGTCTCAACGGCAACAGTCTCAACAGCGACAGTCTCAACTTCCACAGCGGTAGTCTCCACACAAGCAGTCTCCTCCACAGCAGCGGTCTCAACGACAACCTCAACGGCAGCAGTCTCAACAACAACTTCGGAGGTGGTCTCGACAGTAACTGACTCAGTAGCAATTGCAGCATCGGTGGGAATGGCCGCAGATTCAGTCACGATCTCAGTGTAACTGCGTGGGGCGTCTTCCTTGGAAGTAGCGTCATACAGAGCAGCAGCGCCACCAAGAACGGCAGCAGAAACAGCAGCAATTGTGATAATTTCAGCGGTTGAGTCGGCATTGGCTTCTTTGGTTTCAACAGTAACAGCCTCAACAGCAACAGTAACGCTTTCAACGGCAGCAGTTTCCACTTCGACGGTCTGGACGGTGGTTTCCGTTATAGTTTCAACGGCGACAGTCTCAACAGCGACAGTCTCGACTGCGATGGTTTCAACAGCAACAGTCTCCACTTCAGCCGTCTCGACAGCGACAGTTTCACAGGTGGCAGCCTCAACAGCAACGGTCTGAACTTCGACGGTCTCAACAACAGCGGCCTCCACAGTGATAGTCTCAACGTTGGTTGTCTCGACAGCAACGGTCTCAGTGGTTTCGACAGTGACGGTTTCCTCGGCGATAGTCTCCACGGCAACAGATTCAGAAATCTCACGAACAGCGACACCTTCAACAATCACAGCCTCAACTGAAGGCGTTTCGACAGCAGTCACTTCGCGAACGGTTTCAGTTGATTCCACGCTTGTGGTGGTGTAAGAGACAGCCTCGGTAGCCTCAGTGGACACGTTTGAGTTGATGATTTCGGTGACTGTGGATGTCTCAACGACATCTTCGTGGGATTGCAGCTGAGCGGCGGCGTACTGCTCAGCAGTGATAGTTTCAACAACTACGGTTTCTTCAACAATGACGGTTTCTTCCACAATGTCAGCAGCTTCGAGAACGGAGATGGTTTCAATAACTTCAGTGACAACAGTTTCCTCGACAATGGTCTCTTCAACCACGGCGGCATCTGCAACTTCAATAATCTCAGTGGTCGATTCCGTAGATGCAACGACAGTCTCCTGAGCAACGGCATTGACTGAAAAAACAGCGAAAGTTAGAAGTTGTTTGGAGAAAGGATTACAGGCAGGGGTATACCTTCAGGAGTGTCGACAACAACTGCACAAACGTCCTTGTCAGCAGTTACTTCAACGACAACAGCAACAGTTTCGGTTTCTGTGGTTTCAATCACAACTTCGGAACTTTCGGTGCTGACAACAACCGCAGCGGCAGCAGTGTCTGCTTCGACGGAAGTCTCGGTGGTCTCCACAACAACTTCTTCAGTGACAACAGTGGTTACAGTAGTTGCAGCTTCTTCGACAGTGCTGACAGTCACAGATTCCACAGTAGTTTCTTCCTGTGCACAGTCTGCAGGGGTTTCGGTGGTAGCAGTCGCGCCAAGAAGGACAGCGGCACCTCCGATGGCGGCAACAGCAGAAACGATTGCGGTTTCAGCGACTGAAGTTGGCTGAGTCTCCTTGACTGCACTTTCCTCAACAGTGGTGATGGTGGCAGTTTCAGTTATAATTGTAGTGCTTTCAGATGAGACTGCTGGGGCTGAGGCACTGCTGTCCACGATAACGTATTCGGTTTCCGTGATGTCCGCATTTTCCGTGACGATGGTTTCCTTTGTGGTTGCAGTAGTTTCTTCAACAACAACAACGGTTTCTGTCACGATTGTCTCGCTGGCAGTGATATTGTCTCCAACGACGACGACATCTTCCATGCAAGTTTCGGCGACTGAGGCGACTACAGGAACGACTTCAACGTCCTGCGCGACAATGACGATTTCAGAAACCTCCTTGGTTGAAGCCTCGGTAACGGCACTTGGAGCCTCCTCAGAAACGACAGTGACCTCTACAGACTCCACTTCCTGCACAACAGTCTCTGTAGAAACGACAGTGACTTCCACAGACTCCACCTCTTGCACGACAGTCTCGGTAACAACTGATTCCTGCACAGTCGACTGCTCTTCCACCTCAGTGACCACACCAACAGTATCAGCAGACTCCACAGTCGTCACGGTGACAACTTCGACAGTGACTGAACTCTCAATTTCGGCAGCCTCAACCAACTGGACCTCAGTTTCGGTAATTTCAACGGCGCTTGAAGGAATAACGTTCTCTGCCACCACAGTTTCCTCAACTACAACAGCATCAACACACTTTGGAGCTTCAGCAGCAGCGACTTCGATTTCTTCGACGACAACAATATCTGAACCGCTGACTTCGACAGTTTCAACAGTTTCGACGACAACGACAGCTTCGGCCACTTCACAAGATTCCGGAGCGACTTCGCGAGTTTCCACAGACTCAGTAATAACAGTCTCAGTTGAAGAAGTAACAGTGTCAACAGTGACTTCTGTGACGGACACTTCAGGTGCCGCAGCCTCCTCAATGGAGGTTTCGATTACAATCTCTTCGGTAACAATCGTTGCTTCCTTGGATTCAACAGCCACGACTTCCACAGCTGCCTCTTCGACTTTTTCGGTGGCAACCTCGACAGTGACGGTTTCAACGACGACTTCGGATTCGGGAGTTGTCACAACAACAACCTCTGCTGGGGACTCGGCAGAACTTTCTGAAATAGACGCGGCAACAATAGCCACGGTTGCGGCAGCGGCCGCAGCGATGGCGGGGGCAGCGGCGTATTGAGTCTCGTGCGTCTCAGTCTGGATGACCTCCTTTTCGGTGACCGTCTCAGTGATCGTTTCCACACTTTCAGAAATGACTTCAGTCGTTTCCACCTGGACAGCTTCAGTGGCAGCTATAACCTCCGACGCTCCATACTGGCTGACTGCCCCGTAAGAGGAAGTGGCATCGGCAACAGATACTTCAGCCTCAGTGGCGACAATGACCTCCGACGCTCCAGACTGGTCCACCGCCGCGTAAGATGAAGCGGCGTCGGCAACTGACACTTCAGTGGCAACAATGACCTCAGACGCTCCAGACTGGCTAACTTCCGCATAAGAGGAACCAGCATCCGCAACTGACGCCTCAGCGGCTGCGGCAACAACTTCAACAGACGCAGCAACTTCCTCATGTTCATCTACTTCGCGTCCTTCAACAATCTTTTTGTCTTTGCGAACGGTTGTCACTTCTTGGGTATCCAAGACAGTAATTGTCTTGACCACTTTTCTCTTGCGGGCAGCGGCATGGGCAGCGACGTTTCTTACAATCGCAGCAGTGACAATGTCGCGTGAGGCAACATCCTTGAAACAAAAGTCAAAAGAAAGCAAGCTAATCGGGAAAGGCTGTTAGCTTTGCTAGCATATAAAAAAAAGGGGGGGAAAGTAAATGCATTCTCTACCTCAAGTTGACGTGAACGGCAGCAGCAAGAGCCTGCTCAGTCGCGAGGTCAGTGACAACCTGCTGTTCTCCAATAAGGAGTTCTTCGAGAGTTTTGTTGATGTGGAGCATTTCGGCAATATCGAGAAGGCCGGCAATTTCGATCTCATTCTCGGACAGGTTGATTTTCTCGAGCATTGTGTTTTTGCGCAGAGCCTGGTTTGACAATTTTTTTAAGGGCAAGGTGTATTATAAATCGACAAGCCTTGTGTTACCTGGGAGATGAGCACAATGTCCTCGGTGGTCAGCTGGGCACCACTCAGGTCCAGAGCCACAAAATCAGCGTTGCTGGCAATGTCGTTTGCGAGAGCGACAACGTCGAGTTCCTGCTCCTGCGTGACAGTCTCGGGGTCCTCCTCGATAATGTCCTCCTCCACCTCAATCTGCACGTCCTTTGATGTAACGACCTGACGGGTCTCGGTAATAGTCGTCTCCGTGATGACTTCGCCATTTTCACCGACAGTTGTAACTTCGGATGTTTGGATAATTGGCTAAATTTGGACGCAATAAAAAAAAAAGAAATTGGGTAAGTGTCTAAGGGGCAGAGATAAATTCAAACCCTGTGGGCCTGTCGAGCAGTTTACTCACGTCTTTTGCTGTGCTCTTTCCTGGAGCATTCTTCAATTCGGCCGTGGCCTCGGACACGGCAGCGTGAAGCTTTGTCTCCACTGATTCAACGTTCTAAATTGGATAGGATTTTAGGCAATTTGGAAACTGTGATAACGCCAGAGCCGGGATCGACACATCGGAAGCCGCATTCGCAGCAGAAGAGCCTGGGAGAAGGTTTGCCGATGCCTGGCTGTGCATGTACGGCGCCAGAGGGACGAGGGTGGGAGAGGGGGGGCAGCGGGAGACGGGGTCTGACTTGGGGACTCACATCACTCATTTCAGCAGAGATTCTGAAATTCCAAAAAATTGTTGCGAAAAATGAAAAAACCAAAAATCAAGTGTGCCGCATCGGACAAACCCCCTTCAACGCAGAAGTGACACGCGTTGGTTTCGTCCGAAAAAGACTGGAACCACCTCCGTCTACCGACACCCACTGCTCCTGTGCTGGTACTAAATCCCGCAGTGAACCAGTACAGGCTGCTGGTTTCGAATCTGTTTCGTAATTTATCGCAATTGCAATGACTATTGTTTCACGTCGTTTATTCCTCATTTTCAAACCTTTTTACAAAATATATTTCCCTTCAAACTTGTAGCAGCACCCTGTGCTCATCCACTCCGAGGTACGATGTGACACGGACATACATCGGCATCCACCGTTACTTTCGCAGACTGTTTGCATGCACGCGACTAATGCCCTCTTCTGAGCAGGTACTTGCACGAGGCTGTTGGGAGTAACAACAAGAGGTTAGCTTTTGTTTTGGCAGTGGATTATTTGGGGGTGACAATCGCTGAAGCTTCTTTGTTCAAAAAGAACACCAGCAAATCTCGCAGCGACCAAGTCCCGCGGGCACAGGATGCATTCACACGCTAGCTCCACTGTAGTCTCGCATCAGAGCGACGAGACTCTTGCTGCAGGTATGGATGGAATTGGAGTGGAATGCGACAATGAGTCATAATGACTAATCCAGTCTTTTTAATCCTGCGCACGCATCACCCCAACGCTGTCACTGCCTGTCAACGCAGCGTCTCTTCTCGACCCTCTCGGCGCATCAACGAAGCCCGTCAATGCCACGCACATGCACGCTCTGACAACGCACATTTCTCTGCTCCAGAACCACATATTGTCACTCACCCATCAACTGACTCAATTCAAGCTGGACATGAATGAGCTAAAGCTGCAGGCTGAACATCTTCAGAACGAAAACGAACTCCTTCGTGAAGAAAATGAGACCCTCAAGTTCATGCAGTCCATATCAACAACCCCAACCGCTGAAACCAATGTCCCGAAGGATGACGATGGAAACCGGAACAATCCGAATCAGGAAAATCTCCCAGCTCCCGCAAAAACGCTGGCCCAAGAGCTTGACAATGACAAACCCATTCATGTTGAGCCAAACCAACCACCACCACCAGCAACCACCCGATATCGAACAACTTCATCGAAGCGAGCCGTTTTCAAAGAAAAGGTTCAGAGTTTATTGGATGCTGCCGACGAAGCTCACCAAGAACATCGCTCAATGTCTGAGGAAGTTCGCGCGTTTCAAAGCTACATAACGAAAATTATAAGCTCAGCCTCCTCCTCCTCACATCCTGTTCCTTCCGTTGACATTCCAATTCCATCAGAAGCATCAAAAATAATGTCACCCACCGTGACACCTCAAACATTCCTCCAGGTTATGGCTTCGACGGATCCAGCTGCACTGGAAGAGATAGGCATCGTGCAGCCCACTTCAAAACGGCGCAATAATCGGGGGATTACCAGCAAGGCGGAGGTTAGCAGTACGGTAGGTCCTGATTCAGCGCCACACCAGATGGAAATCTTACCGACCCCTTCACCCGTGGAGCCGACATGGACGTTTCCCAAAAGACTATTTTATTGAAGACGATCAAGCAGGGAAAAAAGAATATTTAAAAGGGGGCAAAGAATAAAAAAAAACCAAATAGACAACATCACAGTCGCAACCTTGCATCCCGATCTCCGAAATGATTGAATTCCACGTGCCAGCCCATCTCAACCATTTTCTCATTCAACTCGGTAAAGGTCGCATCCACCAACCCAGCGGTATCCTCCACAGCCAACTGAAAATCTTTCTGCAAATCTTCAAAACTCTGCCGAGTTTCGATCCCAGCACTTGCTTCAGACTCAATTCTCCGCCGAAACAGCACCCTTGCCAGACACGTGTGATAAAACGCGCGGAAATGGTCCACAGAACCGCTGTCCTCCAGAAACCACAAACAAACCAGAGCCCGGTGATCCAAAACCGCTGGTACTTCATATGTCATTGGTCCAACTTGAGAAGCGGCTTTGTTTGTCCAAGGGAGCCGTTTCACAATTTCATGGGTCATGCGCGCAAAGAAACCGAGGCTGTCAGACACCCAACGAGTCAAGAAACCGGGCATGGCTGTACTGCCGTTTTTGGATGGTTTCGCTGCCATTCCACGTTTTTGGGAAAGGAGGATACGGTACGGCCCCAATTTTCCCGCCTGTTTGTCCAGCATATGAGATAGCGTCTCCACTCTCACTCGCGCCATGTGTTTACTCATTTTCGGCTCAAGCGCCAGATTGACACCCAGTTTGCTCCGATATGTATGAATAAACGATTCGAGTTGAGATACTTGTTGAAGCGGTGTAATTTCGGAATCCAGCATTTGTTTCAAATCCGGGAGCATTGGTTTGGTGTGTTTGGAGATGGCATCTGCTTGAGACGATACAAGGCTTTCGGCAAACCGAGTGAGTGCTAGTTCCCCTCGTTCAACGTTCAGAGAACGCGTAACCACGACATGGTTCGATTGATAGCAACAATACATATTGAATGCACTCAAGGGTAAAAAAATGTTGAGTAGAGTGAATGGATCCGAGTATCCAATGAAATACGAAACGCCGATGCCGACAACTGTTCCCAATAATCCAGCCATCGTACTTTGTGCCCCCGACTTGGCCGTGACATCACCCAAATTGTCAGAAAGAGTGAAACCCCGATGGATTGCGGCGCGAGAAGCGCTAGAAGCGAGCCAGCCAATATTTTTACCAATATTACTGATGGATGCGATGGGAACGAATAAATGCGGCAATAGCGGAGTCAAAAGCTCTAAAAGGGTGGATAACTGAATCAGACCAGCTGATAGGAAGCGAAAGCGTTTCGGCTGGTCATCAAATTTTGTAGCGACGGAGCCGGCATAGAGAACTCCTCCCAACAATCCGAAGCCATCTTTAATAATCCAATTTGTTGTTGCAGCAAGACCCGCTGAGGCGGCAGCACCTAGGCCGAGGGCACTGTTTTTCCAAATACGTCAGAATCAAAAATCAAGCTCGAAAGGGAGAAATCAAAACGTACTGCAAGAGCGCCTGAGTAGAGAGGGTACCCGTCACAGTACCAGAGACTGAATGCATAAACTGCCAAACAGTGTATTTAAAATAGTCCGCCGTGACCGAGCTAGGGAATCCTTTCGGAAGAAACATGACCATGAGCTGGTCACGCAGAGCAAAGATGAGATGTGCAGTGGCGTTTCCGCCTGTATTAGATCGACTTGTCGAATCATTTTGCGAGATATCGTGGTTTGAGTTTGAGGTAGATACGAGCCAGCGGGAAGAACCAATGCTCGATTGAGACGCTGCCGATGGATTTCCGTTACTTTCTGATGCCTTGCTCGATGGGGAAGAGTTTTCAGCGGAGGGAAGGGCCGTTGTTGTGATGGTCGTCCACCTCACGCTCTCTCCCTTGCACACGCGTTGGCTGATGACGCGAGTGGCGGCTGCTGTCGACGAGCGCCTCACAGCCTCGGGCCACTTTCCTCGCAGCTGGCATGCGTCCATCCGCATCACTCCGACGCGGAATGCAGACATGGGATGAATTGCTCGTAACTTTGACTGGTTATATTTATTTTACGAGTGATCACCTCCCTCGTAAAGCAACACTTAAAAAATGTTTTCCAAACTCTTTCGTCGCAAGAGAGACGTCAGCGATCGAGCATTGGATGATGTCCCACCCAACGTGACAGCAGCCAAGACCAAGATCGTTTCCACTACCACCACTACCACCACCACTGCATCCGCAGCATCCCCACGCGTTGGAGTGCCCCTGCCGAAACCTGCTTCCTCAAGTGTCTCCACAGCACCTGATGCCCACGTAGTCACTACTGCTCGCTGTCTTCGTGTGCCAATGACCTTTTGGCTGATCGGATACTCGACGCTCTCCATGCTACCAAAGGTACCGCGTCTACACATATTATTAGTATGACAGATAACAAATTGAGTTTTGACACTGTGACATAAGGCCATTGGCAACGATGCCCTCCTTGCCAGATACGTTCCTGGCCCTGTCGTTGTTGGGCTCGGAAGGGGTGAACTTGCCTTTGAGCCGTTGTTTGTCCTGTCTGGTCTTGCTGCGGGAACTCAACTCGCAGCGGTGATCCCGGAAGGTGATCACATTTTTCCCACACATCCGGACATTTTGTTGCTTACCTGTCGCAACCATCTGTTTAGGGAAGGACATTCCTGACAGGTGGACGCTGATCAAGTTCTGGACTTCGAAAGTAAGTCGCAATTATATCCCCCAAACGTGATATTTTTGATGTCCAAACGAGCATTCACAGGTTGGCGCTGTTCTTCCTGCTGTGGGATCGCTCCTCTTCTCCCTCGCTATTTCTGTGTTCCGCGGGGACCGAGGCATTGAGCAGAGTGCCATCCGAAAGGCCAATCTGTTTGCAGTGTTGACCGATTGCGTTTTCTACCTGGCTGCTCCATTGTATGTTTATACTTCTGTGCTCATCTCATTCTAGTTTCTGAAAGTCCGCAACCATTTACAGTGCCTTCAAAGCCCTGCGTACTTCCGACCGAGGTGCGGCCCCACGTCTGGCAATCGGAACATCAATCATCGCAGGTGTCCTTTCCTTCATTGGTTCCACCAGACTTGGTCTTCGTCCATCCGTTGTCACATCCAAAGCCGTTCCTTTTGCTTTTGCCTTGTCTCCTGCAAGAAACAGTTTTGTATCGTCGATTCCTCTCCGCTTCCCAGCCTTCTTTGCGGGTCTTGCGCTTGCTGCTGAGCGACAACGAAGTGACAAGGGACGTGGTCCCTCCGTCACGAATCAAGTTGTTGGAGCAGTTGCGAGTGCAGTGATTTGGTCTGCACTTTTGTTTATCCCTCCTGGATTCGGCGAGCCGCAGTTTATCCAACTGTTTAACGCGTTTCGTTACCCAGTTGAGTACAGCTTGATGTTTTTATTTTACAGTTGACTTGGCAGTCTGAATTTTTCCAAACACCTCAGGCAGCCGCTCTCGCCACATACCTTGCACTTCGCCCAATTATTGCCGTTCCAAAAGAAGAATCCCTGACCTCCCCATGGCGCGTGAAGCTCCACGCCGTTCTCACTCACCCAACTACCGAAGCAATCAGCACAGTCATTACAACCGCCGAAGCTGTCCACCGTGAAGTCATTACCTTTGTTTTCTATGCTGCCCGCCAGGCCGGAATTATTGACCGAATTTCACTGACTGCCGGCGAGTTGACTGATGTTAAAGTGGTTGGAGTATACGCGGTGGTGGTTTTGGTGAGTTTGGGTGTTGGTGTTGCCGTGCATCGTATTTTGCAGACGCCTGCCCTGAAGCAAGTGAAGGAATGGTTTGAGGCAAAGAGGGATAAATTGCGTTGAATCCTTGTCGTTTGGCAGTTCGTTCTTTGTTTTCCCCGTTTGTGGCTTATTTCTGATGTGTTCTCATGGAGTTTTGACAATACATGCCTTGAACCACTGAAAGTGAGGCCTCGATTATTGTGACCATGCTTTGAACGGACGCGATGGAGCAAAGCCTGGAAACGACTCAGGTCATTGAGATCGCTGTATGATGGCTTAAACACCGCTATGCCGTGCCAGCAACTGCTAGCTGTGATGATCAAACTCCACTCGCTGGTTAGTTCACCGCATTCGTATCGCTGCTGATCGTGTCAGCCGTTTGGCGAGTATCTGTCCACCTTGAATAAAACGGGCCGTCAAAAAAAGGCAAAAAATCCACTCCAAGTACGTGCACGACCTCTCCCCTGTTTGACCCGCTCTGCAAACTGTCGCTTCCAGCACCTACTCCTCTGCTTCCGCCGAGGCTCGCTGCCGTCTTTGCGAGGAGGGAAGAGGCTGTGCGACTCAGTTTGCGTCCCATCTCGTGCAATCCGCGGCAACTATCCTCGACAGCACCATCGGCCAATGCAGACGGTCACATCCATATCGAAATACTCATGCGCCATCATCATCACTATCATATCCATTCCCGCATACGATCTCGGACCTGACTGAACACTCGGAGCTAACGCAGATCCACTTTTTATTTAAACTCTCATCCCTTCGGGAAAAAAAAAACAGTGTCTATCGGAAACCCCTTCGAAACCGTCCACGTTGCTGGCGCTGCCATTCCCCGTTACAGGGTATGAATTTTTCACATGTTCTTTTCTTTTCCATGTTTTTTTTTTTGTCTTAACATACGCTTACACAGGTCGCAGCCGGTGTTTTCGCCACCTTCTTTGGACTCTACGTTGCCAACAAAACATACAAGTCCTTCCAGCCAAGAGCCGCGATCGAATTTGGATCCAAGGAGGAGGAAAACTACGTCAAACGTTACATTCACCACCACCACCAGGAAGCCCACAGCAAGCCTGCTTTCATTCGTGAGACCTACCAGGGTCCTTCTGGACAGCTCTAAACAAGAAATGTGAACGGATCGTTTCTCTCATGGGCTTGCGATGGAAGAAGCCGGGATTGACAAAGTTGCAATGCTGAATAAAAAGCACGAAGTTGAACGAAATCACCTCGCAACTTAATATGGATGCTCTGGCAAGAGCATAATGTGTGTACCACTTCTGATTGTAGCATGTGTGTTCGGAACCTTGAATGATGGCAATTTGTTCAGCAGAATGCAACATAAATTGTCGCACGTCCCATTGCCAAACATGGGTGTGCGCCAGTGTGCGCTAACATACACGACTGCTTGAAATTATAAATGGATTTTATTACTGAGATGGGCCTGTACAAAAGCAATTCGCGCTTACGATCTTGGACCTGACTGGACACCAGCAGCTAACGCAGATCCACTTTCATTTAAACTCTCATCCCTCGAAAAAAAACAGTGTCTATCAAGCAAAATAGCACCAGTTTCTTCATGACTCTCACACAAACAAACAGAATAAAAAACAGTAAAACAGTAGATCAGGCAAGCCATTCACCCCAAGAAAGCGCGCTCTCAAACTTGCTTCTTCCCCCAGCAACGTACTCAGCAATCGCGTCAGACAACACAACAGCCCCGCGCGGCTCGTTCACAATCCCGACACCCAAGTCCACAGTTGCACGTCGCAGCAGATACCCGGCATCGTCCACGCTCTTTGCGCGCTGGCCGTGCAACGCAAAAACAACGCTAATGTCGTTCTCCTTGAAGATGGAAAGGGCTGTCTTGCGGTCGATGAGGTTTTGAACTCCCGCTGCGCCCTCAAACAGCACCGCACTCGCACCACATACACTTTCAACAATGCCACGAGTGCGTTCACTGTCAGTCGTGATGGTGTAACCCACACTAGATAGCCTGCTGGCAACATGTTTCAAAACATCTGGATCTGTGCTGGCATCACCAGAGAGCAAGACAGACGACCCAGCTTTTGGTGGCAATGCCTTGAAGTTGGTGTGGTTCGAAAGCAGAGCTGTGAAGTACGCCTCAGAAAGGTCTCGTCCGAAACAAGCAACTTCCCCAGTGGAACCCATTTCAACGCCAAGAACTGGATCTGCTCCAGCCAACCGCGTCCATGAGAAAATGGGTGCCTTTACGGCTTTGTACGGGCGCTTGAGAAGCATTGCATCTTGGGCAGGAACCAAATGGGAAAAGGGAGCTTTCGTGATTGCGCGTGCAGCGATTTCCACGAAGTTGATGTCAAGTGCTTTGGAAATGAACGGAAGCGACCGAGAAGCACGGAGATTACATTCAATCACTTTCAGACTGAATTCAGTAGTTGGGCCTTCATTCACATGAGGGCGCGTCAGGATCAGTTGCATGTTGTAAGGTCCAGTGATGCTGAAGGCTTTGGCCACCTTCTCGGCAACCACTTTAACGGCATTCACAATCTCAGGAGTTACTCCACGGACTCCTACTCCTCCCACTCCTTCGCCCTTCTCGCCTTCATACACTGGTGGAATGACCAGGGTGGCATCTCCAGAATGCACTCCAGCGTCTTCAATGTGCTGAGAAACTGCGTACACAAGCAATTCGCCGTCATTTGCAACACAGTCGACATCAAGCTCCTGAGACCCTTGAATGAACTTGGTAACGACTACAGGATGGTCAGGGGAAACATCGCTGGCAAGCGTCAAAAAGTTGATCAACGTGGACTCGTCATGAGCCACGTTCATGGCAGCTCCGGATAAAACATACGACGGGCGGACAAGAACAGGGTACCCGACATTATCAGCAAATTGAAGTGCATCTTCGACACTGGAAAGCTCTTTCCAGGCAGGCTGGTCGACACCAATAGAATCCAAAACGCGGGAGAACTTTTCTCGGTCTTCTGCTCGATCCACGTCAACAGGGCTTGTACCAAGAACATTCACTCCGCGCTGATGAAGGGGAAGGGCAATATTCTGAGGCAACTGGCCGCCCATAGAGACGATTACACCGCTTGAGTTCTCCAGCTCGTAAATGTCCAACACTCGCTCCAAACCCAGCTCTTCAAAGTAAAGGCGATCACACTCATCAAAGTCAGTTGAGACAGTTTCTGGGTTGTAGTTAACCATGATTGTCTTCTTGTTGGCATCACGCAATGCCCGAATGGCACCGACAGCCGATGAATCGAATTCAACACTTGATCCGATACGGTAGACACCCGAACCAAGAACCATTACTCCATTATCATTGAAATGGACGTCATGCGTCGAAGCATTGTACGTCGTGTAGAGGTAATTTGTGTCGGCAGGGAACTCAGCAGCTAAAGTGTCGATCCGTTTCACAAATGGAGTAATACCCGCACTTTTGCGGTGTGCACGGACAGTTGGTTCGCTTGTTCCGGTTAAAAGACCAATTTGAGAGTCCGAGTAACCAAGCTTCTTGCATTTATGCAAAAGTGCCGTTGGAATAAAAGATGCGTCATTGCCCGATTTCTTCAGCTTCTTCAGCTCGATTTGGGCCTGGACTATGTTATCGAGCTTGTGCAGGAACCAGCGGTCAATCTTGGTCAGGTCGTGGATTTTGTCGACGCTGTATCCTTTTTCAAACATCGCTTCTCCAACAGCAAACAGCCTTCGGTCAGTAGGCACAGAGAGTGCGTTGTCAAGATCCGAAAAGGGTAAAGCCTGAAATCCGCCCAACGAAGGGTCAACCATTCGAACAGCCTGATTCGAAAAAAAATGATTGGATCAGAGGCTCATTCACACATGCGAGGAAAAAGCACAAAAAATGAGTTATCTTAACCTTCTGCAAAGCCTCTTCGAAAGTACGACCAATTGCCATAACTTCTCCAACACTCTTCATGGATGATCCAATCTCACGACCGACATGAGCAAACTTTGCTAAGTCCCATCTAGGAATTTTGACGACCACGTAGTCCAGACTTGGTTCAAAGTTGGCGGTTGTAGACTTGGTGACAGCATTCCTCAATTCTGGAAGACTACTTCCCATTGCAATTTTTGCAGCGACAAATGCAAGCGGATAACCTGTGGCCTTGGAAGCCAATGCGCTTGAGCGGGACAAACGAGCGTTGACTTCGATGACAGCATACTCGAGGCTGTATGGGTTCAAGGCGTATTGAACATTGCATTCTCCAACGACACCCAGATGCCTCACAATCTTGATAGCGGCGCTGCGAAGCATGTGATACTCTTCATCGTTCAATGTTTGGCTGGGTGCAACCACGATGCTGTCTCCGGTGTGGATGCCAAGTGGATCAAAGTTTTCCATGTTGCAGACGGTCACGCAATTATCCAAGGCGTCTCGCACGACTTCGTATTCAACTTCTTTCCACCCTTTCATACTCCTTTCAACAAGAATTTGCGGGCTTAAATTGAGCGATTGAGTTGCGAGACGGCGAAGTTCGTCTGCATTGTCGGCGAATCCGGAACCCAGACCTCCTAGAGCGAAAGCACTTCGGATAATGACGGGAAACTTGATTTTTTCGGCGGCAGCAATGGCGTCTTCAACATTGTCGACCGCAACTGATTCAGCTACAGGGATATCAATTTCTGAAAATGTGGTTGGCTGATCAGCGACGTACACGCATAGTATTCACATGCAGTCCCACCTTTCAAAGCCTTTGCAAACAAATCTCGATCTTCCGTTAGCTCCAAGGTACGAATAGGTGTTCCCAAAACTCGAACTCCCCATTTTTTCAAAGCTCCACTTTTCTCCAAAGCAATACCACAGTTGAGCGCACTTTGGCCTCCAAAGGTGAGCAAAATACCATCGGGACGTTCTCTCTCGATAACGAACTCGATGTACTCAGGGTTGATTGGCAAAAAGTACACCTTGTTAGCAAGTCCCTTTGACGTTTGGACAGTAGCAATGTTGGGATTGATGAGAATTGTGTCAACATTTTCTTCTTTAAGCGCCTTGATGGCCTGAGATCCTGTTAAGACGTGTAAGACGTGATTAGTTGCAAGAAGAGGTAGATAAGATCTACGCTGCCAACGTACCAGAGTAGTCAAACTCTCCAGCTTGACCAATCGAGAGACCACCGGAGCCGACAATCAGAACCTTTTTTGCCAGGGGTTCTTTCTTGGGAATGGGGTCCGACGCAGTTGTGAAGCCGGCCGCTCGGTGCATTCGGAGCGCGTTTACGACCGGTGCCAGCGGTTTGGTTGAACTCAGGTGAGGCAACCTGGTAGAGACGGAACCGATGATGGTGGCAGCGCTCGTTGACAGAGCCCGGAATCGCGTGGGAGACATGCGACCAAGCATTACTTGGAAATTTTTCATTCTTTTTTTTCTGGTTTTTCGTTTCGATCAGCGACTTGTTTTTGGATAGCTTGTCTGGATTCAGATGGCAGATGTCTTGTAAATCTGTTGGCGGAGAACACAAATGAAAGCGGGGTTAGACATGCACTCTTCTGCTGCAACTGGTGGCCATCATACCTGTTCGGAGATGTAATCGGAGGAGACCTTTTCGAAGCTGTGGCGATACATAAAAGGGCGTGCAGCAAGAACTTGAGGGGATTGGCTGTCTGGCACTCTGAGAGGGAGCGTGACAAGCTGGATTCGGAGCAGGTTTTTTACTTGACATGGATGGCGGATGTTCCCTTTTTATACTTTTTTTTTTTCTTCACCGACGTCAAGCCCATTTTGCGATGACATCACACAAGATAAGACAAAAACAGAAAAGTCCGAATTATTTATCATGTGAAGATTATCATAAATATTGTGAATATTATTGTGAATATTACTAGTCAGCTGTTTTATGGGTACGTCAATGCAATTCGCTCCACCGCTACATTTCCTCAAACGACGACACCAGTCCGCACGATTCGCAAGTCTGTTCGAACCGACCTCCGCCGCAGTCCTCCTTCTCCCCAAACTCATGCACATGCACTTTTTCAACGCGTCTCCACGAGCTTGTCAGCGTCTTTTTTCGCAGCTCCACCTGCCTTGGGTTTCAGAAAACATGCCGCGGAATACAAAAAAAAAAATGAAATAAAAGTCCGCACCAGCTTTGTTTCAAACTTTTTACGCTTCCTTCCGCTCTTTTCGTCTTCCCTTTTCGCGAATTCTTGATCCAGTTTCTCCAACGACCCCCATTTCTCAATGGCGAATGCTTCCACCTTTATGCCAAATGGTCAGAAGAAAGGGTCGCAGAAAAAAAAAAAGAATACACGACACACATACATGCATCTTCAAGTACAGCAGCATATTCGCATACGTGTCCTTGTGTGGATTTTTTTTGACCCAATGAGGTAGCCTCGCCTCGTCTCGCAGTTCGCTCTCAGTGAGAAGATAGTCCTGGCGACACTCTGTTTTCGTGAGAAGTGCATACTTGAGCGCCTGCGATTCGTCCATAACCGAGTCCTTGCATCGCCTGCATACCAGCACTTTGTAGTGTGTGTAAATGTCGTTGCACAAGTCAACACTGCTGCATTCTGCGTGGATGAGTGGTTAATACGTCAACTGGAAAGAGTGTGAACGTATGCCCACCATTGCATACAGCGTCTGGGGGAAATGACGGAACCACAGGCGCAGCAGTGAAGTCATTGGATGTATCGGCGCCAGCGCTATTCTGATTGTTCGATTCATCGTCACCCTGGTCCACGATGAAACCGCCTCGAGAGTCGTGCATTGTTGCCAGATTGTATTCGCAGTAGTTGAGGTTGATGCCTCTAACAGAGGCAGCTGTTCGTGCGCGTGGGTTTTGGTTTTTGCTAGACAAGGTAGATGCTGCACGGGCAGCCTCAGACGAAGCCGACTGTGGCTGAGACGATGCCAGGACAGTCCCCGTGCTGATGCTTGTGAGCGGCATGAGGCGCTCTTTCGCACGGAGCACAGTGGCAGCAATGGTAGCTACAGGCGCCGCCTGAGATGCAATTCGGTCCAGCGCTCGGCGTCGATCGTCGTTCATCAAATCGATATTTTTGTTTGCAACTGCTTGCGCTCCCACTTTAAATCAACCAAAATAGTTCAATAAATCCGATGCGTGCCAATCGGAATGAGGGCACAGGCAACACAGTAGAGCATGTCGATCTGGGGTGCAAACTGAAGTTTGAAGGCATCCAGCCCGATTCAGCGTCAGACTTGCAGATGGTACGTCCGATACCCATGCTGTGCCCCATGTCGTCGCATTAACCCCCGTCTCACCTCTCCGCCGCATGCTTAGTATGCACATGCCTCCAAGTTTCCCTCTGGAGCACATGCACATCTGACTTCGTTGAAGCCCCAGCGGGCCTGGATGGTCCCCATCTACCAAAAGCACAGCCACAACCCGTCACTCTCGAATTCCATCTCAAACATGAACGGATCAATCGCTGCATCGAATACACTGTCGCTTTCTGGATTCACACTGTCCGGATGCCTTTCACTTGAAGCAACGGTGCATCAGTCGGTGCAGTCAACCCTCTCGCGGACATCGTCATTTACGCTTTCGACGCCTCCCCAGGCGCCACTGCACTGCGCTATTGAATCATTAACGTTGGTACTGTACTCGGGTGCATTTCCGGTCACAACACCGTCCATCCCACTTCAGTCCAACTGCAACTCAATCGATTGGAGTGACACCGACGCCATGGCCATCCATCTCCACAAGATTCCGTTTGGGCAAAGGGTGCTGGAAGTGGTATCTCGTCCATCAGTGGTGAAGAGGTAATAACTCAATCTCTGGTGTTCAAATGCGCCTGGGCTTTTTGATGACGTCGGACTTGGCACTTTTTTCGTGGTCAACAACTGAGGGATGGAGTGTCAACAGCGTCCCCACCCTCCCTCACATTTTCATACGATTTCCCTTCCTTGGATGCAGTTCTTGCTCCCCAATTTTTGCCAACTTCTGTTGTGAAACAACGCTTTTCTCCGTACCTGTCTCACGTTACACGCATGCTGTACCCCGCCTCACCTTTCTTCAATTTTGGCGCATCATTCATAATGCCTGCCTGCCTGAATCCGCCGACTCTTTCTGACCAAAACGTTCTTTTTGTTTCATACCAACCAGCAACGCCACGTTCCCATTCAAATTCAATCTATCGAAATACCATCCATCCACCATTGTGCATCAGGAACCCAATGCCGTGTCTGACCGTCTTCCTACTCATATACTGAGCGGAACATCCAACTTTTTGTTTGTCATCATGCGATACAGAACCGCGACACAGAACGAGTGGCGGTCGTATACCCAGGGTTGCGAGATATCTTTGCAACAGTTTCAATTCTGGAATCAAGAGCGAATGATTGACTCAGTCTACAGAATTCCTTATCAAGTAACAGAGAGTTGAGTTACATACATACACACGAATACTCGAAGTGACTGCTTCTCTGATTTTGCATTCATCCATCAATAGTCAAAGCACGGATCATCATGAAAAAATATGTGCCCATCAACTTGGAAAATATGACGGCAGATTCTTCCATGTTTCCCAAACATCCTACTTTCACGTTGGAAATCAGCGACTGGGATCCTCGAATACGCGTTATTGGAGCGAAATGCATCTGGTCCGAGGAAGTCCTTCACAATACCCGGCGCATAACAAGTCTTTTGCACGACATTCCAGACTCAAAGCGCGTGAACAGACTGAGTGATGACGAAAATTCCTGGATTCTCCATCAGCTTTTCAATGGTGCAGAAGAATCTTCGAAAAATCCCAAAAGCGGAAAGGGGAGCCATGACAACGGAGGGAACGACAGTCGAACGAGAGAAGTGTTTCGTCAAGAAGTCAAAATTGACCCGCATTTCCCACACTACACGCACAGTCAATATCGGCAGCCCGCAAAACCTCCCTTTCGCCATGAATTTGCAATTCCGATTCATGTTTTCCGCTGTGAAACTTCAAACTACAAGCGCAGCTGCAATAGTGATGACTCGTCAAACCCCTCTTTTTCAAGTACAGCAAGCAGCAGCAGTACGATTGTTGGCGTGAAGCACTCAGTGCGGGTTATTTTGGAGTTTAGTCCTGAGCCATTTGAGGTGGTGGTCCCTATTGAGTTTCACCCGGAAGTCCCAGTCCCACATATAGGCTATTACGGCGACCCCGCAATTGTTGGCGTTGATTTAAATGCGATAGATGTTTCGCCTCCTTCTTCGCTCTACTCGTCTGCATCAGTGTTGGGCCCTTCAATGTCAGAATACGGACGCAGCCTTTCGGATCAAACAAATTCTGCTCCTCCTTCACACCAAAATTCCAGTCTTCAATACTACCAGCAATATCAGCGCAAATCTCCTTTAAGGACGGGAAGTCCTCTTTCGCCGTCGGCAAGTCTACCAAACGTCGTACATCATAAACCATCCAGCATTCGCAGCCTGCCCACCCATCCAACAATACAACCGCCTTTTGCACCCGTGCCAGATCAGCAACCAACTCAAAGTCGATTCAAATCGCTTTTTTCATCAGGAAGTCTGTCACGCAGCACAAGGCGTGACTCGGATGCGTCTGTTGCAACACAGGATTCAAATTTCAACGGCGTTCATTCCCATCTTGGATCTTCCAACACTGGAGGAGGCCGCGGCAGTATACATGCAAGTTCCAACTCTCAGTCTGTACTCGGGTCTTTGCGACGTGGTGCAACAGGAAGCAGTGGCACAACAGCAGTTAATCCGCCGTCGCCACAACCGCCTCCAACTTCTCTTCCTTCTCCTTCAGCCATGAATTCATCCAGATCCGCGTCACCTCTTCCGCACGGACCATCCAATGTCCCCGGAACTGCGCACAAATCGACTTGGGGCGCAACCCTTATCTCGAACGCAGCATCCCGTTTCAGCCTTTTAAGTCTCAACACGCTCGGAAGCATGGGCGGGGGGCAAAACAATGACTCAACCAAACCGGACGACTTTGTCTTTGTCGGGACGGTGAATGACGGGTCAAAAAAGAAGGCCACCGATTCAAACCTTCTTGTGGGCTCTCCCGAGAATGATTTTTTCGCCAGCGTGCGGCCTGTGGCTTCGGGAGATGCATTGCGTCGAGTGAGTGGTGATGTGTCTGCGGCGTATTCACGCGATGCGCAGTCTTTGAAACAAGGGTCCATCCATATGGGGAACGACACGGCGTCGATTGCGAGTGACGATTTGAGCTTCCGGACGCGCAGTGACCGTCAACATATTGGCGACGTGTCATCGGTTGCATCAATTATGGAGGGCGTGGATGGAAGTGGCAGTCGGGTTCGGAGTGGTCTGAGTTTCAATTCAATCTCTGCGCCAGTCTCGACAGTGCAGTCTGTTCCTGTGGGAAAGTACGTTGTACTGATTGATAACTTTTGTGAAGTCGATCCTGCGTTTCCGGGAGTGTCTGCAAATGAGTACCTGGATTGCCGGCGAGGAGAGATTGTGACTGTTGTGTGAGTTGTTTTTATTTTATTACGCTTTAATTGCCAAGAGAGGCTCAACTGACACTTTACACGCTTTGCAGCGATGTTGGTGACTTTCCGGGTTTGCTGTGGTGCGAAAACGGTAAAACCAAAAAGAGCGGATTCATTGTGGATAAAAAGCTCAACTTGGCACGGATACATTGATGGGCCCCCATTCACTTCCTTCCCACGACCCTCGAACGCAGCTGCTGAATGATAGAATTTGGATTTTGTTTTTGTTTTTTGTTTGTCAAAGTAGTTTGTGTGTGTGTGTTTCATACACGGGCGCGTCACGCTCTCTGCCGCGTGGTCTGCGTCATTTGCATTTTCTTATCAGCGCACGTTTGTTTGCGATTGCGATACGGGCACTCATGACTCACACGGCATCACTTCTCAAAGTGCGTAAAATGTGCATATAAAAGTGATCCTGCCACAGAAGAGTCAAGCCAAAAACACACAAATTGCAAATGATCCACAACGAAAGCACAAAGGCAGTCGCCACGCGCGAGGCCATCCTGGCATCCACGGGACTGTTCCCGGGTCTTGACAAGGACCAGCTGGCTGCCATCGCACACGAAATGCAGCTGATGACCTTTGCCAAGGATCAGGTATCATTCAACGCGCTTCTTGTAGTACTTTACCCGGATGTTAATTCACCCTTCTTATCGTTTGATGCAGGCCATTGTCGCGGAGGGGGAACCCGCAGACCACCTCTACATTCTGACGAGTGGGAAAGCGGACGTCCTCAAGCGTGTCGATCTCGCAAGTGAATCAGTCCGGCTCATTTCTCTCGGTCCCGGCGAGTATCTCGGGGAAAGCATCGTGAGTGCTCGCTCTGGCTCTGATAAGTGGCGGGCTTTAAGATAACCTGAAAAATTGTTGCAAGCTTGACGGTGGCCTTATCAACGCAACAATTGTTGCAACGGTCGACGGAACGCAGGCACTCAGGCTCGACGCGGCCTCATTTAAAGTCATCCTTGACAATCATTCGGAAGTTGCGGCGTCTCTTTTGCGCGGGTAATACTTTGTGTGCCATTTATTTGTCCAATTTCGGCTCATCCTCCTCTTCATCTTCCCCCATCAGTCTTTCCAAAGAACTGCGCGCATTCCGCTCTGTCCTGACACGTACGCTGTCCATCACTGGAAAGTCCACCCCAGCTGCCACGTCCAATGTCATCCGCATGGCCGTTTTCGATTTCATGAAACACGAGAAGCAGTCATTCGAAGCCTGTGTCGATGCATTCAGCGAAAGTTTGGACGAAAACACGTCCTTTGAGGTGCAATACTTTGAAAGCAAGTTGGACACAAAAACAGTTAGACTTGCTGCTGGATGCCAAGTGGTTTGCATTTTCGTAAACGACACGGCAAATGCTGAGGTTCTCACGCATTTGGCCGCGCAAGGCGTGAAGCTGCTGACGTTGCGGTGCGCTGGCTTTGATATGGTGGATTTGAAGGCGGCGTCGGCTTTGGGGATTGCGGTCACACGAGTGCCCGCATACAGTCCATATGCCGTGGCAGAGTTTGCTGTCACATTGGCCTTGTCATTGAATCGAAAGATTGTTCCCGCAAGTGCCAGAGTCAGACAAGGAAACTTTTCGTTGGCTGGATTGGTTGGCTTTGACCTCTACGGGAAAACTGTCGGTGTCATTGGCACTGGAAAGGTAAACAAGCCGTTTTTGAGTTAACTTGTTCATCCGCGTCATTCATCGCGCTCATTCCCTTTCCCATTGTATCTCAGATTGGTCAATGCTTCATCAAGATTATGCTCGGATTTGGATGCAAAGTCCTCTGTTACGACGCGTACCCTTCAAAAGACGTTGCCTCGTGGGAAAACTGTTCATATGTTACTTTGGATGAGCTACTGAACCAAAGCAAGCTCATTTCTCTCCACGCACCGCTGCTTCCAGAAACAAAGCACATGATTAACGCCGAAAGCCTTGCCAAAATGCAAAAAGGAGCAGTTTTGATCAATACATCCAGGTGAGATTGGAAAAAAAAAGACCGAAATGATGGATTCCGTTTTCTAAACATGAACTACAACTCTGTTTTTTTTTCCAGGGGTGGTTTGGTCGACACACAAGCGCTGATCCAGGCTCTCAAAAGCGGCCACATTTCTGGAGCTGGTCTTGACGTGTATGAAAATGAAAAATCCCTCTTTTTCGAAGACCACTCGCTCACGATCATGGAAGATGACTCGTATGTCCGACTCATGTCGTTCCCGAACGTGATTGTGACGGGACATCAAGCGTTTCTCACTGAGGAGGCGCTTGACAAGATTGGAAGCACAACTATGGAGAACGTGCGGCAGTTTATGGTTGAAGGGAGGGTTGGAAAAAAGCTGGAGAATGTTGTCTTGTAGATCTTTTTTGTTGTTTCTGATACTTGCACTGTCATCTACCTGCCCATATGCCCTTGAGTAAACATATAATTTTGAAAGACGTTTATATCTTTATGGGCCTTTCTCCTCAAGAAACAAAGGCGAAGCACTCGACATTCAGACAGTCAAACTGCTTCTGCTGGTTTCCAGTCAGTGGACTGTTTTCAAACGTGAGACACGGGCCCGTGCGGCCATACGATAAGTCTTCATTCAGCCACAGTCCCTCTTCCCCTCTGAGCGCGCCAACAAATGGCGTTAGTGTTGAATAAAAGAACAAGTTTTATGAAAACTCACCCGCCACCACCTACAGTGATTTCGTTGCGCCTCGCCATAATGAACATGGAGGCCTGGTATCTAAGGTAATCCTTTTTGGCGGCAAGGGAAGCATTCGCCACCTCTTGTTCCTCTGGTTCATGTTGATCCAGGTTGTCTTGATCCTGGTTGTCGTCATCAACTCTTCCGACCCATGGATAGAGTTTTGCAAAAGGCGCGAGAGTAAAGAGGAACGTTTCTCCTGTTTGAGTAAGGGAGACAGAGAATGAGTAAGAGAGCAATGAGGAAGGCAAGAGAGAGGGCAAGAGAAATACAGAAAGAGATATGTACCTGTCCCGTAATACATTCCACGTCCCGAATCGTCCTCTGGCCATGGCTCTGAAAGAAAGGCACCAAATACACTTGTCTGAGTCTCCACAATGAGCATGAGTGGCTTCCTCGCCATAGTCCTGTTAAAGAGAGTTGAAATAGAATGACCGTGGTCCCTTGTAGTAAAGACCAGCTCGAGATCGGCCATTCTCATTTTTGGAGGAATCCAGGACCAAAACACAATCCAGTGCTCTTCTTTGAGAATTGCGCTTCCTTTGAAAGTGCTCGGGTCCGTGTGCTGCGTGTCGAGGGTGCGCGTCAGTTTCGGGACCGCGCGCTGGAATCTGAAGTGCGTCTCGTGCAGATCGTCGTTGACGCTGAGTCCGAGCAGCGCGCTGTGCAAGTGCGCCCCACTTCGCACGTCCGCCGCGGCTGGCACACGCACGCTCCAGACTGCACTGAGAAACGCCTCGCTCGCAGTGTCCGAAAGTGCTTCAGCCGAAAACAAAGAATCAAGTCCGGACAAACTGGTGCTCTTGAGCACGGCCTCTTTGCGCAACCCAATCAGCGCTATCCCCACTCGGTATAGCGTCTTGTATCCCTCAACAAGGAAGCTGTCCACAATCCGCCACACTACTGTCTGTGGAAGCGTCCCAACGTAGAAATCTGTCAACCACCGGCTCCATATTGGTTCAGAACTAGAAGACTGCAGCCCAGTCATGTGCTGGTGTACTTTGGGGTATGTCGCATGAAGCAGGTTGCTGAATCCTCGACTCATGTATCTGACGTCCTTCCTATACGTAGGAAAGAGCTTCCAATCCCTTGCCTTTGGCTTAACTACTTCTCCTCCGTCCGGCAGAGACTTGAGCGATGGGCTCGGAATTCGAGGACTTGTCACACCCGCAAGACTCGTTGTAAACGCTTGCTTCACCACAGAAACCATCGCGCCCAATGCATCATCTTCACATTCCATGTGATGGCACAGCAGCATCGTCAGTGTTGTCACGAACGGGCAATACTCCAGCGACGGAAAATCATGCCCGAGAATGCACAGAATATGTTCCGCCATTAGTACTCCTTCGGCCGAGAGGGCGAGATCACCTTGATGTGCTCTCCCACCAAAAGTAGGCGGTAGAGGCGATTTGGGGATTATGGCGCCATACGTTCGTTTGGTGGCCAGTTCAAAGTTCTTTTCAAACTCTGAAAACGCATCGAGTGAAGTGTAAGAAAGTTGAGGCATGGATACTCAAAGTGGTTCAAGAGTACAAAATTACCGTCCATTTTGTCCACCTTCAGAACTTTTGCGTATACCCGTCCTGGTTGCAGAGGTCAACAAGTAAGACCCATGCCAATGCATAAGGAACAAATGCAAAACTGACCTCGCAAATGATTCGGTATTCCGAGCCTGACCATCGTAGCTAGCTTTGTCTTTTCGAGTTCCGGCATGTTGTAAAGTTTAGTGGCCGAGGTTCCGAGCCAGTAGTCTTCGGTAGTCTGTACATTTTAGTAAAGAACGCGACACTCTCAGACGTGCATTGTTACAAGAAGCTGCGCTTTGGAAGAAACCTGCTTCGAGATGAGGTCCGCCTGGAACCTGCCCGAATCAACCCACTTGGCCATTGTGAGGAAATTTATGTCGTTACGTCAGGGGTTAATTTAAAGTATAAACCTTTTTATTGACGATCGAGATGCGGAGCGCCGTGTTTGTGTTCTCGTGTGGACTTCTCGTTGTTCTAGGTGGGTGCCCTTCTCTTCGATGCAGCGTCCTTGCAATTGGTCTTAATGCGCTTGCACCGCTTGAATACATCCCAGCTGTCATCCATCTGCACCAACCATCATCACGTATCCCTTCTGTTTTCTCACGCACACACCTCGCAATTCCATTTCGCATCAGTTCGGCATCTTTGGGTGACTCGTCCTCAGACTTGGCCGTGCTGCTCTTTGGGCCGTCAACCGACTCAGCCCTATCACTGCAACTGGCATGCGTAGCCCAGAATCCACGACAGGAATCATCCACACTTCAAACTCAAAACAAAGGTGAGGAGGCACTGCCTTTTCATTGATCCCTTTCATTTCTTGTAATCATGTGCGAACGCCACTTCAATTTAGCAATCGTTCAGGTGTTTGACATCCCATGGAATACACTGATTCAAAATGCATCGTTGTCGACACACCCTCACTTGCCCGTATCGGAAATTCCAACCATCAAATTGCGGTACCGCGGTGCTGAGCGAATACCCGGAGCCCTACATCTGATTTCAATCTCAAAGTTCTCAACGCCGTATCCATCCATCGCATTTCTATATTACGTCGTGGACGGAGAATCTTACCATTTCGAATCCAAAGTGGTTCTGATACCGGGAAACGACAAGGACGAATTTGACCACACGAGCGAGCTGCCGGGCTCCTCCTCGTCATCATTGGAATTGGATTCATCATGCAGCAAAGGGAATGACGCATTTGGCTGTGCTTGCGTCAATTTCATTTCAAACAATCGCGAAAGCTGCCATCATTCAGGCCCAGAAACTCGTGTCGCTCGATACATTCTTCCAGGAAATATGTGGATCGGAAAATACTCGTACTCATACTCTGGAAGCATCTTGTACACCAGGTGCGCGTCTTCTCTAGTCTGAAGTGTATCGAAATATTCCTTTCTCATCGCAAATGGTTTTGGCAGGCAACTTGACAAATTTTCGTACCGGCTCATTTCGAAACAAGCGCAACTGCAATGTTCATCATCCGAAAAAAATCCGGTTCCCGTACTGGACTCGAGCTCTTCTTTAATGGGACCCATTTTAGGTATTAATTGTCTTTGTAAAAATGAATGGTTTTTCTTTTTGGATGATGGAATCGAAAATATTGCTGCAGACAAGAACACGTATGGGTCGAATCTCAAGGTGTTGGCTATTACGGAGCTGTATGCTGAGTATGTCGCCTGCCCAACTTTTCTGTTGTCTGTTGCCATGTGCTCACTGTGTGGCCCAACATCCGTTCATTCCTCACAGAGAAGGCGCTCACGCAGTTTTGGATATTCGATATGACTCGCTGGATGAAGACAACTTCTGGTTTTACGTGTTCCTGAATTACAAAGCCCCAGGTTTGAAAGAAACAAACAAAAATAAGAAATGTTTCAATGACACAAATTGTTCAGGTTCATCGGAATGGATCCAGCACGTGATTGTGAAAGGTCGTGAAACGCTTGTTCAAATGGACGAAATCCCAATCCGCCACGATGACTACTACTTCATCATCAACCCAATTGTGGCTGTTTCCAAAGGCGGGAAATGTGCCATGTTTGTGTACAAGGGTTCTGTGCATGTGTTGGACCATGTTGGCTCGGACAAGTTGAAGGAAGAGAGTGCGCACGGATTCATGTTGACAAAGTCACGGCTTGTCAAGAGTCTGCAGTCGAACGTTCGCGTGCGAGGAATGGTGGTATCAAACGATGGATTTGTGGCGTCCATGGTCACGGATGTAAGTTTTATATTCGACATGTTACAGGAAAACAATCGTGACACCGTTCATAATTAGACTGATAGTGTCGTTACATTGAAACGTAACTACACCATACGGGCTCGACCCGAGCCTGGATCACCTCCCTCCCAACCACTGAGACAGGAATCCTCAGACTCCTCTGCATCCGAAACTTCAAATTCAGCCGAATCTGAGTCAGCAGGCCATAGCGCCGAATCGTTTTTCAGGTCGCCGTTTGACATCAATTTTCTGTACGACTCTCAGCCATCCATCAGTCAAATTCAGTCCGCTGTAATTGTTGAAAGCGAGGCGTCTCCTGTGAAAGAACTGTCTTCACCTGTTGCGCTATCAAAACTATTTGAAAGGGGGAAATGGAGGCTGGAGTCGGTTTGGAATCCAGAGTTTATGAATGAGGTTGCTTTGAGGGAGCCATCGACCGTGATCGTTTCGCTTGCTCTTGTACCGAAATCAAATCCGGATGACTTGACACTTCTTGGTACACTTCTTTTTCTTGATTCCACTCTTTCAAATCTCATGCACTCATACACGCGCATTACAGCACTCCTCTTTAGCAACAACATCCTAGTAGTCCTCAACCTGGACGAAGAAGACAGCGGCTCCTTTATCGTTTCCTTCTTTTTCGAGAAGTGGAAAATGTTTCTAGGAATGGGTGTCGTCATTGCCTTTTTTACATTCAACGAAGTGCGCTTCAGCCGCCGCGACGCTGCCTTGCGCGCCGCCTTGTTTCCCAACCCTCATGCGCCGCATTCAATCCCTCCGGCTGCTCTCCCCACACTTTCACCACCAATGCTCAATCCAGCAGGAGGCCAGCAAGCCTCCTCAACGACTTTGGTGTCGCATCAGAGAACCACTACAACAGTTATCAGCAGAGATAACATTGAAGCAGTTGTGGAGACGTCTATTAGTGGTGATAATGACGGCCACACCATCCGATCGAGGATTGTGGTTTCGTCTCCAACAACGGCTGGTCCGCAGTTTTCAACATCTGTAACGGAGAGCCGAAGTGAAACAACTACAACGCAAATTGAAAGTGTGATACGTGATGATTGAAATTTAGAAGAACCGAAAAATGAGTGCATGATACGATGAGAGTTAGGGCTGCTGATATGAAAAGCACAACTACAACGCACAAATATATTGTACATGTAACTTTCAAGCTTAATATCAGACTCTCAAAGTAACGCGAAACCGCTTGGATACACTCAAAACGCCATACCCAGCCGCCGTAAAAATGGTCCAATCCGGCAAGACTTTATCCTCCAAATCCTGCCAAAGCGGTAAGTGTTGCAAATCATCCACGTAGCATCCCACCTGCATCTCCACAGAAGAGATACCTAAAGCTCCCATCTGCGTCTGATTCAAGCGCGCAGCGAATACCCCAGTCTCATGAAAATGGCTCATGAAATTAACCGCATCTTTTACAGTACCGTCCGCTTCTTTCGGCTCGCTTTCCAGACCCCCATTCCAGACATTGTACGGATACACTCCTTCAAATTCTTCTACCCTCCAACTCTCTCCATTCAATTTCTCGACACCTCTCATAAAACACACACGACTGTACTTGCTTTTCACAGAAACTTGGATAGTACCCGCTTCTGACACCCGTTGCGTCACATCCAACAACTCCTCCAGTAAAACCTCTTCAGTACCACCCGATAAATCACTCGTGGGAAAAGAAACTCCCCGTAAACCCTCAACAATATCATCCAAATTACACCGGCCCACCCGGATACCCCGCACGCGCACCACGGTGCAATCACGAGCTTGATCAACTCCGGGAAGTGCCTGTTCAACGTGGGCCAGCGCAACCGCGTTCAAGTAAATATGGGCCGTTCGGTTTAGATTTGCAAAATGAGACAGGTTTGTCGCGTTTGTCAAATCGACGTTCACTTCAAGTCGCAGTTTTAGTGGGTGCGCCGGAGTAAATGGAGGTGCCGTGGGAATAGTCAGAACCAGTATGCTGGCCAGCGTGACAGCTATGAGAGCCCGACATGTCAGCACCACAGCTTTTCTTTGGCTTAGAAGATGGGGCAGAGCAGAGATGGGGGCAATAAATGTGAATAGAGTTATGAGGCCTGCAACAGCAAGAGCAGGAGTTCCATCTTGAATCGTAGGTTCCATCGCCTACCATATCCATTTAGTTTCAAATAATATCCAGCAATTCAAAGCTCTTACCAACACCAATGATCTCCTTGTGTTTAGTAAAGACAAAAGTGGCCACACGATGGCGATTCCAAGCGCTGCAACATGAGCAGGTTCAAACGAGCGACCATGACTTTCGTGTACCGCAGCTTCATCATCGATGCGATCATAGTCATCTCCTTGTTTTCTTTCTTTGCCAAACCATGGACGCAAGTAGTACCAATCCATTGTGATGGCAGACAGGCCAAAGGTCAAAAATGCGGCGTGAGAATGCAACATGCCCACTTTGTACCAACTGGACAAACAGACAAGAAACGCGATAGGAGCCCATGCTATTAGGACTCCCAGTTGACAAACATGCCAATGCAAAAGTTGCTGGGGATGATCAGAATCAGAGTGGTTTACGCTAAAGAATGAGGACACTGCATAAAATGGTATGAGGGAGCCCAAAATGCTGCATGCCCACGTAAGATTTCGAGTAGAAAATGTATCGCCATATGTGGCAAGAGGTCGAATCTGGCAATGGAGAACAATTTAACAACGATGATTGTTCGCATACAAACGCAAACCTTTTCAATGAGAGCGATCGCAAGAATGGGCAGAACGATAGATCCCAACGTGGACGCCAAAAATAGCGGCACAACGGACTGTAGTCTCACATTCGATACGCTTTTCGCATGAGCCTTAATGAAATTTCGCATTCGTTGGACACCAACAATGATTAGCCCGGCCATCCATGCAGCAATCAAAACGCAAGTCGAGAGATAGAATCCAAATGATAGTACAGGCATGATGCGTATCAATTCGTGCCAATAAACGCCAGCAACGATCATTCGAACACCAGCATCGTCGGGATTCATGAACTTTTCATTATTTGACAATGAGACGATGGTCTTGAGGGCACTATCGCCCATGTGCTGCAGACTATAAATGAGGTCTGGATACCATTGATCGTTGCGGGTATGGTACTTGTAACGGTCTTGAAAAAAGGCAATGTCCAATCCAGCGCGATTCGTATATTTCCCATGTCCTGCCGCGCTACTGGTTGACCCGCTTAAGCTGGGTGAGGTATAGATTTCATGGTCGGTGCTTGATTTTACCAACTTGAGAGCCATTACATCGTTCCCAAGCACAGAGGCAAAAGGTGTTTTAACGGAGCCAGCATATGCATTTAGGAGATCCAAATCGTAAGCCACAGATCGAAACAGCATCGCGGGTCCCCCAGACCCTGACCCTTCGAGATTGATGGAAGCGCGTACATTGGAAAAAGCAGCGTTGCTGGCGACAAAGTGGCGGGCTCCGAGGAGACCTGATTCTTCGGCGTTGTTGAAGAGGAAGACGACGGAGTAAGGCAGTGGAGGGCGAGCTTCAAGGACGTGAATGATCTGCAGATTTTTTGGATTTGTGAGTGGGTCACTCTGAGAAACAAGGAGGGGCTTGTGACCTCGACCATGGCGGCCACGGCCATGCCGTCATCTGTGATGCCAGGCGCACCCACGACGGAGTCATAGTGTGCAGACAGGAGCAGTGTTGGACATGAGGTTGCTGGGAGGCAAGTGCCCGCGAGAGTGGCAACGACGTTGTTGAGCGCGAGCGCGAAGCGCTTTGCCTGCACAAGAGTCAGCATGAGCCATCGCAATGCAGAAATACGCTTGTTACGCTTGATTGTACACTCTGACTCACCGCAACACCGCCAGCGCCGTCAGCAAAGACAGCGTTGCTCAGCACATTGGCATCGATTTGTACTTGCAGTCTGTCTGTTGCTCCGTCGAGTAAACGCGCCACAAGAGACTGCAGCGCACGGTCGTTCGCAGGCGACGAGAACGGCCGTGGTCCATGCGTGCCAAGTGCGTCGAGATGGTCCTTGGCCCGGGCACTAGAGAATACGGCGCTGGTTGTTCGGACGTTGCCGGCGTCGATGCTTCCGATCTGGAACTTGGGCAAGTTCAAAACATGAACCAGGAACTGTACAACTGCGAACACAAGCAGCAATTTCAGCATTCTTTTATGTCAACCAAACCGTATAAAACAGCTGAGTATTCCATTTGCAAATTTGTTTCTCAGTCTCTCGGGCTGCGAGTGGACGCGTAGTTTTCGTATTTCTGG
The DNA here is from genome assembly GCA_025435555.1 of Chytriomyces cf. hyalinus JEL632. Lineage (NCBI taxonomy): Eukaryota > Fungi > Chytridiomycota > Chytridiomycetes > Chytridiales > Chytriomycetaceae > Chytriomyces > Chytriomyces cf. hyalinus JEL632. The sequence continues at coordinate 622,738 of JAIWWG010000004.1, read as the reverse complement.
CTGGATTCGGAGGCAAAAGAACTATTGATTCAAAGGATCGGGCATGCAGGGAACACAGCGAGGTTTCTTTCCAGGGTGTGCCTGTGCTTGTTTACCAGCCTTTATCTTACCAATATATTTCAACTACGATACGGATGCAACAGTACCAGTGTGTTGACAGGTCGCGTTTTATTGGACTTCAGTTCTAGCGTCACTAGCAGGATTATGAGCACTGAGAAGCATGCTACTTCTTGGAGATTTGACGGAGCTACTGCGCTTTGTCATTCCGTGCTCCAATGTTGACCGCCGCCTTTCAACCTCAAGACGAACTTGCACCCGCAGTGCAAGTTTCATGGCAAACAGCGCAACCACGACAGCCGTGAATATCAAATGAGTAACAGCATCCAGTATGGCCTGGTTCACGGGGAAACGCGTTTGACTGACAACCGTTACGAACCGGATGATATGGAACACGAACGCCACCACACAAAGCACGTTGGTGACAACTCCAAAGTAGCAAATTGTGAGGAATTTGAGGTCCACTGGATCGTCCACAGAAACGCGCGTGTTGTTGAAAATGTGCAGAATGAAGCAGACGAGGAGTCCAAGGTCAACAACGGTCATTATGATGATGGATATTGTCTCAAGGATTCTCATGCAGTCGTGGGACATGCTGGCGATACGCCTCAGTTCGTCATCAGTCTCCAAGACTAACACTGCGAAAATGATGGCAGGAATGGTGACGCTGTACGTGAATATCGGAACCAAATAAAGGAGAACCCGGAAATATTTGATGAAAGACGGCGCAACTGAACAGATAATTTTTGCCGCACGCGCCCAGCTATGTAGCAAGTAGATGGTCTTGAATGTTGCCGAAAAGAAAAAGTTGAGTGGGAGTAAATACACACTGGCGGCCGTCAAAGCCAGTGCCTCGCAGTAAAGACATGCATAGAACGCAATCATGGAAACTGCCATCAAAAATAGCTGCAGATTGAAGGGGGAAACTCTCTTCTTCCAGTTTGAAGAAACGCGTGGCTCCTGCGGCGTTTCCTTGGCTTCATTGATCAGGAAGTAAACAAGCGCACACAAGACTACAGCATTGACTGCAATAGCTACTAGTGAGCTTGACAGAGCGAACCGGTTCATAGGAGTGACAATGTCAACCTCACTGCAAGTCACCGACTCTTTCCGTAGAGAATACACTTCGAACTGGTTTGGTTCCCCATAAACGCCACACAAACTCGCGTTCTTTTCTCCACAGCCAGCTGCGCATATTGAATCAGGAACGCGTACAAGATCATCTCCAACTTGAACCAATGAGCATCCTGAGGAGCAGACACACTGGCGAGGATCGCGAGATAGAATGAGGAAATACGGATTATCGGGCCCTGGTTGGAGGCAAAGCGTGGCACATTCGGAGATGGTGGTCAGCGGAAACCCGTAAGGGAGGAAGTCTTCTTGTTTTCCCTGAAAGCATCCTGGCCCAAAAAACAAAAATTCACCCATCATTTCAAAAGAGGAGGGGCCGGGTTAATTCTGGTACCTATGTAAGACACTGCTGGATCAGTACGCGCTTGGCTTTGTGGAGGAGAGACGGAATTAGGTCTGGCAAACATTGAATGAATGGAAATTTTCAAAAACGATGGCACCTGACAAGATCTTGGAATAGGTGCATGAAAGTTAAGGTGACCCAATATGCAACCGTGTGTGGGATTCATATGAACCAAAAATTTGCGCCTTTATTCTTCACCCATCCATCACAGGCAAAAAGTTGCCCGCAATGATAATTGGGATACTGTACCGGTCCCTCCGAATGGTGAAACTGAAGCAACAATTCACTCCTTCCTTCAAGGTTCGCGCCGCTGCAGCCTCACGGTCTTCATCAGGCTTCTTGAGCACACAGCTCGTGAGTATTGCTTTTTGCCCAGCATCAAACGCAATGTTTCCGTACTTTTCCCAATAATTCACTGCACTCTCTTCACTCATTAGCTCATAAATACTCAGTTTTCCGTCTTTTAGTTCGTCCATCGAGAGGCCCACCAGTTCGGCAAACTCCTTGTTGCATTTCCAGATTTCACCAGTTCGGCGCCACAGACAACTGGGAATCCCCATGCTGCTAAACACGCGGTCATACTCAAGAAGCATTCGTTCAAATGCTTCCTCCACAAGAACCAAATCCATGTCTGTGAGTCGCTGCGCAACCCACTGGAATCGAGGTCGAAAGAGCCCCATCACGTTCAATATTCGCGTTCGAGATGCAGGGCTCATGTGTGTTTCCATCCACTGCTGCAGCTTTGTGTAGCTGTTGATATAATTGTACGGCTTTAAAAGACCCGCTTCAAATTTGGCGCTAATCACTTGATTCAGCCGATCTTCGTTCGTTCCCACGGTCATGGGATCCGCAGCAGTTAACACGAAACGCTCCGTGGATGAGAGCGATTCTGGGTCTGGGTTTTGACCATGTTCTCCATTTGAGAGAACGGCGCTACTGCCACTGGCACTTCTACCAGGCCGTGCTGCTGATACAGGGGCAGGTTCAAACTTTTGCTGATTTTGCTGTTGCTGTTGTTGTGTTTGTTGTTGGAGTTGGTGTTGTTGTTGCTGTTGCTGCTGTCGAGGTGCGTGCGTTTGCTGACGGCCAGATGAGGCTTGTTGGTTCGGCGGATGACGCGATCCAGGGTATCCTTGCATGGCGTTAAAGAACGCTTGTGTGTTGTTTGAGGGAGATTCGAGTGAGGCCAGAAAATCGGATATAATTGTGAGCTCGTTTCCCATTTGATCGGCACTTGCAAATAAAGGTGGGAAAAGGGAATCTTCATGCATCATGCTTGAATGAACATTATTGTTTCCAGCCAACGCGCCACTGGCCCCACCATTATTTGATCTGTTTCCAATGAACGGAGGTGGAAATGAATACATCATGGCTGTGGAAGCTGATGACGTTGTTGGAGGAGACACCATCGATGAATTAGGTGCTCCCCCGCTTCCTCCCGATGAAGAATGAATAGCTGCAGTGGCCCCTGAGTTGGCTGCATTCGAAGCTGATGACCCATCATTGCGATTTTGCTGAGGGACAGCAGAAGAAGGACCACTTGAAGCGGGGGAATCTGGTTTAGGCAAAGCTTCGTTCGTGCACAAGTGTGCAATTTTGCGACGAATACATCGTTGACAGGGCCTGCCTTCGTCTGTCGAATGTCAGCAATTTATCTTTGTGTTAATAAGCACGGAAAGGAACCGCGAAACAAGATAAGAATGGCAAACTGCCCCAACTTAAGACAAACGAAGTAGGTACAAACCACATGTCATATGGCTGCGTCTGCAAAACACGCACGCTTGAGATACCTTTTTCCTTTTTGGTTTCCTGATGGGTTCGCCCTGTTGAGCGGAGCCGCCCTGGTTAGGCACCTGAGACTGGGCTGACCCCTGTGATTGAGAATGGGACTGGGACTGGAGCTGAGACTGTTGCGCCTGGGACTGACCCTGCGGCTGTTGCTGGACGGGAGGGCCCGACATGGCGCCGCTCGCCGTGGCATGAAAGTCCGAGTGGCCGAACATGTGGGATGGTTATGAGCTTGTTTGTCTCTCGTTCTCGACGTGGATGGTGTGGCTTGTTGTCGGATGGTTTCGGGTCGCTTCCGGTTCGTCGGCGGGGATCGGATGGTGGTATCTTTTTTTAAATGTGGCGGACCCAAAAAATAAAAAAAAGGTTTGGTTTTCACATTATTTCAAACAGAAAGTTCGCGCCGGCATGAAGGACACTTGCGCGACACGTTCAGCCATTTGAACAAACACTCGCGGTGGAAGCAATGCTCACACCCGGGATATTCCAGCACCGTTCCTCCCATCTCAAAGTCCACGAGACAGATCGGACAACAGGACACGTCCATCCCTGAACCCGACTTGCTTACAAGACTCCCCAATATCCTGACTGGTATCTTGTTCATCTCGGTATCTGTTGCCCCCACGGCCGAAATCGTGCTTCTTAAACCGTTATCGCCCATTTCAATCAGACTCTCCAACATTGCCAAGGATGCGACGCGTTCACCTTCAGAAAGATACTCTTCATCGCTTGTATCCACCTCAAAGTTAAATCCATTCGTCAGTGCTGCGCTGGCATCACTCAATCGCAGCAATATCTGCGTCAAGCTTTCATTGGTGCCACCTCCAAAAACGCCGCTTGTGTTTGAAAGGGGGTTCAAAGTACGGCTTCTAGCTTCCGAGAATCTACCATCGGAACCATGGCCATTAGGAGCATCCCCGAGTTCATCCGCCTCAGTTGTCACAAACCGCCGCAACATGTCCGAATCCACACCTTCCGCGCCTTCATTATACCGCCTCAACAGCCGTTGCACAGGTGTCTCATCATCTAAACCAGCGAATCTTGTCATACGATCATCGATACCAGCATCACGAAAGTCTCCAAACACGTGACGGTACCATTCCTCCCCATCTTCCTCTTCCTCCACAGCGTCAGCCTCAGAACCCAGAGAAGTATCAAGAGAAATAGAGTATCGTGGATAAGGCACTGGCAGAGGCGCAACAAGCCCTGCGTCATATTCGTCAAGACTGGATTGCTGAAGCCTTGACAAAAGGCCGTCAACACTGTTTTGATTCATTCGCCGGCTAAGGAGGCTCGATGACGGATTGGGGACTTCAGCCGTCGAGGTGGGCTCGCGCTGGGTTCTCGCCGTTCCCGTCGAATTAGTCGTTGACCTTAGGATTCGTCCAGGCCGGGAACCTGGTGCACGGGTTCCACTATTCCGAGGCGCTGTCTGAGAATTGGGCCTCGAAGCAGGACGAAAACCTAGTTGTTGGTTTGATGCAGTGTTACTGTGGCCATTGATGTTTAGAAAATCGGCAATAATTTGGTCGGCATCTTGGATTGATGTGGGGGTGAAACGTGTTGTTGCTGATGACAGACTGCCTTGCGTCAGATTTCCTGTGGTAGGAGTGTCCAAAGATTCGGGTAGGATGATACTGTTCGGCGTGATAGGCTCGTGTAAGCGTTCTTTGAGAGATGGGCGAGATGTACAGGCTGATGCTGCATTGGTACTGGGTGTTAGTGGTGACGAATGCACTATCTTAGGCCTCGGTATGAAGGACATTTTGGGCGAGTTATTATTCCCTTTTTTCGCAAGAGTACCGGGTGAAGTAGAAGGCACTGTTGTGTTGGATGATGGACTGGGGAGACTTGATATCCTCGTAGCAGCAGCCTCAATAAACGACAGAGAAGGCGATGATGATGGATCTGAAGAGTTTATAATCGCGTCTGCTTTGGGTTCCAAAATGATTGGTGCATTGTTTCCTCCTTTGGAACAATTTGCTGCGGAGCGAGAGGCTGATTTCCCTCTCAGCGGAAGAACGACTTCAAAATTTGGATTCCAAAGATCCAGAGACGATTTAAAAGATGCGGTGCTTTGCTTTGGCGCAGTCCTTGTTCGCGATGTGGTGTTTGAAGTAAGACAATTTCGCGTTGTCCCTCTTCTTGAAGGAACTTGACGTGAGGAGAGCAAGGGAGAGTCGCGGAACCTTAACGTTTGCGGTGCTGAAGAACTCAATGCTTCATGCCGTGAAGGTGTTGGGGGCCCTTGGCGTTGGACTGGAACCGGGTTTGTGATGTTCAGCCGCTCCTCCAAGAAACGCGCCTCTATTTTCTTATTAAGGTTACGTTGCACAGAAGTGGGTGTCAGGGTTACCGCTCATCAGCCGAGCAACTCGCTGTCGTGCTCCCTCAAGCAAGTGTTCCAAGTCTGTCTCGTGACTCATTTGAAAGTTTTAAGCGACGATTTTCTGATACGCAATTACAGTTATTTTATTCCCATTTCTGTACAAATATTATGATATAAACGATTTCAGGATTCCGCCCCAGGACTGTTCTGAGTTTGTGAAGCTTATCTGCAACAGAACCGAGCGATCAAAGTCTGGAACTCCGCGGGCCAAAAAAAAAAAAAAAAAAAAAAAAAAAAAAAAACCTGCACTGGGAACGGATATCCTTCTTGCGCTGTAATGGCGGGAACGTAATCTTTGTTTTCGTTTGAGTACTGCGCAATTTTGAATAGAGTTGCCAACAGCTGCTGCTCCACCAGTTTCTTTGCCTGTATCTGTTCGCGCTCGGTGCGCGACTGCGTGACTCGAAGCCGAATTGTCCACGTCTGCCATCAAAATCAAGAAAGTATAAGCATTGACAACTTTCTCTCAGGAGAACAACAGTTGTAAAACCCAAGGATGGCAAAAGCAGCGGAACAAAACAAGAAAAGAAAATGAGAACCTCCCAAGGCGCACTGTTTGGCTCATTCGAAAACCACGCCCCAGTTTTTTTCGCTCGACGCTCGCTAAAGCTCACAACAAACGCCAAGTCTCCCTGCTGCCCAGCCCCGCTTGCCCCTGTCCTGCCACCAAAACTGTTTCCAGCGCCCGATGAAGACTCTCCGCCCACAACCGATCTGCCAAATCCAACCGCCGCGGCCGCTGCCATGGATGCCAAGTTTGATGCGCTTGAAACGCTTTTGAGGCTGGACGCGGCGCTTGATGCACGCGACGATGAAGACGACTTTGGATCGTTGAGCGGGTTTGCTGATGCAGGACTCGACGAGGGTAAATTCATCGAGTCCAATGATTTCGTAAACTGTGAGATTCGTTCGTCCATGAATCGTTCCATCTGCAGAAAACATACGCAACAAAAAGTCGGCTAATCTCTTCATCACAAGCACGAAAGAAGGTACCTCTGGATCATCGACCCTGACCTGACGTTGACATTGCTCAGCCACCTGATCCGTTGCAGAAGAAGGGAATTACTCACGTATGTCAGATCCAAGAAATCCAGCACCACTTCGACAGGACGAGTTAGAGTGAAGCTTCGTTGGAAGAAGATTGAGTGTACAATGGCTGTTGTGATGTTAAGAGTCGTCTCAGGTCGTTCTCACTGCCTCACCTCGAAGCGCTGCGGTCAGATAGTAGCGGTCGATGTTCTGAACAGGAGCATTAGAAACACACGCGTGTCAGCAGCAGCAGCATCGGGGGTTGGATATTACGAGACTGAGTTCGAAGTGCATTGGATTTAGCGTAAATATTTATTTATCGTAAATCCCATCTCCATATCCTCATTATTCTTCAGGTAATGCTTGTTTCAGCTTCCGTTCAAATACGGGCGTTTCGAAACAAATGACCAACCAAACTCTCGGAAATACCAACAATTGCACATGCTCTCTGCCCTCAATGCCCTGCTTTTGCTGCTCACTCAGGGTCGTGCACTCGCACTCTTCTGGGTCCTTGAAGACGCTGGCAACTCTTTCAACGCATTCGAGGCTACCATGGTCGTTCCACAGCAACCCGTGAAGCCGGGTTCGTACTTCATCTGGCTCGGTCTTGAAAGCACTTCCTCCAGTGAAAACTACAAACCCGTCGGAAACGGTGTCCTGCAGCCGGTCTTAACGTATGGCCATTCTTGCGCACCGAACACGGGCCAAATCGCAAACCCAAACGGTACTTGGTACGTATCAGGGCTATACGTGAACCTCGGCCAAGACAACAACTTTCCTGAAGCATTTGGCTGCAAAGGAGGAAACGTGATGGATGTCATGCCAGGCGATCATCTCATTTCAAGCATAACACGCATGCCCGGGTCAACTACCTGGATTCAAACCATTACCAACAAGGGCAAGGCTTGCCAACCTCAGAGTGGCGGTGTTCCCCTTTCGAAAAATGGAAAGGACTGCTCAGTCCAGTTTTCGTACGATATGATGAACCAGGCACAGACGTTTGCGATTCTTGAAGTCGAGTTGCTGCACAATGCAACCGTTGATTTCAATGTCGAGTTTCGCGATATTCTCCTCTCGACGGACACAAGGGATTCTTCGGCAGATTCAGGGGCGTTTTGTAGCGACGCGGCCGTTCTCGGAACGGTGGAGAAATGCACCGACATCAAACTCAGTGAAGACGGGTTGCTATGTAAAGTGCATTCATGTGTGTTCCGAGCGTCGCGCGTCAATCGTAAGGTTTTCTTTCATTCGATAAACCAATGAAAAAAAAAGCTGACTCCCATTTCCCCCCCCCCAGCCATCACGGAAACAGTGCGGCCAGCAAGCAAAATGCAAAATGCAATGGTTGTGAAGCAGCCTACCAAAGCCAAGCTTGCAGAGTTAGCAGCTGCGATGGCCGCAAAGATTGCAAAAGACGCGGAAAAAGCGCTCAAGAATGTCGCAACATCAGCCGTGAAATCGGGACAGCAGGCTTGGGAAGCTGCCAGCGCAGGCGCAGACGCTGCTCTGGCTGAAGTGGCGGCCGTGTTGGACGTTAAAAAAGAAAAGAAAGGGAAGCCAGGGAGACGGTAGCAAAGATTTAAAAGATGAATGTATATGTACCTAAGCAGTGTTCAGATATAAACAAATGACTTTTGTGTAGTCAGCACGAGTTTTTTTATTTCCGTCTCCGCCTTCTGATTTACAACTATTTACTACCATTTCTTCGGGCTTCATTGCTTGGGTTCACTACTGGCTTGAGCATTGCTGGCAAACAACAACCCAGTTGGCCGCAACATTTTCGAACTGGGCGGTCGCAAATCATCGCCCAGTGGCTTCCGTGACAAAACTCCGCTCCGATCTGTCAATCTCGATGCTCCTTTTCCGACACCAGCAATCGCGCTCATCATACTGACGCTGCTTTCATGCATTGCGCTGTTGTGAGAAAATCGCAGCGAAGATTGGGAAAAAACGGGCGGTTGTTTCGCAACAGTTCCCAAATTTGGCGCCATCAATTTGAATTGGCTGAGCGCTATGGAACTTGCAGTGCGCGCTTGTTGAATTGCTGTTGAAGGACGGTAGTTGTTTGCTGATTCTTGATTGTCCGTTGCCTTTTCGACGTACCCAAGAATTAACGAGATGAGGTTTTGTATTTGCTGAAGTAGATTTGTTGGAAGAATAGTTCGCTGCGTTATCAAGCTTGTCAGGTTAGTTGTTTCTCCTAGAGATTCGAGGATGACCTTTTCAGCCTGGTGCAGGAGAAGAAGGCGAGTCGCGCAGTTTGAACAACACTTGATAGCAAACCAAACTCAATGTTATCACCTTTTGGATGCTTGTTGTGAGAAGCTCCAATTCGTCGTCGACAAATTGCAGGCTTGATTTGGCCGCTCGCAACGATTTTTCCTCCTCAAAAAATGCAGTTTCCAGGCGCATTTGCCGATTTCGCAGTTGCGTCAGGTTTCGCAACTCTCCGTGAAAGGCATAATGAGGTATGTCAACGTTCATGGTCCGCATCACAACTTCATCGAGATGAAAATAGCCATCAACTTCAGAGTTCATTTCACCGCCCAGAGCCGCAGCAAGGATCATATCAGTTTTTTGATGAAGTCGCTCAGCTTCCTCAATAACCATATGCGTATCTTGAACAGTGAGGGAGAGTCGCTGATTTGCAATTATAGTCGACATCTTTTGATCTCTTTGAAAATCAATGAGTTCTGTGAGACCGTCTTCGAGGAATTCTGCGTTTGTTACGGCAGATCGCTCGCTTGCTTCACGCTGACGCACTAGTTCCTGTTGAATCGTTTCCGTTTCGAGTGCAAGATCAAGGAGAATTGCGGGAAGCCCATTTTCTTCTTCTTGAAGGGCTTTTTCGCAAATTTCGTCAATGTCCATTTCCTCGTCAAAGTAGTCGATATTCTCGTCCGAATAATCGCTGCTGAGATTGTCTTCATCTGAGAACTCCTCGTCATTTTCAACAACTTTGCTTTCCACGTTTGTTTGCACAGCAGAGGGGATTTCTTCGACGTCGGCGTTCTGGCTAATACCAGGTTCGCCATGACTGTCATCGGGTTCTGACCTAACGGAAATAGCTTTTTCGGTTTTTTTGTTCGTCTTAGAACTTCGGGGAGAGTTGCTGTTCGGACGCGGCAAGTCGTCTTGCCGAGCTACATTGCCTTGACTTGAGACAACATCGTTCTCGTGAGCCATTTCCCGCCGTGCCTGTGACGCCATTGCGACAGCCTTTTTCGCCGCCTTCTTTACGCGTCGCGCAGCCTTCTCCGCGGCTCGATCGCTTCGATAAGAGCGGCTTGCAAACTCTTCCGATTCTGTCTCAAGAAGCACCTTTCGATTCGGACGCATCGTAAAGCCGTGGCTAAACCGGCCCTTTGTAGATTTGGTGTGGGATGCGTACAGCTTGCGATCAATTTCTTCGAGGAGGCCGTTTTTGAAAATGTCAAATGACAAGCGCGCATCGGACATGGATTCATATGCAGCCGCCTTTTCCAAGACTTCTTTCGATAAGATGTCCTCAATGCGCGTCGTCTGAAAAATGAGATTAAGAATAAAAACTGTCATCGCAGGTTTCGGACTTTTTACCGCAGTGAATGACGGTTTCGCTGTTGGAATGGGAGGCAGCATCGGGAAGGCAAGATTGCCCAAATCCATATCAAGTACAACGCTATTCCTGCCCCTCCGCTTCTCGTTTTCTTTTTGCTGCAATCGAAGTGTGTCCTGTCGAGTTGTGTTTTGGAGAAAGTTTTAAGCGGTGTCAAATACGGACGCTTAGGTGCTCCTTCTCACCTGGTTGTAGGATGTCGGACGCCGCTGCACATCGGCAGTTGCTCGTCGATCAATCTGTGACGGCGGACGCACTGGTACCGCCGCATTGTTCATTGTGGCTGGAGTACAGGTATGTTTGACTTTTATTGTTGAAGAAAACAATGGGAAACACTCAGTGATTTTCCCCCATCCCACGCATAGCATCCGCGTGAACTTGCTCCCAATCGATTGCATCTTCGCGTTCTGCATCCATCTCTCCCACAAGCGCCCTTTTAAAAAGAGAGAGCAGAGGTTCAAACAGAATGGAAGTTTAGCAACCAAAAAACAAAAGCAACTCGGCAGAAAGAACTTGTCAACATACACGTCTGGTCCGCGTACAATGTACAGCCCCAACGGTATTTCTTCGGTTGCGTCGTTTTTTTGAATGATCCGTTCCACAGCTTTTTTGAGAATCAGCGTACACGTCTGGTCAAAGCCTTTCAGCTCGCCCATGATTGTTCTCCCATCGTATGTCACAACAAAAACTTGCTCTGATGAATTGGAGGGAAAGACGTGGTCAGATTCGCATGGAATATAAAGCAAGAGCATTGGGGCGAGAGAGCGAATAGTGCCGCGACTGTATTCAATGCCATTGATATCCTCCCACTTTGCCGCTTAAAGTCCATTGTACATCTCAGTCTGGCGGCAGTATTTTCGAGAGGGGAGATTGGGTTTCTGCGCCAGGAAAGGGTTTCAATTGCTGATACGCCCAAGCTCACTGCATTCGTTGAATCGTTTCGCGGCGCAGCAAGAGTGCGCAAACCAAGGGAGGGACCAGATACGCACGGTTGATGTAGGACTGGAGTCCAACTGCTTCGCTCATTTTATGACGATATATAAATATTTAAATACCGGCAAACGCTTTCGTGCTTTGGTTGTATTCGGTCACACTCGTTTCATTTGGCACCGACAACGCGCTTTCTCGCCTTGATTCAAAGAATACGAGTAATCACTGGAACTGCCAGAGTTTAAAATAATTTCGCGACAAGGGATCGACAATTCGCAACTCTCAAATCCCACAATTGACGGTTTACGAACGTCAAAAAGCCCGCCCTCTAACCCCACGCCGCACACAGCCGCTTGCTCCGCCGTTCTTATTTCAACCCCACCGCTGCAAGCGCCAATGGGGCAAACAGTTTCTTCGCCGCCAGTGGCCGCGCGAGAGTCCGAGTCCATTCTTCGTGATGAGACGCACTGTAAGACTTGGATTACTCACGCCGGCTTTCGGACTAGCTGGATGTTACCATCTCACTCACCGCTTCATCGTTTTTCATCTCTTTCCGTTACTGCTACACCCAACAGTTACTCTCAACGAAATCAAAAAACTCAAAACTGAGTTTCAAAAGCAAGCTGGGCCTGGATATACCATCTCAAAGGAACAGTTCAAAATGGTAGAGCGAAAGCATCCCTACTTCACATACGCGTGTCTCTTGTGTGGGTTGCTAAGCGCCAACACCCTACCCACTATTTAGACGCTGCAGAAACATGTCCAGTGCTGGTCAGTAGGGGCGCAGTACCTGTTCTTGGAGCGGCTGTTTGATGCGTTTGACTTGGACCGCAACAAAACGATTGATTTCAGAGAGTTTATCCAAGGACTGAGCGTGTTTATGAAAGGAAGTGCGGAGGAGAAGATGGAACGTACGCATGCCCCCTTTCTTGATATTTCTTTTTCGTGTTTGATCATGGGTGTTACATTTCGCAGTGTCGTTTCGGCTGTATGATATTGACCACAGCGGCTCCATCGAGCCAAAGGAACTGATCAACATCATGGGCAAAATGGTAAAAACAGAACTTGCTGTATTTCTACAAAGATTCCCATCTGACTGCTTCCAGTACTCGGCTTTCTACAACGAGGACCAGTCGAAAAAGATCAAAGAAGTTGTCGAGCAGATATTCTCGGACCTGGACATCAACGGGGACGGGTCGCTGGTAATTATGAGCGTTGGTCCCCTCCTGTCCTAAGACGCGCCTTAACATAATCACAACGCAAAAACAGTCGCTGCACGAGTACAAATTAATGGCTCTCAAAGAACCGCTTATTATCGATTTCCTGGAACAGTTTCTGATTGTGGCGCCACACTAAACCGACGGCCGCTCTCCACGCACGCACACACACACACACACACACACGAGCTCTCTTCACCCAACACACACCCCCAGCGACGTTCATTTGTTCAGCAGCTGCTTTTGCTTCCGCCGCATCTGGAAAAAAAAGAAGACCCAAGTTGCCTTTTCATTGCCTTTTTGTTTTTTTTTTGTTCAGGTTTTTTTTGCCTTGCATTTATGTTCGCATTTTTTTTTTTTTTACTGTTGGAATATCATAAAAAGAGAAAATGGCCCTTTCAGAAGAGAACCGCGAGCGAATCATCAAGTTCTTTGGCCTCGCCAAGAGAGCTTTCCACATTGCCTTCATCCCGGCGATCCTGTACATCGGTGAGCACGCTGTTGTCTCTGTGTTTGTGGACGGCTGTGGGGCGTGTGTTTTGGCTGAGGTGCTTGTGAGCGTCATCCCAACGAAGGAATTCAGAGTCGAAGCCTGAGCTATATATGTCGCAAAAATATCGATGCATTTCCTCGCTTCATGCGGATGTTGAGTTCACTTCAGATTGCCCCCGCTCAAACACACCCCTCAGCTGGCCCCATGCACGGTTATTTCCCCCCCTTTCTCTAACGCCTGACTTGTTCTGTTCTATTCAGGCTTCAGCACAAGTGTTCCACGGCCATCTCTCTTGCGTCTGATTTCACCCTTGGCTGCTTAGGAGGGGTCCCGTCATTCGTGCTAAAACTGGGAAATAAAACCCACACATTGCGCATTCTCTTCTTCCCGACTGTTTCTGCCAACCCCAAAAAACTCTACTTTAATCCATTTATTGCTTTGCAATCGGAGGAGGAGAAAAGCAAGATAGTCAGGTTGAAGCGAAAAAAAAAGCCTGAGCGTAATGCATGCTGCATCTTTCTAAATTATAATGCCCGAAACCGACTACACGTTGAATTTTTCACTTCCAAGTCTGCGTCGGTTTTCGAAGCGTCCGTCCTTCATTCTGGATGTCGCACGTTGGTCCATGCGGACTTCAGACAAGGGGGATGAAGGGTCCAATGAAGCGAAAATATGCTTTGGTTTTGGTTCGTTTCCATGGAATTCAAGATGCAAATCCTGAGCGACAAAAGAAAGAGCGGGAAAAAGGGAGGTCAAAATACAAACGCAACAAAAAGCTACCAAACGAAATGGGGGATCCTTACATATTCATATACAGCTGCATCACGCGGATTCGCCTTGACTTCCTTCGAGTTGAAGATTTTGGTTCGCCGCGGGATTCCAATACGCGTAATGGGTGAGTTCTCTCTTGCATTTGGCTTCCTTTCATGTTCCGCGTTCAACAGCTCATCGATTTCCATAATGAGCCAGGCCCAAGCTTGGTAGTATTCATTCTCGGCTTTGCCAAAGACCCGACCGAATGTGGATCCAATCATACCAATGAACACGTTCAAGAGGATAATGTTGACAATGAAGAAGAACACCTTTGGTTTTTGGAAAGAAAAATTACTTTTCCGAGAAAATATGCGGACACGAGAAATGATGCGTTACCAGGAACAGAAGAATCGCAAAAACGGGACTAGTTCCTTGGCGAAAAGTATCTGGTTTCGGAGGGTGAAAAAGAAGGGCGTCAGAGTTCTGTCAAGTGATAGAGCACAGGCTGGACCAACCATAACTTCCTTGTCCGTAAAATAGCCGCAAAGCCCAGATCAGGTTTCCTGGGAATAAATCTTTCCAGTCCACATCTCCAGGCGCACCGCCATTCAAACCACTAAAATCTCCAAAAGGTCCCAACTGCAGCCAAATTCCAGGACCGAAGCCAAACAACACAATCACAAGAATCATCAAGAACGTGCTCACGTCGTTTTGAATGATGTTTGTAAAGACCATTGAAAGAGGACCAATATCTTTAAATCCGCGGAAGTAATAAAGCATTTGGAGCCATCTAATGACCAAATAAAGCTGAGATTCAGCATATAATCAGAGGGAAGCATGAAAAAAAAAGTTCTTACCCCAAAATCGCGTATAGGGACATGAATGCGGTTTCCCAGCCAGTCCAGTTGGCAATCCTCACGACAACTATCCCCAAGAACAAGACAAAGTTGACGTACTTGAATCGATTATTTTGAGCTGAGAATCCGTAAAATGCTCTATCTCCGAGCACCTGGGCATCGTAGATGAACTTGTATGCACGGTAAAAGTTTGCCAAGACAAGGAAAATTTCTAGAACGACTCGGACCCAATCTTCCGCTGTAGAAGCGTTTCCATAGATCATGCTTCGTGCTGAACTTCTTGATGCGGGGTCGCTGAAGCTTGCATCGTTTGGAAGCAGCCACAGAGCAACAGAGAAGAGAAGCATGTAAATCAGGTCCGCACAGAGTTTGAAAGTGAACATTCTGCGCGCATACAAAGTCCATTTAGACTCCAACAACGCGCGGAAAACGGGGAGGGAGAGAATGTCGATATCCTGGAGATGATGTAGATTACAAGTTTAGGACCTCAGTAGAAACCGTGGAAAATTTTGTTGGGAACTATCACTATACCGCGTTCTTGACTGCAATTGCAAGAGCTCCTTCGGTATGGTTCATTGTCACGTTATCCATGTATGTGTCGATTTCAGAAAGACAAACTCGAGTTCTCTCTACTGAGCCATATGTCCAGCTTGGGCGAGCCTTGTACATGAGCATTGCCTCGACAGCAAATTCTTGAGATCGATAAACCGCGACAATAAGAGGGGTGTGTCCGTCGAGATTTTGTTGTGAATCATCAACGCGGTACGACTCCAATTTTTCAGGTTCGATTGATTTGCCTTTCGTCATAAACTTGCGCGGTCTGATTCCAGTTTCAAGCTGATGATAAATGTGGCCCTTGGTGATTCTGTTGTGAATGGGACTCTCTTCATCCTCTTGCTCCTCGATTTGATAGACAAAGTTATTGTCAGATTCGCCCACGTCTCCGTCCCCATTATCTTCCGAATTGTCTTCAACCCCGCCTTTGCTTCCAATTGAAGACTTAAGGTCGATGCCTCTGAAGTTGTCGACGTAGCCCCACCATGCAAGCACATGGATGACGTTGTTTCCGTTTGAGTCCGTCTGGTTTGGATCGACACCGACCTCGCAGATGAGATAGTCGACAATGGTCTGATGGCCCATGACTGCCGCGAAGGCGAGGACAGTCTCGCCCATCTGTTTTAATCAGAACAAATTGGGATGGGTTACACAAGGGTTACACAACACCGCCAGCAGGCAAGAGACAAGAAACAGCGAGAACAGAGACGGAGAAGGACGTGGAGGCAGACAGAGGACAAGAACACCCCCCCCCCCCCCCCCCCCCCCCCCCCCCCCCCCATGTAAAGAGGAGCAAACCACCCACGGCAAAACAGCAGCGAGATACATCAAGAGGGCAAGGGGAGCGACAGGCACTTACGTAGACAGAGTTTGCTACATCGTGACTGAAGAACACACCGCGTGCTCGGGGGGCGATCACATCCGCACCCTTGTCCAGCAGGGCTTTCAGGACAGTCGTGTCGTCATCAAACACAACCACGGCAATGTGGGCAGCATGCTCGCCATAGTACGAGACTCCCTCGAAAACGCAGTTGATCATTCGGGCGAGGATCCACCCATCGAGGCACTTCTCACTTTCAGACTTCGCACGTTCAGACTCAGCACCGGCCAGCGGGGCGGTCGAACCGGTTGGACTCGTTTCCTTCAGGTTCAGCTTCGTGTCAAGCATAAAGTCCAGGAGTCGTGGCTGTTTAAGAAGCAGGGCATGGTGCAACAAAGTCTCGCCCTGAGCCCCTCTCTCCATCCAGATGTCCAGCTCAATTTGCTTCGCAACCATACAGAATCTTTTGGTCCGTGCCCGGTCATTCGCAATCAGCTTCACCTCGTCGGCGATGTCATGATCTCCGTCTTGACCCAGTCTTGCAGTCCGCTCTTTCAACAGCCACTCGTCCAAACGTCTCCTCTTCTCCTCCTTCACAAAGTTGATCATATCTACTGGATTGGGGTCAGCTGCAATGGCCACACTCCAAATGGAGTGCTTGTTCTGGCGCATCTCCTCCCTCTGGACATCGCTCGGCTTCTGAAGATCGGCGGCGTTGCGGACACCGAGCACAGACTTGAACTTTGATATCATTCCGTCGATGAGGGGCTGCTGGCTCGAGTCCAGCGAGCCGCGCTGCGACAGCGAGTCGATCATGCGGAGCATTTGCCAATTTCTATTTTTAACTTCTGATCAGGTGTGTCTTGGAATGTGATTTATTTTCCCCGTTTATATCAAGTCAGGCTGCACTCAATACCTCCCATTCACATCACCCGCCTCGGTGCGACGTGGTATCAAGCGCATGCGTTCGTGCTGAACTTGGTTGTCCACTCGACCTCCTCTCAGCGGCAAGGATATGCACGAGCCTGGACACATCAGAAGACAGCTTCGCCATCTCTTCCTTCTGGTGCCTGTCTTCGCGTTGATTTTCTCTTAGCTCAGTTTCTACGAGTTCCTCCAGTCGTTTGATTCGCTCTCGGTTTGCTTTTGCTTCCTGCCGCATGAATGCTTCCATCCCCTTCATAGACTCTGCTATCGCATCCAACTGGAGAGAATTCTGCACACCTCTGTTGCCACCATCTCCCCTTTGCTGAGAATCGTGGTCTGCATTTTCCAGCTGGTTTGCGGATGTGTTTGTTAATGGATCTTTGTTGATTTGGTTATTGCTGTGAAATAACTTTGTCCACACGCTCGGCCGCCTTGCTGCCGCTATTGTATTTCCTTGGACACTGCTGTGGTATGGATCAACTGGTTGAATGGAAGTGATATTATTGCTCGCTATCGCTATAACTGATGAATGTCGCTCGGAATCCATGTTGGGACCAATTCGAACGGGTGGGATCCTTTTATCCACAAGTCCAACATCAGGGATGCTTGATTTTAGAGACTGTTGTAGTGCCGAAGCCTGTTCCATCATGACGGTTTGCGATAGCGGTGGTATGGCCGGAAGCGACGACTGTTGCTGTTCCCAATCAACCCCTGAATTGGAGCCGTCTTTCAATTTAGGACTTGCTTCTGCCGAAGCAATGACAGCCGCAATTGTTTTTGGTGGAATGGCGACGAGTGACTTTGGACGAGTAGGAGCGAAAATTGTTGGAGACGAGCCCATCTCGCTTCCAAACCCAACGTCCTCCTCTTGAATAGCACTTATCTTTTTAACACTGCCATTTCGCACGTTAGCTACTGCTGCCATTGTTGCAGACGCGATAATACTTTTTCGCGTTTGTCTCCGCCCCGACGCCACATCTGCGCCATTTGAAGCATCGGTTGTTTCTTGAAGAAGCAATTGCCTCTGCTGTATACCCCCAGGCACATCTTCCAGCTCCGACAAGTAATCGGCCTTCTTTTCTTCGCGCAACGCGTTTCGCTGCCCTAATCCAATTGCGCGTAAAAACGTGTCCCATAGCTTTGGCGCCTCAGGCACTTCGTAGCTTTCATCACCCACCGCCAAAAGTGCTTGCGCCTGTTTCCGAGAAACTTCTCCATTCGCAGCAGCGTCTTCTTCACTGCTCGAGTTTTCAAGCGCACGACACACCATTAGCGGCCACCATGCCGTCTTGACTACAAATTCTTGAGGCCACGTGTACAGGATAATACTTTTTTGTCTCAAGCTGTCAAAGAAAACTGGGTTCCCCTTTTCTAGCGCATCTTCAGTCAGTTCGCCGGGGGAAGCAGGGGGGCCTGGTGGATCATCTGAATTGTTGCCTGCAAGAACTCCGACTCGTTTCAATGCGCGCATGTTTTTCTTGTTTTTCGTCCGGGCGGGCGTATCGAGATGGATGTTGGAGGCGTGCGTGGTTCCGGCTGTGATGTCGTAGCGTTGTGGGAAGGGCCAGAAAAGTTCGAGGTCAACCATGATGCCTGCGATTTCGAGGAGCCATGCCGCATTCATGTTGGAGTGGATGTCCGCCACGTTAACCGTCATGAGGGCAATAATAATGTTGACCTAGTGGGGGCGGCAGTTGCCCTGGTGAGTATACTCAATGTCGAGACAGTTTTTCGTGATAAATTACCAGAAATATGATGAAGCAGATGTAGAAGAGGAAACGGAGTAGAAACACCTGAGGATTCGATGCGTAATCGAGTACGCTGACAGAAAAGGGAACTCTGTTAATAAAAGAACGAAAGCGGAAAAGAAAAAACAAAAGCAGACCTATAATCCGTCATTGCCA
The DNA here is from genome assembly GCA_025435555.1 of Chytriomyces cf. hyalinus JEL632. NCBI lineage: Eukaryota > Fungi > Chytridiomycota > Chytridiomycetes > Chytridiales > Chytriomycetaceae > Chytriomyces > Chytriomyces cf. hyalinus JEL632. The sequence goes on along the minus strand of JAIWWG010000004.1, from coordinate 603,950 downwards.
TTGTCAATACCGTTTGAAGAGACCCACCAATCGTCTCAAAATGCGGTGATGTGGAATTGTCCAGTCTTGACGCTTCAAACTGAATGATGTAGAATGCAATCGTGAATCCAAGTGCCATGACGCCGTAAGGAATCAAGATGGGTAAAATGTTGACAGATGCAGTGACCAGGAGTCGCACGAGGGGTCCCACTGACGGCAAAACTCGCAGATGCGTGATGATTCGAATGGCGCAAAATATGAGGATCAGCGACATTAAAATAGGTTGCACGTATTGGTTCAAGTAAAGCCCGACAATGACCACATATAGAATCGTAAAATGGATTCCAGTGTCGAGCATGTTGCTGCCGCTTTGAAAGTACTTTTTGGGGTAGTCGTGGAGCTCTCGGACTTCTTGCAGGATAAATAGGCACGACAGGATTAAAACAACGTAGCTGAGGTAGTAAATTAAACTCGTTGGCGCGTATTGTTCGTTTCCAGAATTCTGCTTCTGGACAAGCGTGATGCACACAAATGCCAAGCACGGAACATAGATCCTAGTAAACCGTTATTTTTAAACGAATTTGAATCGAAATTCCATACTCACATCCAGACGAGAAACTGAGTTGCAAATCTCGCCCAAAACCTGCCGCGTGCCCAATGAAATTCCATAAGCGCTCTCATAACGGGTTGAAGCGTAATCTGAGGGTCATCCTCTGCCAGCAATCGAATAAAAGGGCTGGTAGAAGGAGCCCATGATTTTCCAAACAATGGTGTATGAACAGCATCCCCTGTTAACATCGACTCTGGCGCCGCACAAATTAGACTCTCCGTCTCCAAGTCGTCTTTACCAGACCCTGCCTGTCGCAGTAATCCATTCATCACAAGTCGCGGCCATACGTGAAGACTTCCAGTCCCCGCTTGTCTCTTGAAATAGATGGTATCAAACAGGCTCAACGTTCCTAGCAAAACCCCGTGAACTGGTTTCGCTCGAACCTCTGCCTCCTTATTTTGCCCCGGAGGAATACAGGCAGGAATGGGAATGCAAGAAAGTTGCTCCAGAAACCATGCAGCTTCTTTTGGGAACCGCCTCGCGACGAGTGGAAGTAAAGTGAGTGCACTTGATCTTCGGTAAACGATTGGGAGGCAGGATGGTTCCATTTTTTCGTCGGGTTTTAGAAGAGATTCCAAGAGTAAATGAACAATGTTTTGATGCCCGAGTTCAACCGCCTCTTGAAGTTCGATGCAAATATCGTGCGGAGTCCATCCTTTCTCCACCAAAGCCCATGCAATGGTTCCTAAATTAAAACCACAAGCCGATCGAAATGTCTGAGCAATGAAGTGGTTGTGGTGCGAGGGTGTTATTCCAGTCGGCATGTAGCTTTGACAAGGGTCTGAATAAAACTCAATAAGCTCCACTATGGTTGACGGCGGGGCCCGACCCGCAGCAGCAGCAAGGAATAGGAAAATATAAAATGATGCTGCCACGAATTCCATGAATTTAAAGGGATCTTCTTCCACTTCACTTTCATGCTCCAACCCCATTTCTATGTTAATTTGGGCCTGCATTGCTTTGTCCATACAGTATAGTTCCAACAAGGCCAAATAATGATCGGCGCCTTTGATTGCAACAGGAACAAACGCGGTTGCAATCCCTTCCGACGTGATGTGTTCGCTGAGGTCATAAATTATGATTCTGACGCATTCCGATTTTTGAGTGTGGCCCGAGAATTCCAACATGGAGTTGACAGTGTGTTTGCTGATGTGCTGCTTCGCAACTAGTAGCAAGCTTTCCAGGAATTGCGCTGCGTTCTGGTTCTCTGTCTGGATGATGTTCAAGATGGCAAGTTTCGGAATGACTTCGTCTTCGAGAATAAACGATGAGATCTTGGCATCGACTTGGCTCATGATCATTTCCAAAATAATTGATCCCACTTTAAACTTGGGTAACAGATAAAGCGCATCTTGTAAGGCGGCACCCCTCAATTGCGCGAATGAAGTTTCAATTCTGGACCGGAAATGCATAACGGCACCACACCGAAGAGCATCGAATTCGACTTCGTTTGCCCGTGCCTCGTCGGTGTCGCTGTCCAGATCCGGGCATGCGCCTTCTTTACCTTCCACAATTGTAGCGTATCGCTCCCAGACCTCCAAATCCGCAACAGCATCGCGACACTTTTCTCCGTCGGCAGACTCCTCGTTTGCAGCACTTTCAGCATCCATTGCTAGTTCCAGTGACTCGATGTCATAGAGCAGAGATCCCTCCGGTATGTGGCGAAAGCAGGGTTCCTTCAATTGCTCGACAAGCCTTCGAAACCGCGAGAGACTCCATTTCCCGATTGAATAAGCAGCTTCGATATAATCGGGCAGGTCATGCGCATTGGATTCGGTTGTCCGGCCTTCGAGAGTTGAGTTGATGAACTTGTTATGGAATGATCGAATCACATCTCTTCGAAGGTCGTTGTCGAAGAGTTCGAGAATGCCGCGGTCGCATATGCTGGCATTGTTGTTGTTGTTGTGCGGTAAGCAAGAGAAGGCGTAATTCAATAGAATGGGTAGGAGACCTGGCGGAGCGGCCAATTTTCTTGATGTCGGCGTCTGTCAAGCAGGTATTTGAGAGAGTTTCTGTGGAGTAGACGGTGATTTGGATCTGGTTCGAAGCTTCTTCACGGCCTCGTTTGGACTTGAGAGGGATGAGCGTCATTGGCAGATTGTTTTGGGCAGTGGAATTGTCACATTACGAGAGGAGGACACGCGTTGGCCTGGCTGCGTCGGTATTGGCTAATCGGCGGATGCGACACCTCTGGTGCTTCATCACCATTTCCAATCTTGTTTTCTGTGTGAATTGCAATCTGAGGCCATGAGTGATGCACCCAACACCAGCCTTCTCACGTCAACGGCTGTGACTGCCTCTCCACCCACCTCTCCCGTACCCGATACTCATCCAGAGTCCAGAAGCTCCAGCGTCTCGGATCCTACCACTGCAGCATCGTCCAGCGCATCTACCGTCAGCCCCGCATCATCTCAACCCCCCTCACAGACTACGGCATCCCAGTCTCCGTCGGGAATTTCTTCAGCAACCTCACTTCCGCCAAGTACTTCATCCGTACTTGTGCTAACCTCCCAGTTACCGCCTTCCGATTCGTCGACTTCTGTCTCCCGATTGTCACAGGTGCGGATATCATTCTCACAGGCACTCACAACATCTCAAAATCGTTCCGACATCCCAGGTATCACCAACGGTCCAGTCATCCTCTGCATCCCTCTCGCAGCCAAGCTCCATTGAATCTACTTCTCCCACTTCCACAAGTTCGCAGTCTCGACCACCTGGCTCGTCGGAAGCCAACCCTGTCACTGTCAGGGCATCATCCGCCGAATTCTTTTCGTCCGTCTCCCAATCTGTGAGACCCAGCGAAATATCAGGCTCGGGCGTATATTCCCTCATTGGTACTGAATACACGCTCATCTTCCCGTCAACAGCATCAGCCACGCTTGCCGCAACCGATACTTTATCCGATCGTCAATCCTCTGATTCCATCTCGTTTGGGGTGGTTGTGGGAATCATTGTGGGTTGCATTGCTGTGCTTGCAGCCGTTGCAATGATTTTCAAACGCTGCGTATTCCCATCCTCCAAAGGATTCAAGCAGCGGAGACTTGATTCGTTGGATCGGCATGTCGGACATGACATTGATCTGGAGGAAGATGCGGAGCTGGCGGGATGGATTGGCGCGGGTGATAGTCATCCGGGCACCCTGGTCAACAGGCTATCTGTTCGCAGAAACAGCGTGTCAGACTCCATCTCTGGCTCTTTAGCAAAACTGCACTATATCTCTAATTTTAATAACCACCCCGACCACGCCAACGACATGTTGTTGGCGCCTATAATTGGGCAATCTTCACTCGATCGGAGCAACACAGCTTCAAGGATTTAAACAAAGTGTTTACAAATAGGTCTACCCATCCAAATAAAACAT